>JAVSCE010009873.1:0-459917 GCA_032199065.1 Smutsia gigantea
AGATGTAAAATAGAATGATCAAAAGTGCTCACTATGAAAGAATGGAGAAAAATAGCAAAGAACAGATAGGACTAAGAGAAAATGAATATACCAAGTAAGGATGGTATATTTAAATACAACTATATCAGTAATTTCATTAACTGGTGCGCTCAAAATAGTAAAAAACAGAGTTGCTACATGTAACTCCCAGGAGAAATTCCAGGGCAAAATACCTCTAAAACCCATATCAGTCAAAGGGAGAAATAAAGTTAAGAAACCCTTTTATGTCTTGCAAGCAGTTGGCCCTGTCTCCCTTTTGACCAGGCTGCAGCAGAATAGAGTTCCACCCAACCTCTAAGGTCCAGATAAACCCTTGCATGCTCTTGTAATTACCTATTGATATGTAGATGATCACTTCTCTCCACCCCTTAAAATACCTATTGATATGCAGATGCACTAAAGCCAGGCGACAGATTCTGGAAATATTGCAGTTTTACCCACACTACTTTAGTAGGAAAAAATAAACTTCAGAACAAGGAATACTGCAGAGATCTAAAAGGAAATTACAGAAGGACAAAGGGATCATTTCACCAAGAAAATGTAACAGTACTTATTATGCATGCACCTATTAACAGTCTTCAAAATACATAAAGCAAAAGCTTATATAACATACAAGAGAAACAGACAGATGCACAATTAGATAGTAACACCTCCCTCTTTGTATACAATAGACCAAAAATTATTGTAAGGATATTAAAGGCAATACTATCAATCAACCTGATCTAATTGACATTTATATACCATTCCACCAAACAACAGAAAAATAGGTGTTCTTTGCAAGTACACATGGAACATTTGCCAAAATAAAACATGTTCAGGATCACACACATACAAGAAATCCTCAACCAAAATTTTAAAAAAATGAAATTCTATAAAGTATATTCTCCAACTACATCACAATTAAACTTGAAGCCAATAATGGAAAAATATCTAGAAAATGTTTTAGTATTTGGCAATTTTTTTAATTCAAATTAATTCGTGAATTGAAGAACTCACAAAGAAATTTCAGAATGTGCACTGAAAGAAACTTAAAATAATGCATGTTGAAATTTGTGTGAAAGAACTAAAGCGGACTTAGAGGAAACTTTTAGCATTAAATGCTTATATCAGAAAAGAAAGCTCTAAAATTAATGATCTAAGCTTCTATGACAGGAAACTAGAAATAGAAGAAGAAAATAAACACAAAGCAAATAACAATGATAATATAATACATCAATAAAATTGAAAACAGTTTAAAAATACATAACATCAATTCATACAAAATGTGGTTCTTTTAAGAACTCAACAAAATCGATAAACAGAGTGTCCAAGCAAAAGAAAGAGTGCTCTCACTCTGATACATTTTCTTATTAGGACACTAACCTTTTTGGATCAGGACCTCATTTAACCTTAATCCTTGCTTAAAGATATCATTTCCAAATACAGCCAAACTGAGAGGACTTCAACATCTGAATTTTATGGGGACACAAAAGTTCAGTCCATAAAATTCACCTCTGCTGGACCTAATATTCATGTCTTTCTCACATGAAAAATAGATTCATTCCATCCCAAAAGCCCCAAAGTTTTAGTGTCAGTTCTAATGGTGAAAGTCCATAGTCTTATCTAAATCAGATATGGGTGAGAAGAGATTCTAAAATACAGTGGTTGGAAAGGCCTAGGGCAGGCATTTAAATTCCAAAAGAAAGAAATCAGAAGAAAGGAGGGGTGGGTCCTAAGCAAGTCCAAACCTAGCAAGGCAAATTCCATTAGATCTTCAGGCTAGAGAATAATCCTCTTTGGTTTGATGCTCTGCCCTCCATGTCCACTGAGGTAGCAGTGTCACCTAGTAGCTCCTTTGGCTCATGGGGCATCCCAACCCCATAGCTCTATATGAGGGCCCTTCCCTCCATGGTTCTCTGTAGCTCCTCCACCCATGCTGCTCTCCATGGTGGTTGCCTGGCCCGCTGAAATGGAGAGAGGAATCCCACTCTCTGAAACCAAAGAGAAAGCAGCCTTACCTCCTGTGCCTGCCATAGAAGTGGCAGCCTGATGATTTCTGAATTGCCTTTGTGGCCCTTCTTCCCTTTTCTTGAAGGAAAAGTATGCTTGCTGCTGAATAGCTTAACTGACCTGTCCTGAAGAATTCAGTAAGTCCAAAAGCTGACAGATGACAGGCTTCCCTTATTTATCTCCTCTTTCTAGTCTTTTAATTCAAACTGGCAATGTCTCTTCTGGTATAATCCCATTTCTATTCCTGGCTTCTGCTAAAATGGCTGATTAAATACATGAGTCACACTCATGATCTTTTATCAAATGGCTGTCCAATCACACCCTTAGTTTTCTCGTCAGAACATCCTTCTCATCTTTTATAACATTGATAGGCTGCAAATTTTCCAAATCTTCAAGTTCTGGTTCCTTTTTACTTAACAATTATTTCAGTTTGTCTCCATCCTTCACATTTTACTGTAGGAGGTGAGAAGAAATGATATCACTCCTTCAACACTTTGCGTGGAAATCTCCTCAGCTAAAGATCCAATTTTACTGTATGTAAATTCTATCTTCCAAGGAAAACTAAAACACAATTCAGCCAAGTTCTTTGCCACTTTATGACAAAATAATTGCCTTTCCTCCAGACTCCAGTAACATGTACCTCTTATCTATCTGAGATCTCACCAGAACAGCCTTTTAGTGCCCATATTTTTACCAACATTTTGTTCCTAACGCTATATGTATTCTCTAAGACAATAGAGGCTTTCTCTACAACTCTCCTCTTTTCTTTCTGAGTTCTCACCAGAATCACCTTTAATACCCATATTTCTACCAACCTTTCCTTCAAAGCAATCTAAACTTTTTCCATCATGCACCTCAAAACTCTTCCAACCTCTATCCATAACCCAGTTCTAAAGCCACTTCCACATTTTTAGATATTTGTTACACAATCTCCCCACTTCAGCAACTTTTTTTCATAATAACCCATGTGGAAATGTTCCAAATTCAAATATCCAAGTGTTCTTCAACTGGTGTAGAAATGAAGAAATTGTGGCATATCCGTATGATGGAATACTACTGACAATGAAACTTGCAAGAATGTGGATGCATCTCAAAAACATTACACTAAATAAAATAAGCCAAGTAGCTAGATTCAGTTGATTCTTTTTATATGACATTTTGTAGAAGGCATATAACTATGGGATGGAAGAAAGATTCCTGGCTGTCAGGGTCTTGGAAGTGGGGAGATGGGGTTGACTACAGAGACACATAGGAATGGAACTATTCAATATCTTGATTATAGTGATGACTACATTACTGCCTACATTTTTCAAAATCTACTGTATATCAATCATACCAAAGGGGGAAAAATAGGAGAATGAAAAGGAGGAGGAATAAAAGAAAGAAGAGAAAGAGGAAGGAGAAGAGAAGGAAGACAAGGGCCACAGAAATGTGGTAACCTGGCTCAAAGATCATTCCTAAGTGATCTGTGCCCCTGTTATTCCTACCTTTGTATAGATTACTCCTTCAATGTTTTGGGGCTTACCATGTGTGAACCAATATAATACATCAGCAGGTAGGTTGCTTTGTTTCATGATTTTCAAGGCTAGGTCATAAAAGACCTTTCTTTCTAGAAACATTTAATTTGTAGAGCCCTGAACTATAATGTCAGAAGTCAGACCAACTGGAAGCCATGATGGTGGAGAGAATACATAGAGAAATATTTGGGAGATATCTTTTGACAATTAAAGGAGAGATACCTTTCCAGCTTATTTGTTACAGCCTTATTTGTTATGTGCTCCAGTTGTCCCAGAAATTGTGGATCAGAGACCATTGTCCCATTGTCATATTTGCCCTGAAAAAATTGTAAATTTATGAGAAAAAGAAATGATTGTTGTTTTAAGTCATTGTATTGGCATGATTTTCTTAGTGCAATAGTAGATAAACAGAACCAAAAAATTTTAAACATAATGGTCATTAAATGTGTGTATGCAATCAGAATAAACATTAATACATCAGAAGCAAAGAAAATATTATGGAACCAAAGTATCAAAAAAATAATTCTTGTATTCCTGAATTCTGATAAATAGATTACGATTCACAATACAAAAAGTCTTAAATATCACACCAAATCCAGCCTTGAAGTCTGTGACATAGAGTTAAACATTTATACTACAGACTGTGGGGTAATCTGCAAATTGCCTCTGTTTGTAATCATCTTATTGTGCACAAGAAAGTTAAAACCATTCTTTGCTGGTTTCAACTATTGAGATTTGCTTAGGAAAACATGATAATGAACAGCCAATAAAAGAAACAGTCTTTAAAGAAAGCTTAAAAATCTCTTACAGGTCTATATATCTTTCAGTCTTACTCTTTCAAATGGTGCATGCACAAAATTATTTCTATCTATCAAATGATAGGAATTTTTATGGGTGGTAAATAGCATCATGCAGAGGAGGTCATAAAATGTGAGGGACAATCTATGCCAGCACTGAGATTTCTGAGCTGATAGAGACCCAGTTGAATTACGGTCAGCACTGTAAAGCATAACTTGGGGCCACACCAGAGTGTAAGCATATACAACCAGATGACATTCCATAGTAGAATGTCCTCAAGATGGATCCAGGTAGAACAGTAGTGAGTTAGAAATTAATATATAGAAAGTAACATCTTGCCAATTTAGAAGACAAAATAGGTTCAGTTCAAATAAAGACCGATTCCTCCTCCACCTTAAATGAAACATTGCATTCTTCCCTTATTTTCCAATCCATTGTGTCTTACCATCTTTCTTTTTTAGCCATCCCTGAGTTTTAGGATGTACTAATTCTCAAATTTCTTTTTCTCCTGACAGCATAAAATCTTTCACAGTGCAATTAGCTAGAAGAGAAATTCATAACAAATTTATTGCACTAACATTTACTGACCTCCTGTTAATTGCTGTCCCCTTAAGGAACTCAGAGTCTAGCACAGATTATTAAAAAATAATTTCAGTAAGTTGTGTTAAATTCAGTAACAGAAACCTGCACAAGGCACAGATGTGGAATCATTGCATACCTAATTCTTCTGGGCTACGACAGGCTGGCTGGACTCATCAGATGGACATTTATTGGACATTTATATGAGTTTACAGGGGGGGACAATAGATGAGAAGGTCATCCTAAGCAAAGTGAAGAGCATGTGCAGACAGGAGGCTAGAAACTGCATGCTGCTTGGTATTTGATATGTCATAGAGTATGATTAGGGGAGAAGCAGGAGACAAGAAAGGGATCAGATCATAAAAGGCCTTATATTTTCATACCAAGAAGTTTGGATTTATATCATAAGCAATAAGGAGGGAGTGAACTGTCTTAATTGGAAGAGAAACATGATCAGATAAATATTTTTAAAAATCACTTTAGCAGTAGTGTGGAAGATAGCTACAATGGAGGAAACTTAAAAACAAAGAGACTATTCAGGTGACAATTTGTCTCACCATAAGATGGCAAAGCCTGAGAAGAGATAATAAAAGTGGCCATGTCATAGAGAAAAGAGGCTAGTTCTGAGAATATCTAGGAAGAGTAAGATTTGATGACTCTGTGTAGATGCTGAGCATGAGTAGAATTCTGGAATGGCTTCTAGATTTTACCTAAGGTACTGAATGACTGGTGAGTCAGCATCCAGTACAGAGTACACTGCTGAATGCCTTCAGTGGGAAGATAATGAGTTCAAGTTTGGAAATTCTGTGTTTAAAATGACCATAGAAAATACAAATAGAAATGAAAATATAGGCACAGAAGAGTTGGGATTCCCTCTAGCATTTAGGAGTCCTGCCTAATCAATGACGTTCTCTGGTTATATTCTCTATTAAGGCGTATTTGCTATGAGCAACTGCATAAGAATATCATGGCTTAAGGGCACAGACTCTAATGCCAAAATACCAGGATTCTTATGCTTGCCCAACTACTTTTGGGCTACATGAGCCTGAGCAATTACTTAACCTTCCTATGTCTCAGTTTCCTAATCTGTAAAATTAAGATAATAAGGACATCTATTTCCTGGGGACATTATGAGAATTTAATGAGTCATATTAGCATTGCATTAAGAACAGTGCCTGACACATAGTTCAGGAGAGTGTGCTTACTAAATGAGGTAAATAAGGCGTGAAAAGAGAAACCATTCATTTCAATATGAGATTATTCTGACCTGGTACAGAGACATACCACAGATTTGTTTTGATTATATACCATAAAGGCAGAAAGTGGTTTTTTTGTTTGGTTTTTTCTTTTCATTTTTTTAATATTTTGTTAAAATTTGGTAAAGCATGGGAATTATGTGCATCTAAAGAAGTAAAGTATAGGGCTTAACCTTTACTAGTTTTTCTTTCTATTGATTGCAGTAGGGTTTACAGGAGACACAAATCTTCTCAAGGCTGCTCTGATTTGAAACTTAGCATTTAGGTGGTTTACGATTTTTCATAGGAAGCTATTGCATCTGAAAACTATTTTTTTCATAATTTAAACTTAGTCCAATTTAACACTGGGGCATGGGAAAAAAATACCCTTGTAGGCCAGTAGTATGTAGAAATGTAGAGTTTTTTCTAGAAAAAGGAATGTTGCACAGGCTTATTATATTTTATAACCCAAACGAATGGTTCCTGAACTTTTTATTTTTTTTGTCAAGATGACTTTTCATCATTTTATTCAAGTTCAATGATTCCTTTCAGAATCCCTTTGAACGCCACCCTTTCCAGTCTTGCTACCTCATTACCTGTGAACTTCTGCTTCTTGCCCACCAGTTTTGGGTTTTGCATTTCACTTGTCTGCTTCCCAACACCATCAGGAGTTAAACATCTGACTCCCTTGGAAACATGCCATGAACATGGAAAATTATGAAAAAAAATTACTTTGGGAACAATTTTATTGTAAATGCTGCAGTTATAAAGATGAGTCTGAATATATGGCACAATTCCAAAACTGGAAAGGGTTTTATCTGAATTAATGGCACTTTTTGGGAAACGAATCATGTAACTGGTTAGCTTTCCATCTCAATATCTAGAATATTATTTGAGTTCAGCTTGGAGCAATTAAGTCCAAGGAATCATGCTCATGGTGCTTGAAGTATGGAGAAGCAGTGATTAGGAAAGAAAGAGAAAAATTAGTCTTTTGGATATAGTAACAACCATATAGCAATCTCACCTTTGCATACGATTCATCTGCCTAAATAAATTAATATTTTTTATGATAATTTAACTTAGTAATTTGACACCACATTCTTGACTAATTCTCACTATAACAGAAAACAATAGCAATCCTGAGAAAGAAGAATAAAGCAGGGGGGATCTTGCTTCCCAACTTCAAGCTCTACTAAAAAACCACAGTAAACAAGACAATTTGGTACTGGCACAAGAAGAGACCCATAGACCAGTGGAACAGAATAGAGAGTGCAGATATTAACCTAAGCATATATGGTCAATTAACACACAATAAAGGAGCCATGGATATACAATGGGGAAATGACAGTCTCTTCAACAGCTGGTGTTGGCAAAACTGGACAGCTACATATAAGAGAATGAAACTGGATTACTGTCTAACTCCATACACAAAAGTAAACTTGAAATGGATCAAAGACCTGAATGTAAGTCATGAAACCATAAACTCTTAGAAGACAACATAGGCAAAAATCTCTTGAATATAAACATAAAGAACTTCCTCATGAACATATCTCCATGGGCAAGGGAAACAAAAGCAAAAATGAACACATGGTACTATATCAAACCAAAAAGCTTCTGTACAGCAAAGGACACCATCAGTAGAACAAAAAGGTATCCTACAGTATGGAAGAATATATTCATATATGATATATCCGATAAGGGGTTGACATCCAAAATATAAAAGAGCTCACACACCTCAGCAAACAAAAAGCAAATAGGCCAATTAAAAAATGGGCAGAGGATCTGAACAGACACTTCTCCAAAGAAGAAATTCAGATGGCCAACAGGCACATGAAAGATGCTCTACATCGCTAATCATCAGAGAAATACAAATTAAAACCACAATGAGATATCACCTCACAACAGTGAGGATGGCCACCATCCAAAAGACAAACAACAACAAATGTTGGCGAGGATGTGGAGAAAAGGGAACCCTCCTACACTGCTGGTGGGACTGCAAATTAGTTCAACCATTGTGGAAAGCAGTATGGAGTTTCCTCAAAAAACTCAAAATAGAAATACCATTTGACCCAGGAATCCCACTCCTAGGAATTTACCCTAAGAATGCAGGAGCCCAATTTGAAAAAGCATATGCACCCCTATGTTTACCGCAGCACTATTTACAATAAGCCAAGAAATGGAAGCAACCTAGGTGTCCATCAGTAGATGAATGGATAAAGAAGAGGTGGTACATATACACAATGGAATATTATTCAGACATAAGAAGAAAACAAATCCTATCATTTGCAACAACATGGATGGAGCTAAAGGGTATTATGCTCAGTGAAATAAGCCAGGCAGAGAAAAGACAAGTATCAAATGATTTCACTCATCTGTGGAGTATAAGAACAAAGAAAAAAACTGAAGGAACAAAACAGTAGCAGACTCACAGAACCCAAGAATGGACTAATAGTTACCAAAGGGAAAGGGACTGGGGAGGATGGGTGGGAAGGGAGGAATAAGGGGGAAAAGGGGTATTACAATTAGCACACATAATGTAGGGGGGGCATGAGGAAGGCAGTACAACACAGAGAAGACAAGTAGTGATTCTATAGCATCTTACTATGCTGATGGACAGTGCCTCTAATGGAGTATGTGGTGGGAACTTGATAATGGGGGGAGTCTAGTAACCATAATGTTGCTCATGTAATTGCATATTAGTGATACCAAAATTTTAAAAAAGTTTTTTGACAGAAGTAATGCATATTTTGAAAAATGCAAAAATAAATAAACAAATGCAATAAACAAAAATGTCAATTTTAAAACTTGTTATTTTAAAATAATACAGAAATGACGTCTTTGCAAGATACAGATTACACAAAGAGCCCCAACGTTAAAGTATAGACAAGGAAATTAAAAACCTCAACTCTCTGATCATAACTTTAAAATAGAATTAATGTTACTTATATTAAGGAATACATTTGTTTCCATTATAGAAATTAAGCAGGCTTTGGGAGAACAATTTTCTTGGCTCAGGTCTCTTTTAAAAAGCTGTCCAAGGAGTATAAAATCATGACACCTTTTTATAAATTTCCCTGTAGCAAACAGAAGCATGCAAAATCATTTCATTTGTTCAGACAATGAGGACTCTCTAAAGGGACTCAGACCTTTACTGAAATCACCAGCACCTGCAGAATTTATTTTGGGGCTCAGCACACACCTGTGAGCATCCATCCACCCACTGCAGAGAGACCGCCTCAAACCAGGGAACAGGGATTATAAACCTCAGCACGGGATTTGCTGTCCTGCTGCCACCGCACACGGGAGTGAACCATGCACATGCACAGTCAGGGCTCTGATCTTCTGGTCACCATACGTTCGCCACCTTTTCCTTCATGATGGCTTAAGTCCCGAACTCTGTCCTTGGACACTGCTGCCACTTACGCTGACCTGCCTGCCTTAGACCGCCTGTCTCTGAGCTCAGATTTCACATACAGCATCTCAGGGACTAACCTTGGAAATTAGTTTGAGTATTCGGAAAGTAAACTTATTTTAAAAAGAAAAATTATTTGCCTCAGGAGATATGCTTGATGAGGGTAATTTAGAAAGCTCTTTTATATATATTGTTTAATTTGATCATCTTAACCATCCAGTGAGGTAGGCCGTCAGCCTCATGCCGCAGCCCCTGCGTCTGTCTTCCTCTCTCTAGCTTCTGTGCTGAATCCACTCACGATTCCTACTTACAGACCAAGGCTGAGTTCAGTTCCTAGGCCAATCAACAGTGGTGGGAAGTAAAAGTATATTTTATTAAAGGTTAGAATTAAGTCATGAGTGTTAGACTCAGTGATTTAACCAGGCTCTGGGGTCTGTAATGTCCCAAGACTCATTTGTACATAGACACAGTTTGAATCTAAGGAAAGCCCAAGATACACTTGTCATTACAAAGCTACAGGCAAGAGTTAGCCCCTTTCATAAAAGTGCACACATTATTACCTCTTCCTGCTTACTCAATTCTGCATGGGCCCCAGAATCTGGCTCCCACTTTACACTCCAGATATTAACAGATTGCCTACCTTCCGTCTGATCTCCTTCCAAGAGGCCAGCTCCTTTTCACTGGTGTCTCTTCCTGTACTCCCCGACCAGACATCTGAAAAATACAGATAGGTTTCTTAAAACTGACCAATCCCTCTTGAATTCCCAATTGTAGCTATGACTGAAACTCCTTGCTAACTTCACACCAGCACCCCCTCTCAAAGTATGTATGCATACCTATGCATCTAGGTATGTATCAATAATAATAAACATTCCTGGCAGCTTTTACTATCTTCCAGGCACTATTTTAAGCTGTATATAGGAATTATTTAATATGGTGATTATTTAATCTTCAAAATAACTCTATGAGATAGAAAATACTGTTCTCTTCATTTTATAGATGAGAAAATTGAGGCACAGAAGAACTTAATCAAATAGGAAATAGTGACTTAGATTTTAATTCCAAAGCTGTTTTGCTTATATAGTTCATGCTCTTAACTGAGATTCATTATATCCTGTTTGGACATGGACTTTGCATATTTTGACTTGAATCTCTAGATTTCCCTTGCAGGGGAGGGTACTATCACCAGTTAGTGTCCTTGAGAAACATCCTATGCCCAAGTCCCATGTTTAGGACTCTCCTTCTTTGGTAGATTGTTTCCAAACATGGTCATACTAGTATATTTCATTTTGCATAACTTTTGTGATGAGACTTCACCACTCCTCTCATTAAGTGGGAGGTCTGATTTATTTTTCCCCTTGAATGTGGGCTCGCCTTGTGACTGGCTTTGCCCAATAAAATGTTGAGGAAGGGACACTAGGATGTCCAGCATCACACTTTGAGAGCTGTGTAGTTTCCATTTTCACATTTTTGAAGTCCTCTTTATGGGAATGCTGCTTAAGACCACCAGGCAGTGAGAAAGCCTAAGCTAGCTCCATGAAAAGGCCCTGTGGAGGGAAACTGAGTCACCCCAGCTAACAGCCCAGCTGAGCCCTGCCTAGTCTATCTCAGAGCTAGATGCAACACCTATGACCTAGGTCAGACCAGTAGAAAACTCACTCAGTCAACCCATACAGTCATGAGCGATAAGCTGTATTGTTGTAAGACAATACATTTTGGGAAGATCTGTTATGCAGCAATAAATAACTGAAACACATTCCCAGTCCTGAGGTTCCCAGATTGCAGCATGACACATACTTGAGCTGTCCTAAATAGCACAGGTATGAAATTTAGAAATGATGAAGATGAAGCTCAGAGAGATTTAGTGAATGGTTCTAGGTTATATTTGTGAGATACAAAGCCTAGACTCTAGCTGTGGTCTTCTAAACTTTAACTGCTACAGACACTTAAGCCTACTGATGTCCCAATCGTAATACAACATCTCCACCACTCTGTATTTAAAAAATAACAACAAAAAAACCTACAGCTTAGTAGTGAAGAAAGATCCCTAACCAGCTTATGGTAAAGTCCTTGCATTTTACCTAAGATGTTCCCTAGACACAGCCCCTCCTGGAACGCCCAGTACAGTGGCTGACACCATTAATCTTCTAACTCTCCTCTAAGAACTAAAATGAATGTTTTTTGATGAAAAACAGGACATTTTTCCCATTGACAATCACTCTTTTTTTTTAATATAATTTATTTTATTATCATTAATTTACAATTACATGTGCAATATTACGATTATTAAACTACCCCTTCATCAGGTCCCCCCGACCAACCCCATTACAGTCACTGTCCATCAGCGTAGTGAGATGCTATAGAATCACTACTTGTCTTCTCTGAGTTGTACTGCCCTCCCCGTGCCCCCCCAACATTACATCTGCTAATCGTAATGCCCCTTTTTCCCTCTTATCCCTCCCTTCCCACTCATTTTCCCCAGTCCCTTTCCCTTTGGTAACTATTAGTCCGTTCTTGGGTTCTGTGAGTCTTGTGCTGTTTTGTTCCTTCAGTTTTTTTCTTTGTTCTTATACTCCACATATGAGTGAAATCATTTGATACTTGTCTTTTTCGGCTTGGCTTATTTCACTGAGCATAATACCCTCTAGCTCCATCCATGTTGTTGCAAATGGGAGGATTTGTTTTCTTCTTATGGCTGAATAATATTCCATTGTGTATATGTACCACATCTTCTTTATCCATTCATCTACTGATGGACACTTAGGTTGCTTCCATTTCTTGGCTATTGTAAATAGTGCTGCAATAAACATAGGGGTGCATCTGTCCTTTTCAAATTGGGCTGCTGCATTCTTAGGGTAAATTCCTAGGAGTGGAATTCCTGGGTCAAATGGTATTTCTATTTTGAGTTTTTTGAGGAACCTCCATACTGCTTTCCACAATGGTTGAACTAATTTGACAATCACTCTTAACGTAAGAGATTTACACAAGATTTTTTACTCTTATGTTCTCCTAAGTCCTCAATCTTTATTTAAAAGAATGGGTAAACCTATTTAGCACAAGTTCATGAAAAGTTAAGGCTTACTAAATGGTTATTATTGTCTTTTTTACCACCTGTTCACAATTATCAGAATCCATCAAATGTCTTTGAAAGGCCGGAAACAATAATTCAGTCTTTTACACAGAATTCTAAAGTAAACAGAAGAATTCTGTGTTGTGGCTATTCAAGGGTTATTGGCTTGGAATAGCCCAAGTTCTGTGAGGAATGGGTGTGAATTCATTGATTATCATCAAAGAAATACCTAGGAGACTATGTAACCATGAAAATATGAAAAGAATAATTAAATTTCATTGAGTGCTTAGGTAGGAGTTTGGATTCTGGGCTCTAAGATTACAATCTAAAATGCTTTGACTCTTTAAGAAAATAATATAGAAGAAAGAGTAATATTATATTGTCCTTATTCTTTTTCCTAAATTAACTTTCCTCATTGTTACAATTCAAAAACTGCACTCTAACCAACAGCAGTCATTATTCCTAAATATTTTTGAATGATTTCGAGTTCATGTAATTTTATTTCTTTTGGTAAATGAAATCCATCAATATAAAGCTGGATGTGATATAGGTTTTCTATCTTTGCAATAAGTCTCCTATTTTTAAAAATTAATGTAGGCCAGGTCATATATTTTTGATTCATAAAATGTTAGAATCATGAATATATCATTCTCTCCTTGTGTGTCAACAAAAACACGTTTAGAAAAATAGAGGTACCCGGTACTCCTAAGACTTAACTAAGATTAAGATTTTTCTCTCATCCAAAGGTATATTCTTGGAAGCAACATTATGACAGAACCATGAAGAATGGCAAAAAGAAATCTCATATGTGTTATTTCCCAATTTGAACAATAACTTTGTCTTGCTTCCTTCCCTCTTACTGACCTATACTAGAAAAGTTACGCCAGAAAATCACTTCAAATATTATTAGCATTTTTTTACAGAATTTCATGCTCAAATACGTAGTGTTGAAGGATTCATACATTTTAAGCAATGTAAATTAAAACTAATAAAGATAAAAATGCACATTACACATGAATATCTCTGATGTAACCATGGATAAATCACAGTATCTATTTGTAGCTCAGTTCCTGAGCCTAACTTTTCTTTTTTTTTTTTTTTCTTTTCCTAAATCTTGTTTTAACTGGATGACTCAAGATAATCTTCACAAATGGTATTCGGGGGAATTTAAAAGAACAAGACCAAACCTGTATCTCTAGACCATGTAACTTTTTTGTGTACTGAAGCACAGCAAAGCAGAATAGGAGTGCATCTTCAGGAAATGCTCCTAGCTCACACAGATACCATATATCCTGGCAGGCATGTGGATTTAGTTGTGGTTTCTCATTTTTTATTCAAGTAGTGGAAGTGGAAGCCTGTTACTCATTAGAGAAAAAGCTAGACGTATATTAGTAATACTTACAACTTTTAAAATATGTAGTTTTAATACATAATTTTGAAAAGTCCGAGTGCTACCAGTTTATAATGGAAAATTGTAGTTTTCTATTCAGCTCTCCCTACTTTTCAACTCTTTCAGCTTTTAAATCTTGTATTTACATAATTTTTATTTATTTATTTATTTATTTATTTATTTATTTTAATATAATTTATTTTATTATCATTAATTTACAATTACATGTGCAATATTACGATTATTAAACTACCCCTTCATCAGGTCCCCCCCACCAAACCCATTACAGTCACTGTCCATCAGCGTAGTGAGATGCTATAGAATCACTACTTGTCTTCTCTGAGTTGTACTGCCCTCCCAGTGCCCCCCCAACATTACATCTGCTAGTCGTAATGCCCCTTTTTCCCTCTTATCCCTCCCTTCCCACCCATTTTCCCCAGTCCCTTTCCCTTTGGTAACTATTAGTCCGTTCTTGGGTTCTGTGAGTCTGCTGCTGTTTTGTTCCTTCAGTTTTTTTCTTTGTTCTTATACTCCACATATGAGTGAAATCATTTGATACTTGTCTTTTTCGGCTTGGCTTATTTCACTGAGCATAATACCCTCTAGCTCCATCCATGTTGTTGCAAATGGTAGGATTTGTTTTCTTCTTATGGCTGAATAATATTCCATTGTGTATATGTACCACCTCTTCTTTATCCATTCATCTACTGATGGACACTTAGGTTGCTTCCATTTCTTGGCTATTGTAAATAGTGCTGCAATAAACATAGGGGTGCATCTGTCCTTTTCAAATTGGGCTGCTGCATTCTTAGGGTAAATTCCTAGGAGTGGAATTCCTGGGTCAAATGGTATTTCTATTTTGAGTTTTTTGAGGAACCTCCATACTGCTTTCCACAATGGTTGAACTAATTTGCAGTCCCACCAGCAGTGTAGGAGGGTTCCCTTTTCTCCACATCCTCGCCAACATTTGTTGTTGTTTGTGTTTTGGATGTTGCTGAGCCTAACTTTTCTTCTCCAGAGTACTTGCTTATAGAAGACCATGTGCTCATGGATGCTTTCTATGTGCCATGCCAATGATTCCTCTGTAGATGATAATGAAAGCAACAAGTTTAGGAAAATTAACTAAAACTGTGATTGTGAAAGGGCTGTGTACACTGTTAGAGAGCTCTAAGAGTACTTTGTTAATTTATTTAGGACCCAATAATAGCAGCATCAGACCTCCTTCAAACATTTATCAGTAATTT
The DNA here is from genome assembly GCA_032199065.1 of Smutsia gigantea. NCBI lineage: Eukaryota > Metazoa > Chordata > Mammalia > Pholidota > Manidae > Smutsia > Smutsia gigantea. The sequence continues at coordinate 15,274 of JAVSCE010009873.1, forward strand.
AAATGCAGAGACTGATGTTGGTCAGTTCTGTGCATCTCATCACCCTCTCTGACTGAAGTACTATAGTTATGAGCGGAGTCTAATTTTATCAAATCAGGAAGCAGGCAATTTTTGTCTTTCTGCACCCTCAACTTTCAGAGCTTTGCCCTCCAAGCCTCATCATTCTGACACCCATGCCATGCCCTTTGCTTACAGAATTTGGTGCCTAATTTGCTTTTGACTGGGGGATTAACAGCTATTGTCTTATATTTTCTAAGATAGCTTGTAATTTAATAGTTGCAATTTTGAAAACTAAAAACTTTTCACACCAAAGGAGTGAACCTGTAACAGTGAAATTACAAACAGTAGGATCTTATTTTAGTACAACGATTCCCACTTGCAGCTCCATCATCTCCTGAGACATAGACAGGATCCTGCACTGTATTCTCTTGAGGTCAGCTCTGACAAGGCTTCCATTAAGGCTTCTGCCCACTGAGGACATTTACCACATGAAAAGCATATCTCCTTTTTTATTACTAAGAAAAGATGCAATTAAAAATTTTGAGCAAGCCCACACACAACTTTTTAAAATAAATATAGATAAATTACATAAACATGTTAAGTAATGAAAAGCTGGGCAACACTGTTGAAGTTGCATGACCCTGCAGAAGGGTGCACTTAACTTGAAGTTATTTTCTATCAGTGTGGTGTTTCTGACCTGTCACATGTCAGTTACTTCCTTATTAAACAAACCTGTGCAGGCAGAAGGCAAAATGTGATGAGTCTGGGTGAAAGTTAATGATTCAGGACTCAAATAAGGCTTAGCTTCAAAAAGGTCTTTGAGGTTCACATCTGATTGCATCCAGCACGAACAAGAACAGATGGCATGTCAGCAGCAGACAGGGCACTGGCACAGTGGGGTTAGTGTGGCATCTCTGCAAGTGTACAGAAATGGGGATTAAAGCCTTCTAGGCTGGTAGATACTATCCCTGCTCCTACACTTGAAATGTCACATAGCTTCATTCTGACTAAACATGACAGATGATGTTTCAATTCCCCCTGGATTTTGCCTTGCAATATCATTGCAAGAAATGTGGAGACAATCAAGATATCCGACCTTTCAACATTAGCTTGATCTAGAGCTAGGAGAAATATAAAAATGACTTGAAGCCAAATATCTATAAAGAGAAATATGACAGCTCTCTTTGGAGTTATTCTTTGGAAATTACTCTTTACATACACTCTACATGCATCTCTTACCTGTGAACATAAACTCTGGAATGTGTTCTTCAGAATGAGAAGGAACCTGTGTGAGTCAAACAGAAACCAGAAAGGAACAAAATGAAAACCAGACTATGAGCCTAATTGATATGCTGGACCACTGCCTTTCTATTCTCTTTTAGCCTTACTTTCATGGTCTCTCTGTGGAAAGTATCTGCCTATCTATTCCTGCCACAAGTCTGCTGTATAATAGAAGGTGGAAGTAGCCAAAGAGGAGGGAAAAATCTGGGATAAATGCTGGCCAGTCAAATGCAAATGTTAGTGTTCAGGTAGAAATTAGATACACAGGGTACTTTTATAAATGATTTTCAAACTATACCCAAAGCCTGATGTGAGGAGGAAAAGGAAAAGAAGGAAGATAAAGATAATTAACTCAAAAAGGAAAAACAAAATAGAGATCAATGTGACAATCCCTAGGTTGTAGTAAAGCCCACAGAGTTCAGTTACTTGCCCAAACTTGAGTTGCTATCCTTTTCCACTGCCCAAGTATGAAATCATTAGGGTTGTGAGCACAGCACACTAGATGCGGTCACTTAAAAGGAAGAACTTCACAGCACTTGGGAGTCTCTCCAAAGAACAGAGGCATACAAAAGGAGAGTTAGTGCAGTTGTTTTCCTTGAAACAAAACCTTACATCATTATCTGATGTTCTCGCTAATTTCCAGGCTGTGCTCAGAATTTCTGTGGCAAAGAAAAAAGGAACAGGCCCTTATTCAGGAAACAGAACAGGCTATTGAAGGGTGTTCCTTTCAATAATGGGAGGCCAATCCCACCACTGTTTTGTGAATATGAGGTCTGACACACTCTTTTTAACCTGCATTCATAGGTTCCCAAGATGAGCTTCAGGTAGTGAAAGATTCCCTTACGTAGAATGATGAATGCATTTGTGACTTTGGGGAGAAAGAGTCCACTGACTTTCATCAGATTTCAAAAGGATCTATGATCACAATAAATTAAGAGCTACTAAGCCAAAAATTCTTTGAAGTTGTCTCCAGTTCTATGCTTCTAACTTTTTTACTCTTTACATCAAGATAAAACTAATTGATATTTTCTGCAATGTATGATTAGAAATTATAATAATACAGAGATGAATAAGTCATGTTTTTGAGTATTTATAATATGCAAGGCACTTGTCTTTATAAATATTACCTCATTTAATCTGCAAACCAGCCCTGTGAAACAGGTATTTTTATTGCCACTCACATTAGGAAACATGGACTCAGGCAAGACAGATGATTTGGTAAAGATCAAACAGCTGGGGTGGCACAACCTGTCATCAAACCTACACAAGTCTGACTTCACAGTTGGTGTTTTCATGACTACACTCTGTAATAATTCATAAAGACAGGATTCTGTAGCTTTTTCTAAGAAGCAAACAAAACTAAGAATTGTCCTTAAAGGTCCAGGGCCATACGTGGGATACAATATAGGAAAAGGGAAAAACCTCATTTTGCCTGCCAGCATTTTAATCCATGTGGATTTGGGCTGAAACAAGTGTCAAATGGTAGAAGAAAAAAAGAAAGTGTGTATAGATTTGGGGCATGAGCTAGACAGGCAAGGCCAACATATCAGCCTCAGGTGTTCTGGGTACCAGATGAGAGGCAACATCAGCATCTCCCTCTCCAAGTCCTCGCTCCCCTGAGGATCCTTTCTTCCTTCTAAAGTGCAGTGAAGCTATATATACATTCACTATAGGAAAAACTCTGCTACCACTGTTTGGAAGAATGCAGAGGTGAAGGGGGTGATCCTTGCAGAGCCAGCTTCTCAGTGTGAGACTATGCAGTCACACAGGGCCCCATGCTCATAAAGGTCTTGAGATTGTTTTAATACTCTGTCATTGCCATCTTGAAAATTTTAATATTTTTTGGGAAAAGCGCTCTACATGTTCATTTTATAATGTGCCCTGAAAATTATGCAGCCAGTCCTGGATTTTGTTTTGAAGCTTGTGTATTATCTATTTTCTGTTTCACTTAAATTGAATTGTTAAGTTTTATTCACATAAAGAGGTCCAGCTTAGAGATGGGGACAGGGATAGAGAGTAAGAGTGAATGAGCTCTGAGCAAGAGTTAGGGGTGAATGTGACCCTCAGTCATTCACACAGTACCATTCACAACCTGTCAACCATCCATTCTGCTTACTACATCCCATTTCATCCCTTTAATCCAATGTATGCTAAAAGTGCGAAAATGCCTTAATTTTTTCATCAGACCGATACTTCCATTTTTACAGTTAATCAGTTCAGTTCGGTGAGGCTGGGTCAAGCAATGAAAAGGGATTCAACTACGCCATTTCCCCTCCTGTTCTGAAGACTGCCCATCGTGCACAGAAGCACCATCTGATGAGAGAGTCTTCATGCTTATCAGTTATCTTCTAGAGGTGACTGAGGCTACTAGTTGGTGTCTGAACACGTCAAAGCTGTTTACTCCACCTACTTATGTTTCACAGTCACTAAAGTTCTGAATTAAAATACTATATATCCAAATAAACACCTATTTCTTGGATATTTTTAATATACAAGGCATTGGGAACTTTATTCAGATTCAGTTTTTCTTAAGCTTTCCAATATGAAAAACAGTTCAGAATAGAGAAAGATGTCTACCTCTTCTTACCAACACCACCTAAATAACACATGGAGTGTTTATTCTCACAGTCATTGTAATTCAAGTTAAACTACAGATTAAAATATATGTAACCTATTTTCTCTGGAAAATATACATTTAAATTTAAGAAGCCTATTTTTATTTGTGTTTTTACACTTCCCACCTGACAATGTTGAATATCTTAAGAGAAATTCACAGAACTCTCTTAAAGAACCTCTCATCAAATATCTTTCATATGTGATCTCAGAGTGAAAGTATATATTTTAAAGGGTTTTATGTGCTAGAGAGAGTAATAAAGCATTGATTACTCTCCTAAGAGTGATTGAGATTCTTTCCCAGAAAAGTACATTTGTAAGAAGTATAATTATTGACATGGACCAGTTTATTTAAAGTCATATAATTCATTTGCATGTTGAAACATTAACTTTACATTGAACAATTAAAAAAAGAAAAAAACAGGATGAAGTTTTCTTTTGTTTGAGAATTGTAGTTAGGTCCCACTGTGCAGAAAATTCTGCCCCCAGATCAAATACAGTTCCTAAAAACTATCACAAAGGAATACGGTTTTTGTAGCTCCAAAGCCCAGGTATGGCTAACCTGTGGCCTCTGCTCAGATGCTCACAGGGCTGCAATCCAGTGTTGGCTGGGCTGTGTTCTCATCGGGAGGCTCAGCTTGGAAAGGATATGATTCCAAGTTCACTCAGTCTCTCCTTTCTGTATGTGTGGGCACATAGTCTACTAATATCTCCTGGGAGAGGTGACATATTAAGAAATATGCTAAATTAGTTCAAGCTTTTTAATAGCTATGCTAACGGAAGGCCCAGGGGTAGGGGGTGGTATAGTGATAAAACAAACTTACTGTTAGTTTGATTTGTAGTACTAGATGATTTTTCTAAGGAGCATCCAGAGAATGGCATGATGCTACTAAATGTTGGAGAGAGATAGATATCATACCAAGGTGTGTGTTGAGTACAGAGGGCAGAAGCAGAAAGGGGAAGTACTTTGCCATTCTTCCCTTTTTGTAGCATTTTTCTGAGAGTCAGTCTAGACTGAGACTGAGATCTTAACACAAACTGGTCATAAGAAACAAATATGACATCACATCTGTCAAGATAGGTGCACTATACTCACTGATTGCTCCAGGTTGAATCTATGAGATGAGACAGAATCAAAAGATCAGATACTATCTCAGAAGAGCCTTTCTTTATTAGACATGTCAGTGAAATGCAGTAATGGATCCTATATACATAATACATAATATGGACCAAGAACTCTATGTGTATAATTTCATTTAATCCCTACAGAGCTGTGTGAGCAAGTATTACCATCTGCAGCAGATACACACAAAGGTGACCCTCAATGAGTCATGCTCTTGCATAATCCCCTCACTCGAGTGCAGCTGAAATCTGTTACTTGTTTCTCACCAAAAAATACAGTAAAAGTGATGGAATGACATCCCTTGACTGGGTTGGATGAGATATCACTCCTATAATTATGTTATATAAGAGACTGTTTCAACAGAATAAAGCTAAGGTCCCTCCTTGCTTATGTGATGAAGTAATGAGCCACACGCAAGAGGTCCACATGGTAAGAACTTGTGGGAAGCCTCTAGGACTTTCAGGACCTGAGGACAGTCAACAGCCAATAGCCAGCAACAAGCCAGGGCCTTCAGTCACACAGACTCAAGGAAATCAATTCTGCTACTGACCTCGATGAGCTTGGAATCATATCTGTCTCCAGTCATGCCTTCAGATGAAAATGCAGCCCAGCCAGTGCTTTGATTACAGACTCATGTGACCCTAAGTAAAGGACTCAGCTAAGCTAAGCCCAGACTCCTGACTTACAGAAATTGTGAGATGATAAATGGTTGTTGTTATAAGCCACCAAGTTGTGATAACTTTTTATCCAACAGTAAAAAGATAATTTAACATTCTGTTCTGTAATGGGATTTCAATATCAGACAGGTTAAGTCTTCTCTGCCATCTAGAAACAGGAATCAAACCTGCATCTAAGTCTATGTCTCTTCATTTCTCACCTACACAATCACCAGGTAGTGAACTCTTGATCTTTTCCCTGAAACCTCAATTTCTGAATTTCTTACATTTACCTTACTTCTCTAGCCTTTCAAATTTCAGTTGTCCTTTATAAGACATTACCCTTCACCACTATGCTCCATGACCTCCCATTATTCTCCATCACTATTCTCCAGGATTAAGCTTGTGGTGCTGGTATACAACCTTTAGGTTTGGTTAAAATCTGAGACAATTTCAGGTGTTTTTTCATTGTTCATACTTTGTATTTAGAACAGTTACAGAATATGAATGTGAAAGATTGTGAATTCAGTTTCTGTTCTAAGATACAAAAGTTTAACTGAATTATTTATAACATTTCTATCCTAGAAGGGAAGGGCTTTCAAAACTAGAGTTTCTTTCAGACTTTTCTGTCTTTATGTATATAACTGATGCTTTTTAATGTTATATTTTTTCAATTTTATGGAAGGAACTAAATGGTTGACAAAATATATTGTACATTGTTATTAACTGAAGGTTTGGGTGTCCGCAAAATTCATAGGTTGAAGTCCCAAGCCTCAGTGTGGCTGCATTTGGAGATGGGGCTTCTAAGGAAGTGATTAAGGTCAAATGAGATCATGAGTAAGACCCTGATCCAATAGGATTAATGTTCTTTAACAAGAGGCACCAGATGCATGTACCAATGAAAGACCATGTGAAGATATAGAAACAAAATGGCTGTCTACAAGCCAGAAGGAGAGACCTCACTAGAAACTGAGCCCTACTGCTATCTTGATGATAGTCTTTTCAGCCTCTATAACTGTGAGAAAACTATTTTGTGCTGTTTAAGCCACCCAGTCTGTGGTATTTTATTATAACATCCTGAGAAGACTAATACATACACCTTTCATGAAGAAAACACCTATGTATATAGGTATCTGTTTAGATTTAATAATTAAAATTATTTCTCATACAGTAAAATAACAAATAGGTTGCTTAAATTAATTTTTCTACTTTATTTATCATCTTTGCTTTTACTCTCAAATAAAATACACACAGAAATATGCCTTTTCATGATTATTTTACAAAGTTAATATACATTTAGCATTACAGAAAAGAATCCCAGATCTAGGAAACTGAATAAGAAACAGATGTTGGTTTCTTAAGAAACAAATTAGTGAGATCTGAAATGCAGCCTACCTTCATTTCTATTACAAAGAGACCCATATCAGGACCCCTGTTGTGGCTACATTCTCCCAACAGAAGTTATATTTGGATTTTTTTTTCTAGTAATGAAACCTGAGTCAGGAAGTTTTCAAGCTGCTGATAGTCCTATAAAGCCTATGGATTGTTTAGGCAAGTGTTATTTTGAATATACCTGCCCCATTCAAAAGACTGTTGTGGGACACAAAGCAATAGAAATTTTTCAAGCCTTCCTGCCCCCATCATATTTACTTCTGGTGCCCAGCATGATATGCCAACAAGTAAACACATGAACTACTTGCTTAAAGTGTTCTTTTTAAAAATTTAATATTTACTAAACCCTGGGGGGTTCTCAGAATATTCTGTACACACGCCCTTCAAATGTTCACTTTGTAGATTCTCAAGAGGGATTCTAAAATACAGGGATGCTAAAACCAGCTTTACTAAGATTCAGTTAGCTTGATCCTTCTAAAAAGGGTGACTACCAGTCAAAATGAAAGAATAAGGTATCATTTTTAGGGATTAATGTCCAGTTGAGTTTCGAACAGTTTGATTTTGGTGTCCTGATTTTTCAAAAGGAGTTAAGTATCTTAAGTTGTTAATGAGATAACCAGTCAGGAACCCAAGCAAGGTGAAGGAATACAGCAGACCAACAGTAAAACAAACGTTAAAGACTTATTTTCCCCACATTCAGAAAAACTTGGGGGTCTTTAAAAATGCAAGCCTACACAATAAACTTGAGCATAAAAATAATTAATATTCTTTTACCATGTTGATTTATTTATTTTGGTTACAATATCAGGGCCCTTTTTAAATTTTGTTTCTTTTTAAAGGTTTTTTATTTTCCCTCTTTTTTAATTGCGATGATATTTTTCTTAGATGACAGAACTGTAAAATTTAAACCACGTCCTGGCTGGCTTTTTCCTTTCCTTTCTTTTTTTAAATCAACTTGACTACCCTTTTTTCTTCTGGTCACTTTCTTTTCCACAGTACAACTCCCCCCCCACATTTTATGATTGTTTTACTATTTTACATCACCACTCCAACAACAATTTCATAGATCAGTTAACAAAAAGCTCCATCTATAAAAATAATCTCCTCCCAAACTTGCATGATGATTTAGATAAATATAATTTTCATTAATTTATTTATAAATTATAAGACATTTCTTCCCCCAGTAATAACAATGACACAAACAAACTGGACCCCATGAAACCATTGATTTAGAGGTTCTCTCTGTAGTCCATAATGTTGTCTTTAATGCTTCTAAATAGCTATATATTCTTCTCTCTGGAGTTATACCTCCATATCATTTTTTGCAAAACCTTGTTTGATAAAGTGATATTTCCATGATATGTTAATTGGTATCAGGAAAGAGTACAGAAGTAAATGTGAGAAATACTGTCACGGTTAAAATTTAACATATCTACATGTTTAAACTCATCTTGAAATAGGTAAGGCTTATCTTGAAATTGTGTTTCTTTGTAGTTTTTTGGTGTGTATGCTAACTCAGAAAGCACAACTGATTTAATTTTTGTATTATAAGGTGTCTTAGATCATTGAATATGCTAATGTATTTTATGAATTTCCAATGAGAGGAAGAGAATACAGCCAAACATACTCGACCACAAATACCTCCCATTTTTTGCCATCACTCCTTTCCCCTTGGAAAATACTCTGTCATGAACAGCTGAGAAAAATCAACTCTAGACTGCACCTTCAGAGTGTGTTATGCCAAAGAAAACACTGTAAGAACAACCAGTACAGTGGATAAAGCTTTAGAATCAGCCAGAATTGGTTTTAAATTCATTTCCAAATAATGCAACCTATTTGCTTAATTACCTAGGATGATATTTTAATTTCTCAGAGATAGAGTCTCCACATCTATAAAATGGAGATGACAATGATATATATCTCAAGGAGGTGTCATGATTTTTAATAAAAGTCCTTATACATAATCATACATAGTTAGCATTCATGGAAAACCTACTAAATGCTGTAGTCAGCTTAAAGCATATTAGTAAGTATAACAGTAAATCAGGGAAAAATTATATTACAGGTTAGTGGTTGTGAAATTTTGCTGGGTTTCAGCAAATGCTCACCTTTTTGTAATAAATTTGTGGTTCGTCTTTAATCAACTTTTTTTCCCAAAGTTTCAAGCTCCTTTAAAAGAGAGGTCATGTCCCATTTATCTTTTCATGTTCTTAAACAGTAGTAACTAATCAATTCAGATAAATGTGATTGAAAATCATCATGTCATGTCTGGCCAATCCTTCCCAAGTGGTCACTCCTGACCCAACAAACTTCCATCTGTTATTAAATGACAAACAATACATATTTTATTCACTTATTTTATATATGTAATTACAATTTAAAAGCTAATTGTCATGAGATGCAAAACCTATCAAGCTGTATTTATCAGTTCCTTTAGATATTAATATACAGATATCTGTGTCTAAATTGTAGGGTCATAAGGGGGAAGTAGATTGTCAAAAGTGGGTCCCTGTGATTTAGAAGCACTTAACTCATATAAACAATTGTATTCACTGTCTTAAGTTTAAAATACGTGACCTGTTTAATACATGTGACCTGTTATCATTTAGTAGAAATTCTAAGATTAATTTCAAAAAGATTCGGTCACCAAATTTTCAGAAATAATCAACTGTCACAGCTACTAACTATAAGTCACATTTTAAAACTGTCACCATTTATATAAATCAACAAGTCTGGCTTTCGCAATGATCAATAATGACTACAAACTACACCCAAGTTAACTGTTGAAAGGAGGATAAAATGATGCCCAGCAAGACAGTGAAAAACAGTACTTTAGAGCTTTATAGAGAGGAATGTGAACACTACAGTCTTTCTGCTTCAACTCCGAGTGAGGCGTAGTCAGAGGCTTCAGATTAAGGTTCAAAGGTACACTGAGGCATAAGGTAAAATGGAGGTAACAAATTTCATATACAGAGACAAAACTAGCAACAGAATGTGTAACTTGTGTAGTCATTCAAAGGTCGTCATTTGGTTTCTTGCTGTTGTGAAATTCTTCATTTTAACTTTGTACTTGTGCATTGTAAGTGAAGTCAAATGAAACAATGGAGCATGCCTGTGAGCAGAGGAGATGAGATATTTGCATGCATACCAAGCAGGTCACCTGGCCACATGGCGTGCACGTATGGGCCAGTCTGTGGCCCCACAGGGCCCAAGAAGGGGCTGAGACTGGGTCCTGGAGGCAGATAGGTGGCAAGGATAGGAGCATGCATTCCCACGGCCTGTCCCTACCACATCTGCACAAATCTTAACTCTCTAGCCTGGCTGCTGAGACAAGAACTGCAGGTTGCTGAGGCAGTAAACTGTCAGTAAATTAGAACGAAATAAAAGTGTACATATGAACACTTCTATAAAGCATATCAATGAGCTATTAGAATTCTTCAAAGGGTTCATACCCTGGTTTGGGAACTGCTCCAACACTGCAAGGCAAATATACATAGACATAGAAATAGAATTTGAATTTAAAGAATGTCACATTTGGTGGAAAAGAACACTAGTTTCATATGAAGCTTTGAATGAACCAATTATTTACAAGGAATATAATTTTCAAATTAACTTTTCTTGTAATTGAAGACACTGATAGAAAAGCATAAACAGGCATTTTGAATTATAAACAAAGCATGAACTCACTTTTTTTGTCTGACTTCGACAAGTTATAAGAAATGTCATAGATACATTAAAATGTCACTGTATAAATTCACATTTAAAATTAAATTTAGACTTACATGAAATTAATTCTTATGAAGAATTAAGTATTTTTAGGAAAATTATTCCTCAGGAATTGTCAGCTCTGGATACACTAAAATTATTATTTTGAAATAATTATTAAAAAGTTATTCTAGCACCAATAACAGTTGCCATCAGTAAAAAGATACTTCTCAAAAATAAAAATTATAAAAATTATTTGATAATAATTTGGAACTGATATTACTTTCAATTACATATATTAAAATAAAATGGCTAAGAGTATAATTTGATGACCTAATAAAGTTTACAAAAGCAGGTCAGAAAAATCATCACATTAATAAAGTATTATCATTATGTAATCATATCTAATAAAGTATATCATTCTATATATCATTATCATGATAGAAGTTATGAAACAAAACTATTGTTTCTTCTGTAGCTTTTAAGATTATTGTTCCCTTATATCTCTAGTATACTTACTAAGTTTTTTTTTTAAGTTTTAAAAGCTTTTTAAACAAAAAATTTTATATTTTTAACTGAACTTTTTCCTTCCTGTTTTTGAATAAGAGTCTCTGAATTCCATTTTGCATTGGGCCCCAGAAATTATGTACTCAGACTTGCATAGAGATATTTTCATTCATTCCTACCTATTCTTGCTGTTTCATTTGTTATTTCACTGACTACCTCTAAATTATCCACATCAAAAATTTTGGAGGTTTTAACCTACTGTGGTTCCCCCTGAGGTAAAATCTGGATGGTATGGAACAATCTTAAGCAATGTACTTGATGTCCTCAGAATCTTGATTTCCTCACCTGTAACAGTTGGATGGTGGCCTGTATATTGTAAAATCCAGCTCTCTATCAAAAATAGGTATCATGAATGGTGAAATATATTCTGAATCTTGTAAAATACCCATAATATCATTTCTTGGAAAGTTGTTATACACATCAGCACACCTAAGGTTCTGCAGAGTCTGTTTAACCCAGAATCTGCAAAAATATCTGTCCAGGAACCCTTTTTTATTTACAATATCTACTCTCACATAGCTGGTGTTTCCAGGACACTCTTTGAGAAATGTGCACAAATGTAATCATTCCCTCAGGTTTTAAATTTTGTTTTTTTTTTTAAATCAAAATGCTCCAGAATGTAGGCTCATTTTTATACTGCTCAAGTAGGTAGGTGTTTGTTTTCAATAGTTTCTAATAAATGAAACCTGAAATATATTTATGCAAACATGAATTTCCAACCACTAAACTATACAAAAATAATGTTCTTTTCCTGTTATTAATACTTCAACCCTCAGGGAAGAAACACAAGAAAGGAGCCCTTAGCATTGTGACTTTGTAGGACACATACCAAAAATGTAACCTTTTAAACCAAGAAGTGAGATATGTAAATTGTCTACCTACTAGCAACAATTTGGTTCATAGATAATTGATCATGAAAATGTTTATTATGAGATTAATTATATCTTTGAACATGTTTGTATAAATTTTGAAAAATCAGAGCATTATACAATTTTTAAAACATAGTCAATGAATCGTATTTACTTTTCACTCTGATTATCCACAAGGGTTATCCTTTCAACAATAGTTTTTCTGCAATAGTCAGCCCTCCATCATCAATGTGGAAAAGGCAAGGTTAATATAGCTTGGAAGTTAAGAGAACTGACTAGGAGTCATGCTGATAGCTTGACTAGATCACTTTCCTGACAGGAGATGTGAAGCAGTATGTTTTAAAGTATTTTATTACTACATAATTGAAGCCTAAGGAAGTTCCTATCTCTTAAAATTGCTTTGAAAATTAAATTAAAATATTAAAAACACAAATGAGATCAAAACAAAAAAATAATAAAAGTAGAAGGAAATTGAGTCAGAACAATGAACAGATAAAAAAACTAACGTAATATGAAATCCTAGTAGAAAAGTCTTTTAATTACCTTCAATGAAATATAGAAAATATGATGTGAAACATACATGTGATGCTGTTTTTTTAAAAACATATATATATATACTAAAACAATTTATATAAATTTAAATAATGAAAGCAGAAATAAAAAGAAAATGGCTGGAAGATTTATAAGATTAACCTAACAGCACAACTGAAAAAGCTGACCAAAAATAAAAGGGGGCGAAAGAGAAAAATAGAAAGGATAATTAAAATCAAGGATCAATCTAGAAGATTCAACACATAAATAATATTTTCAGAAAGAGCAAATGGAGAGGAAGTAGTAAAAGACATAATATAAGAAAATTTCCCAGAACTCCCAAGAAGATAATCTTCCCGATTTAAAGTGCCTATTAAAACAATAAATGAAGAGACCCACACCAATTTATATTATCATGTCTCAGAACACAGTCATTAAGAGAAGAAACTAAAACTCTAAAGACGAAAAACAAATAATATATATGGAATATGTAATAAACTGCAGCAATACAGTGTTAGAGAAGGAAAAAGCATTTTCATAAATGTTTTTTAAAATGTACCTCACTGGTTGAAGCTAGTAGATTTATCCATCTCAAAGCTACAAGATGTTTCAAGAAACAAAGTGAAAAAGAACTCTTATCTTGAAAACAGAGCATCCAAAGAAAGAAAAATGTGTACAGAATTTACAGGAAGGTAGTGAAAGGCAGTCCTAGAAAACCATTTGTGCATTTGGTCACAAGAGCAGGCAGTTCAAATCAAAGAAGGGAGAAAGATGTGTCCAAGAGGAATCTGTCTGTTTAACAGAAAATAAATGGAACTGATAGATTACCTTAGATACCAGACTACTAGTACAATTTTGCAGTTTTTAGAGATAAATTAGTCATGTAAACCCTAAATGTTGCTTTAATAAAAATTGTGATGTTTGTTTTGTAAGTGTGGTCAAGAGGACAGCAGGAGGTGGTGGTCAGGAGAGTGATGCAAGAAAAGTAAAATCTCAGTGTTGATTTAAAGAAGTCAAAAGATTTCTTTAAAGTCTAAAAAGGCAAAATATAACTAATATACATCTATATGAGTGTGTGTGTGTATGTATATATATATATTGCTATATCTTACTTTTTCAAACTTCTGAAATATATACACATACATACAAATTACAAAGCAAAAATAATTTAAAGTGATAGGCACTGAAAATAGAATTTGGGAGTAGGGAGGGATAGGGTAAGGGAGACTATTTTTCTTTATAGAACTAGTAGTATTATCTGACTTTGTTTAAGCTGTGGACATATATTATCTTGATTAAAAATTACATTTGAAAACAAAACAGTAATGTCATGCAAAACATTTACACAGTTGTGCCAACTGAGGTTAAGCTTTCAAAAATATATATATCTATTTTGAACACCAGTGTGGAAAATTTTTAAACCAAGGGAGGATTTTTTTCATTCTAATCATAATAATTATAAGACATACTCCCTTTAATGCATCAGTCTAATCAAGGGATATAGATTCATTTAACTAAACAAGACACCATTTTTATACATTGCAGAATCAATAAGATGAATATTGTAATTCTACTCTTTTACATTATCTACAAGGGTTTCTTAAATTCAGTGTACATATAAATCACCAGGGAATATTATTAAAATGCAGATAATGATTCTAGAGGCCTGAGGTGGAGCGTGAGATTCTGCATTCCAGTAAATGCTCAGATGATGTTGATCTTGGTGGTCCCAGGACCCAAGCTCATACTTTAAGTACCAACACAGATCTCCATCATTTTCCCTCTCCACACTGAAACTAATTAAAAGTTAAATAAATTTATTCCATTTCAAAAGGGCTTAATAATCAAGTAGATTTTGGCAATTTTAGGTTAAACATTAACTTCAGGATTCCTTAGGGTTTTCAAAATTCTGGTTATCAACATTTTGGATTATCAGTGGATTATCAGTCTCCAAGGTGGGGACAGAACACAACCACAGTTTTCACATTTTCTTGACTACTCTTAAAGAAAAAATGATTAATGCCACTTGCTAAAGAACAGTAAGGTAAGCTTTATTCAGGGGCACTAGTACAATGAGGTTTTACACTAGGGGAAAGAGATTGAGTTCAACTCCAAATACCATAAAGAAAAATAGGGATATACAGTTAAGGAACAGGGCAAGGGGTCAGTGGATGGAAAATTACTAAGAGGTAAGGTAATTTTTTGCTAAACTGACCTAATAGGATTCCTGCTGAAGGTAGCCAGAGTGAACATATTCTAAGAGTGGGGGGTTTTCATTAAACTGACTCAGCAAGATTCTTGCTAAAATTAGAAGTAGGCCAAACAAAGAACCTCATCAGAAAGAGGACTCAGAGCAGACTGACTAGACTAGGTCAAGGGAGGAGTCTTTGTTACCTCATAACCCATTATTTTGAGGGTGCAGAAGGATCAATTATATATTAGCTTTTGATATTACATATATACCCCCAAAATGTAAGTAGTATTAAATATCATTGAACTTTATTTAGCTGGGAGAATACAGAGGGAAAAACTTTCTAATAAAATATTTTAGGTAAAGAAACAAAAGCCATAATGATGAATACTTTCTATAATTTGGGCATTCAATTGATAAATGCTAATGGAATATTTCCTATTTTTCAAGGGAGTTATACCTAAAGCTTACACAAAGGAAAGTAGAGCAATCTTAAGAATCTTAAGTTGTTTTTGAAAAGCCTTGGAAGTTTGGCTAGCTGTATTTTTCAGTTTAATTTTTCACTATAGCAGGAAATATGAAAAGGATTCCTTCCCTTCGGCAAGCTTTGCTTCAGTTTCAGCTAACTGCTGTCTTAAGCGGTGCCTGCTGCTGCTCTTCTCATTGATTTACAAGCTCTTTGACCCTAAACTGAGCCACTGATTCCTGAACATACCTTTGCATCTGAATCACCTGAAGGAGAGAGCACTAGAGAGAAAGACTTGACTGGTGAGTGGACATCTGGGTAAAGGATATATGTACTTCCCATACAATTATTTTTGAAGTTTTAAAAATCTCCAAAATAAAATGCTGAGAAAAGTCAACCCCTGTCCCCTCCCCCAGCCCCAGCATCCAAGCAGTGCTGTCCCTGTCAGTCCCCATTACCTGGCTCTGTTTCTTTCCTTCTAGGAAACTGTACTACTAAATAATGTGCTTAATCATGATGTTTATTGTCTGTTGTCTGTCTTCCCCTCTAAGAGGTAGGCTCCATGAGGGCAAAGATTTTCTTCTTTTTTGCTTATTAATGTTTTTCAAAAGCTTTGATCTGAGTCTGACACATATTAACCTCGGAGTACTGATTTTCTCATCTCCAAAATAAAACATACAATTGTAAAGATATCATAGGGCTGTCTGTATTTACCTTCAAGATTTTTGTTGTATTGTCTTAACTCCTTTATTAATTTTTTTTAAAGTGGTTCATTACAAACAAATGTGTAACATTTTAAGGGCAGTCATTGTAAATATTAAAAATTTTCAAAACAATGTGAAAAATGAAACAAACAGAACTTGTTCAATCAAAAAGTGAAGGAAAAAAAGGAGAAATAGTAAGGTGTGTAAACTAGAAAATCATTAAAATACAGCAAACATAAGCCCAAATGTATTCATAATAACCAAAACATGAGTGAAATATATTTTTCTATTGAGACATTCTTGGATTAAAATATTTTGTTTTGCTTACTTTTTAAAGCATTCATCAGTATACTCTTTCGGGGTTGGGGGAGGAATGACACAGAATGGTTTAAAATAAAGAGGAGGTACAAAAGATTTAACAGATCATTGCCAGACAATAGAGACTGAGTGCAACACTGCTATTAGATGAAATACAAATAAGACAGAGAACTTTAAATAAGATAAAAGGTGAAGCAAAATATATATAAAAAGTCATGACTCAATATTCATCAAATAATAAATTTGCTATAATATATGTAAGACTGGTAAAACAATTAAAAATTGACACACGAAATGAGATTTTTAAAATATATATCTCAAACTCAAGTATAATTGAACAAAAAGGATGAAAAACTAATACAGTAGACAATGTGGATAACAATTAAATGTATTTGCACACACATACACTTTTCACAGTTCTGTGGAAGAGCCAAAATTTCAAGAAATTCTACACAGCAGAAAAAAATTACAACATATTGTTCAAACATAGTGCAATGACATCAGAAATTTACAAATAACATTTAGTCAAAAATTCAACTTTCCACTCAGAAATGTATTACCACTTCTAGATAACTCTGAGGAAAAAACTAATTAAAATTGAAATGACATATAATATATAAATGAAGATTAATAAGGGTTTTATATAAAAACTCTACAGGATATGGACAAAGAACTATTGGGAACAAATTACATAGTTATATACAAACTATACACATAATCATATATTAAGAGTGGTGAAAGGTTGAACATAAATTAGCTATGCTTTTAAAACACAATCTAGGGGAAAAAAAGGTGTATTTTAATATTTTCACATCCTTCACTATTCCGAGGGGTTTAGGCATAGATATCTTCTCCAAAACTCCTTCCCACCCATATTTCAGTCTTGCTCCTTGCATGTCCCAAGACTTCTGGAATATCATGATCACCACTCATGAGTAAGACGGCTCCTCTGTCCCAGAGGGGTGATCACAGAGAGGCTTGCACAATGAGTGAAGCTCTTACAAAATCAGCAAAGTGGATAAGACAACCCTTTTCCCTAGCTACAGCAGTACTTGCTTAACAAACTAATGATGAAAGTAATCCCAGCGGCAGGGAAGAAGCCTATGTTATCAACTTACAACAGAAAATATTTGTCAGTAAAGGTGACCTGGCTATCCCTTTGCAAAGTACTAAATAGTTCAGTGTTAGCAACCAACATCAATGTTCTAATTCAGTACAAAATATTGGGGTTCAGGGACCAGATAGAGTTGGCCACAAGGAGGCATACTGAACACCTTCTATTTATGAGCAAAAATGAACTGAACTCATTGAAATCCATAATATTCTGAAATGTCATGGCCAAAGAGGATTTATTTCAGGAGTTCAAGTGTTTTATCAT
This sequence comes from Smutsia gigantea, assembly GCA_032199065.1. NCBI lineage: Eukaryota > Metazoa > Chordata > Mammalia > Pholidota > Manidae > Smutsia > Smutsia gigantea. Next base: position 33,068 of record JAVSCE010009873.1, read on the forward strand.
TTATTAATCTGTTAACATAATTAATCATGTACATAGGTCAAAGGACCTAAATGCTTCATTTTTCCAGTGCCTAGCCCCAATTTACCTAATAAATGCATCAGACATTACTACTAAATAGGTAAAAATGTAATAAAAGAAAACTATCTAAAATAAAATATCATTTCTCCAAAACTTCTATAAAGATTTTTAAAAAGGGACAAGAGTCCACAGTATCTCCAACTGTGTTTAAGATATTTCTCTAAGTGCTAGCCCATGTTATTAAAAATGGCAAAATAAAATAGAGTATGTATGTAGATTACTTGTAAATAAAAAGAAAATATAATGGAAAACACAAGAAAATTAACTGAAAAAATTAGAGAGGTCAGTGTAGAAGAAAGTAGAAAAATTAACACAGAAAAATGTCCCAGCTATTTCTAGTTTTAAAGTGTTCTACATGAAGATATTGCATTAAAATGAGTAAAGGTTAATTTTCAACTTATAAGAATAAATATTTCTAAAACTGTATCAATCTGCCTGAAAATGTGCAAAGACATAGAATCAAAGAAGCTTCAGTGTTAGAGCTGGGGGTCAAGCAGGATTATATTTCACTGTAAACTACAACTGAAAGACAAATAAGGGTGATAGAGTAGGACATACACTGAATATGCTTTTAAAAAGCATTGGAATAACATTACTAAAAAGAAACTGGAAGGAGAAGGAGACAAAAAAGTGAAGAATAGTCTGAGCTCAATGACTTCTTCCTAAATCTTAGCTGACGAAGTAAGGAAATCCTTTGAAGGTGATAAATCAATTCATAGAAATTTAAATGGAATCACCTTGTACCAGACCTATTCCCAACTTCATTGCAACATGCACCTCCCAGATCCAAAGATGAGTTGTGTGAAGCGGGGTATGACATTCCTGATACTGACATTCTGGGCACTGCAGTTGTTAGTGTGAGCCAAGGAGTCTGATGGCTGTTGATGGCAATACCAGGAGAGAAAACTTATCTCCAGACTTTATGGGGACAACTGAACATTCATGATGGATGCAGTTTTCATAACTGTGACCAAACTCCACATCATACAACTTTTGTTATCATTATTATTAATTTCTAACAACTCCTGGCTTAGAATTAATGAAAAACAACTAGAAGATGTGGAGAATTCTCCATGTTCTTGTCCAGCGGGACTTTCTCTCTTAGTGACCCATGTTGCGCTCTTTCTCTTACAAGTGCCCCATGTAATCCTTCCTTGAATAATACCAAGCTTGTATCAAGACTTTCATTACTAATCACAGGGAATTCTTAATTACTACTTAGATTCTTGTTCTTGTTAGTGGCACAAAATATGCTGTTCTCAAAGGTTTCTGCCACCTTTTATATATGACTTTGAAGATGACCTCTCTCTGTGGGTGCAGGCTGAAGCCCTGCTCCATCCTTATAATCAAGTGCATGCCATTCCAAGCCACTAACTCTGTTCTCACCAAGCTGGAGCAATGAGGGAATTTGTAAACTCCTCATCACTTTTTGTCACAAAGCATAACTTTTCCCATTGTGTAGAAAAATGGGCATAGGAATTACTGGGACCAACATTAGCTCTTTTTTCTTAACCAATAAGCCTTGCAGGATAAGAGGTTAGAGATTTGCTTTTTAACCACTTCATGTTTGCTTCTGTGTGAGCTTGTGGATAATTCACCCAGTGTCATGTAATATTAATGTACATTGGTAGCATTAATTCCTGGAGTAATAACATTCTTTCTCTTTATTCCTGTTATAGCATCATAAATCATGTATGGCTTTTAATAGAAAATATATATATACATCAATTGAATAAAAGAAAATTCATTTGCACCATCAGAGATGTTATTAAATCAGTGCTTTTCAAATTAAAGTGCACAAGACTCACCTGGGGATCTTGTTAAAATTCAGACTTTGGCTCAGTAGGTCTGGGGTGTCTAAGATGCTGCATTTCTAATAATTTCCCAGGTAATGATAATGCTGTCTATCTGTGGCCCACACTTCGATCTGCAAGGATTTAAACAGATTTGAAAAGACATTTGTGCAAATTATTAAGTTGGAGAATTGTCACTGGAGATAGCTATTATTATTATTTTTAGTCCCATCTTATAAATGAGGAAACTGAGTCTAAGAGAAAATGTTTTCCAAGGTTATACAGCTAGTTAATAGCAGAACTGGGATTCTAACCTAGGTCAGTGTGATTCTAAATAATCTCTCTAAATATGTACCATTTCCAAACATCAATCTATATCAACAGTTCTCCAAGTTTGTTCCTCAGATCAGGAACATTAACATTTCCTGGAAAATTGCTAAACATGCACATTCTCAGGCCTGTCCCTGACCTGCTGCAATGGAAACTCTAGGACTAGAACCCAGTAATCTGTATCTTATTCTCCAGGTAATTCTGATGCATATTAAAACATGAGAACCAGTGGTATATACCAACATTAAGATCAGATATTAGTAATTTATTTTCCTTAAGTGAGGCATGATCAGATACATACATTTGGACAAAGCAGAAAAATGCCTAAATGGAGTGATATTAAAGATTCTAGGAAGGGGTACCTACCCAAAAACATTTCTCCTCGACAGCTCATAGTTAAACTTTAACAGGGAACAAGTGACTTCATACAATTAAAGATAAGGCACAATTGTACATTCTTAAGCACCCTGCCTAGAACCCACATTCCACACTGTTACTTATAACTAATATTTTAATGTACTTTTGGGGTTTTTTTTACTTTTGGTTAGACACATTTATTATAACATTCACCATCAGTAAAAGCATGCCTTCTGTCAAGAACCTGAAGGGTCTCAGAAGTGACCCTACTTTCAGGCTAACAAGTTAGCTCCCCGCAGTTTCATAGACACTGTCAGAAATCACAAGACTTCTAGGTCAGAAACAAAGGACTTAATTACTCACAACAATAACAATAGCCAGAGAATTAGCTTTCCCTGATACAGGTTCTTCAAGCCCCAGTTCTCACAGGGTGATGCAGAGGGCCAAGTGATCCTTGCACACACAGAGGACTGCATTACCAGTCAGAACACTGAGCTTAGAGAATGTGAATCTTTTATAATGAGCAGTAAACATGCTCATCCTTCACTCCAGAAAGACACAATATTTCTATCTTTCAAAGGTGTAAGCAAATCTGCTTTTGCTGGAGAGGGAGACACAATCTCTATCTTCCAAAAGCATTTGTTATAAAAGCATCTTTGAAAAATAGCCTGAATAAAAGGCTGTCAGTGTCTCTGCTGGTAAGACATGCAGAGGCACAAGACCCATGGAAAACTGTCTCCCTGCACCTTCACTTCATAAATGTGTGGCAAGTATGTCACTCTCCATGAAAATGCCAATTGAATATAGCTAATGGTTGCACAACTATAAAACCTTAGATTTTTTTGCAGTTCAATTGCTTAATAAATTTTTAAAAGATGACATATGCTGTGTACTTGAAAGTCTTTTGTAACCTGAAAGAAATCACACACTAATCGGGGAACTTTCCAGATTGTCTTAGATAAGTTCTGCTTTATGTAATTTAAAGATATCATATAGACATGCATATCATTTAATATTAAATTACAAATCAAGAATTATTTTGAATCTGCCACTAACATCTCAGAATTCAGCTTTTCTCACTGTGTGGTGTTGCATAGCAACAAGTACTAGCAACACACGGCTTCTAGAGAGGAGACAAAGTATCAAATTGGAGTGTCCCAATAAGAGTCATTTAGAAAAATAGCAATTATTGCGATGCAATATATTAATATCTGATACAAGTAAGAGCAATACTTATTTCCCACTTTAGAATCAATTCTCTGATTTAAGTGTTCACATCTTCTGCCTGAATTGGAAGAACATAAGAAGGGGTATGAGTTGGCTTCAGAGGTAGCCTGAGTGAACAGGTGTGGCTCCATTTATATTTCTTCTTTTGTAAATAGTATCTCTTTATTTCAGGCCTACATCTATGAATAACTACTTTGGATGTGTTTTAGATTTTGATATCAGGTGATAATTGTTGTTTTTGAACTTTGTTTCCTGTTCTAACTTTATTAACTTAATATGCTATCTAAGTTACTTTCTAAAGACAAATTTATTTACTAACAGTAAGATTAATTGCAATATCCTACCGCTCTTCAAATACCTTTCAGAACAAAGAGAAAATGAACTAAAATAGAAGGAAAGGAAGAAAGGAGAGAAGCAATCAGGAAATAAAAGGAAAAGAAGAGACAGAATAATCACACACAATTCACAGAAACACATACAAAATGCTCACATGCACATATTTAGGGAATACACAAATCAAACACACACAAAATGCTCTTCCAAATTTAGGGAACCAGCTATTACTTACAGTCACCAGTTCTTTTTTATTTCATGCTCTAAGAGAAATCTTACATATCCAGACATTTTGAGTACATCTTTAACCTCTGAAGTACACATTTGGTGATATGACATGAAAATGCATGTGAGATCACCCAACATTTTCAAAGATTAAGTTTCAAATGGAGAACTCCAGAATTTTGACTAAATATATTAAAGTGTACACCTCTGGGGTAATGAATGGTCCTTTCTAATGCTAAAAGATTCTTCCTTTTGAAAAATCGATCTCTTAAGTTAGTTCAATAAATTTGTCCCATTACCACCAACACGACCATGCCCCCAGTGTTCCCCGCCCACTTCTGACAGGAGATCACAAAAGAGAACACTTAGATCATTAAGTACGCTTATAAGTATTTGTGGAATGAAGACCACTTTCCTAACCTACTTCTACTGCACAGAGGAACTTACACTGCTTACCCACACAAATTTTAATAAGTAACGCCCTCAAGGACAATTAGTTACTTTTAGTGATTTTCCAACAGAGACGTCTTCATAAGAAAGAAATTTGGAAACTCTAAAACTCAGTTCAGAAAGCATCCTGTTAAGGTATATATTACTGTATTTTTACTAATTTCTTTTTTTGTGATGGTCTCTTAAGAGCCTGAAGCTAAAATTCATTTCCTTAAAGAAAAATGTTCATCTTGGAGAATGCTTGAAATAGATAGAACAAATAATCCAAAAACATTTTACTCTATAGCTGTTCCTTCATTTCTCTATTCTTGTGGCAATTTCAGATTAAACATTGCTTTTTACCCTCACCATCTGGCATCTCTCTTTTCCTACATGCAGTAATAATCATCTGTTTATAAAATGAGGTCTACTAAACTTAAAAGAATCCAAATTAAAAACTCTGTGTTCATTGCCAAAATAGTCATTCTCAAGAGAGGAAATACAGAACTTAGACCTCACCTGATCCCAGAACATCAGAGCATAGCAATGACCTTGAAAGGATGCACAAATATAGGCAAATAGGCCTTGACACTTCCACCATAATGATGCCAGTCCAGTGGTAATATTACTTACTAAATATTAGCATGTTCTCTGATGTCATTCAGGACATGAGTACTCAGTCCCTGACCCAGAACATAGGCTTCAAATTATGCACAGAATCCAACACAATGATAATTTGAGTACAAATTTCCCTCCTATAATGTTGTATTGTGATGATTTCATTTGTTAATATTTTTGATAAACTTTTTTTCAGGATCTATAGGTTGAAAAAAACAAGAATAAGAAACTAAGAATTTTTTGTTGTTAAAAACAATTTTATAGGGCTTTTCCACAACCAAAAACATTGACTTGGAAAAATAAAGGTTGAGATTTTATATCCATTAGTAAATATTAGATTTAAGATACTAATTTATTAATTAAAATATCAATAAAGTATGAGGAGATGGACAAAAATCCAAAAGATTTACCAAAACTGCTAGGGTCAGTATAAAAAAATAAGAAATAAGTTGTGGAATCATCATAGATTCTAACTGGAAGGGTTCACTTTTTTCGGTGGAATTTCCTGCTTTCTCTTTTTGTCACGACTTCAACTCTGCTTCCTTTTAGAAGAGTAATCCAGGTGGGTTTCCACATTTTATGCTGTGCAGGTGAAGCTCTAGCACTTTCTGGACTCCCTTGCTGCCCAGCTCAGGAAGGAGATGAAGCCAGCAGAAGCCTCAGAAAACAAGAGCCTTTTTGGAATTCCTTGTGGTAAATGTCCTGCTGAGAGAAGAGAGCCCATGTGACAGGAAATATGAAGTCTATATGCTGGCAGCACCACGGTGACTACTGAGACTCTTTTGTCCTTTCGTGACCTAAAATAAGTCACTAAAAATGCCCTATATCTTTTTCACTACAAAGTGGGAATATAGTCCAAAGGAAGTAGAGGTTGAGGTAACAGTTATTTCAAAGAGTATGTGCTATTTGCTAATGTCTCATTTCATAGAAAACAGTCTGCCTCATTTTGCCCTTAATTTGATTTTAAAGCACTAGAACACAAAGATTTTATTTCTTAATTCAATTCTGAATGATTTCTGCCTTAGATCCCTGTGAAGAGTAATCTATAGGATGACACTAATGTTTGTGTTTGGTCCATATTATCTGCCAAATAACCAAGGTCAAGACCCATTCAGGCAATTATTTATAAAAAGTGCTAGCAACACATGGGTGCCTGCAAATGTCTAGAGTCTATCAGTTCCCATACCTCTCTCTAACAATGAGAAGTCCACTTTTGTCCTATAATCAGGAACATGGCAAAAGAATCCTTTACTTCTAGTTAGGCCCCTTAAGAAATTATCTACATGCAATTTGCCAAGCAGCAGTTATGTCAGCAGGTATACTGGAGCTGCATACTATTTGGGGTCTTTTATTTTAATCATTGAATGCCTACTACTCTTTGTCTTTGATTTTCAGTATTTTGAACATGATATACCTAGGGGTAGTGTTTTCTTCTCCTTTATCTGTCTTGGTATTCCCTGAGCTTCCTGGATCTGTAGTTTGGCATCTGACATTGATCTGGGGAAATTCTCAGTCATTATTATTTTAAATATTTCTTCTGTTCCCTTCTTTTCTTCTCCTTGTGTTATTCCCATTACACATGTTATGCTTCTCTAGTTGTTTTATAGGTACTCTGCTCTGTTTCTTTTTCTTTTTCTTTTCTTTTCTTTCCAGTCAGTTTTTGGTTTGCTTTCCAGGTCTGGAGGTTTCTAATGAGATGTCTTCCCGCTCAGAGGTTCTTTTCCTCAGCTGTGTCCAGTGCATTAATAAGCTCCTGAAAGGCATTCCTCGTTTCTGTTACAGTGTTTCTGATCTCTAGCACTTCTTGGGGTTCTTCCTTAGCACTTCTGTCTCTCTGCTTACATTGCCCATTGGCCTGCTTTTCACTTTACCCATGAGAGCCCTTGGCATATTAACAACAGTTGTTTAAAATTCCTAGCCTGATCATTCTAACATCTCTGTCTTATCTTAGTTCTGGTACTTGGTCTATCTTTACAGATTCTGTCCTTCACCTTTTAGTATGCCTTATAATATTTTCTTTAGAGCCAGACATGATGTACTGGTCAAAAGGAACTGCTGTAAATATGAGTCAATAATGTGGTGGTCAGTACCCTATGTGACTTCTGGGAAGATGGTGGCATGAGCAGGGCAGTGGAAATCTCCTCCCAAAACCATATATATTTGTGAAAATACAACAAATACAACTATTCCCAAAAGAGAAACCAGAAGATACAGTACAACAGCCAGGCTACAGCTACATCTGCGAAAACTCAGCACCTCACGAAGTGGGTAAGATACAAAGCCGCGACCCGGCGGGACCCAAGAACTCCCCCACCCCAGCGCACCTGCGGGAGGAAAAGATTCAGAGAGGGGAGGGAGTGGAAGCACAGGCCCACCAAATAACCAGTCCTGGTGATCTGCACCGGGAGCACAGACACACATCGTGTGGTGTACTGGAGATCAGAGAGACAGAAGGGCAGGATCCGAGATAGAGACTGCAAGCGGGTCCCCTCAGCTGGCTCCTCGGGACCGAAGGAATGCGGGTGCTTTTTTAAAACTCTTAAAGAGACAAGGGCATAACAGCAGAACAAAATCGTCCCAGCGCACTCAGCCCAGCAGGCTGGGGGTCTTGCGGAATCTCAGACCCCCTGGCTGGCAGCCGGGCAAAGCAGCCGTGCCGAGGCTTCCCACAGAGATCAACAGCCTGCCATTGGTTCCCCACCCCAACCCCCACCCGGCCAATGCCGCCGGCGGATCCGCCACAGCTGTGGAACAGCGGAGGAGCGGCCCCGCCCACAGCAACCTCACAGAATCTACCCCAGGCCGGCACGCAGCTAAGCAAGAAGGGCCCCAGAACCCAGAATAAGGGCTAGAAGGCACCAAGGGGAACAGAACGCACCCAGCAAAACTGAAAACCCCTGCAGTGCTATAGCCTAGGCTGAAGCAGCCCTGCACACAGGCAGCTCAGGGGATTATCCCAGAGACTGCCTCCTGGTGTGCGGGAAACAAGCTCAGGCCCCGGAGAAGGAAAAGGAGAACAACAAGCAGGAAGGGACTTTGTTCTCCCAGTTGACACACATGGCACCTACCAGCGACTACTTCTATCGCCATGAAAAGAAAGAAGAATATGGTCCAGACAAGGATGACACAGACAAACCCAGAGAGAGGGCCTGATGGGATAGACTTACACAATCTTCCTGAAAAACAATTCAGAATAAAAGTTATAACCATGCTGATGAATCTACAGAGAAATATGCAAGAGCTAAGGGAGGAAGTGAGGAAAGACAATGCAGAAATCAGACAAGTGATCGACAGGCTTAAGAGCAGAATGGACAAGATGCAAGAGACTATTAATGGAATAGAAATCAGAGAACAAGAACACAGAGAAGTGGAGTCAGAGAGAGATAAAAGGGTCTCTAGGAATGAAAATATTAAGAGAACTGTGTGACCAATCCAAATTGAATAATATTCACATTATAGGGGTACCAAAAGAAGAAGAAGAGAGAAAAAGGGATAGAAAGTGTCTTTGAAGAAATAATGCTGAAAACTTCCCCAAGCTGGGGAGGAAATAGTTTCTCAGACGATGGAAGCCCACAGATCTCCCAACACAATGGACCCAAGGAAGACAACACCAAGACACATAATAATTAAAATGTCAAAGATCAAAGACAAGGACAGAGTATTAAAGGCAGCGAGAGAGAGAAAAAAGATCACCTACAAAGGAAAACCCATCAGGCTATCATCAGACTTCTCAACAGAAACCTTACAGGCCAGAAGAGAATGGCATGATATATTTAACCTAATGAAACAGAAGGGCCTTGAACCAAGAATATTGTATCCAGCATGATTATCATTTAAATTTGAGCGAGGGATTAAACAATTCCCAGACAAGCAAAAGCTGAGGGAATTGCCTCCCACAAACCACCTCTACAGGATATCATAAAGGGACTGCTCTAGATGGAAGCACTCCTAAGGCTAAAAAGATGTCACCAGAGAAAATAAAATCATAGCAAAGAAAGCAGATCATCCAAATACTAACTAAAGGCAAAAAGTAAAATCAACTATCCACAAAAACAGTCAAAGGAAATTTAAAAGAGTACAGAATAAAACACCTAGTATGTAAAGAATAAGAAGGGAGAAAAATAAAGAATCATCAGACTGTGTTTATAACAGCTTAACAAGAGAGTGAAGTTAGACTGTTAGATAGTAAAGAAGCCACCCTTGAACCTTTGGTAACCACAAAACTAAAGCCACCAATGGCAATAAGTACATATCTATCAATAATCACCCTAAATGTAAATGGACTGAATGCACCAATCAAAAGACACAGAGTAACAGAATGGATAAAAAAGCAAGACCCATCTATATGCTGCTTACAAGAGACTCACCTCAAACCCAAAGATATACAAGATATACATAGACTAAAGGTGAAGGGATGAAAAAAGTTATTTCATGCAAACAACAAGGAGAAAAAAGCAGGTGTTGCAGTACTTGTATCGGACAAAATAGACTTAAAACGAAGAAAGTAGCAAGAGATAAAAAAGGACATTACATAATGATAAAGGGGTCAGTCCAACAAGAAGATATAACCATTATAAATATATATGCACCCAACACAGGAGCGCCAGCATATGTGAAACGAATACTAACAGAATTAGAGGAAATAGAAAGCAATGCATTCATTTTAGGACACTCCAACACACGACTCACTCCAAAGGACAGATCAACCAGACAGAAAATAAGTAAAGACACGGAGGCACTGAACAACACACTAGAAAAGATGGACCTAACAGACATCTACAGAACTCTACACCCAAAAGCAACAGGATACGCAATCTTCTCAAGTGCACATGGAACATTTTCCAGAATAAACCACATACTAGGACACAAAAAGAACCTCAGTAAAGTCAAAAATATTGAAATTCTATCAACCAACTTCACAGATCACAAAGGTATAAAACTAGAGAATAAATTGTACAAAGAAAACAAAAAGGCTCACAAATACATGGAGACTTAACAACATGCTCCTGAATAATCAATGGATCAACAACCAAATTAAAAGAGAGATTAAACAATATATGGAGACAAATGACAACAACAACACAAAGCCACAACTTCTGCGGGACGCAGCAAAGGCAGTTCTAAGAGGAAAGTATATTGCAATCCAGGCCTATTTAAAGAAGGAAGAACATTCCCAAATGAATAGTCTAAACACACAATGAGTGAAATTGGAAAAAGAAGAACAAATGAGGCCCAAAGTCACCAGAAGGAGGGACATAATAAAGATCAGAGAAGAAATAAATAAAATTGAGAAGAATAAAACAATAGAAAAAAAATCAATGAAACCAAGAGCTGGTTCTTTGAAAAAATAAACAAAATAGATAAACCCCTAGCCTGACTCATTAAGAGAAAAAGAGAATCTGCACACATAAACACAATCAGAAATGAGAAAAGAAAAATCACAATGGACCCCACATAAATACAAACAAGTATAAGAGAATATTACAAAAATCTATATGCTAACAAGCTGGAAAACATAGAAGAAATGGACACCTTCTTAGAAAAATACAACCTTCCAAGACTGACCAAGCAAGAAACAGAAAATCTAAACAGATCAATTGCCAGCACTGAAATTGAATCAGTAATCAAAAAACTACCTAAGAACAAAACCCCCAGGCCAGAAGGTTTCACCTCTGAATTTTACCAGGCATATAGAGAAGAAATAATACCCATTCTCCTTTAAGTTTTCCAAAAAATAGAAGAGGAGGGAATACTTCCAAACTCATTCTATGAAGCCAGCACCACTCTAATACCAAAACCAGGCAAAGACTTCACCAAAAAAGAAATTACAGACCAATATCCCTGATGAATATAGATGCAAAAATACTCAACAAATATTAGCAAACCGAATTCAAAAGTACATCAAGAAGATCACATACCATGATCAAGTGGGATTCATCCCAGGGATGCAACGATGTACAACATTCGAAAATCCATCAACATCATCTACCACATCAACAAAAAGAAGAACAAAAAACACATGATCATCTCCATAGATCTGAAAAAGCATTTGACAGAATTCAGCATCCATTCATGATAAAAACTCTCAACAAAATGGGTATAGACGGCAAGTACCTCAACATCATAAAGGCCATATATGACAAACCCACAGCCAACATCATACTTAACAGTGAGAAGCTGAAAGCTTTGCATCTAAGATCAGGAACAAGACAGGGATGCCCACTCTCCCCTTTTATTCAACATAGTACTGGAGGTCCTAGCCACAACAATCAGACAAAACAAAGAAATACAAGGCATCCAGATTGGTAAAGAAGAAGTCAAATTGTCACTATTTGCAGATAACATGATACTGTACATAAAAAACCCTAAAGACTGCACTCCAAACTACTAGAACTAATATCTGAATTCAGCAAAGTTGCAGGATACAAAATTAACACACAGAAATCTGTTGCTTTCCTATACACTAACAATGAGCTAACAGAAAGAGAAATCAGAAAAACAATTCCATTCACAATTGCATCAAAAAGAATAAAATACCTAGGAATAAACCTAACAAAGGAAGTGAAAGACCTATACCTTGAAAACTATAAGACACTCCTAAGAGAAATTAAAGAGGACACTAACAAATGGAAATTCATCCCATGCTCTTGGCGAGGAAGAATAAATATTGTCACAATGGCTATAGTACCTAAAGCAATCTTACAGATTCAATGCAATCCCTATCAAAATACCAAAAGCATTCGTCAATGAACTGGAACAAATAGTCCTAAAATTCATATGGAACCACAAAAGACCCTGAATAGCCAAAGCAATCCTGAGAAGGAGGAATACAACAGGGGGAATTACGCTCACTGACTTCAAGCTCTACTACAAAGACACAGTAATCAAGACAATTTGGTATTGGCAGAAAAACAGACCCACAGACCAGTGGAACAGAATAGAAAATCCGGACATTAACCTAAACATATACGGTCCATTAATATATGATAAAGGAGCCTTGGATATACAATGGGGAAATGACAGCCTCTTCAGCAGGTGGTGTTGGCAAAACTAGGCAGCTACATGTAAGAGAATGAAACTGGATTATTGTTTAACCCCATACACAAAAGTAAACTCAAAATGGATCAAGGACCTGAATGTAAGTCAGGAAACCATAAAACTCTTAGAAAAAAAATAGGCAAAAATCTCTTGGACATAAACATGAGTGACTTCTTCATGAACATATCTCCCTGGGCAATGGAAACAAAAGCAAAAATGAACAAGTGGGTCGGACTATATCAAGCTGAAAAGCTTCTGTACAGCAAAGGACACCATCAGTAGAACAAAAAGGCATCCTACAGTATGGGAGAATATATTCATAAATGACATATCCGACAAGGGGTTAACATCCAAAATATACAAAGAACTTACATGCCTCTACACCCAAAGAGCAAATAACTCTATTGAAAAATGGGCAGAGGATATGAAGAGACAGTTCCCCAAAGAAGAAATTCATGAAAACACACATGAAAAGATGCTCCACATCACTAATCGTCAGGGAAATGCAAATTAAAACCACAATGAGATATCACCTCACACCAGTAAGGATGGCCAGCATCCAAAAGACTAAGAACAACAAATGCTGGCGAGGATACAGAAAAGGGGAACCCTTCTACACTGCTTGTGGGAATGTAAGCTAGTTCAACCATTGTGGAAAGCAGTATGGAGGTTCCTCCAAAAACTGAAAATAGAAATACCATTTGACCTGGGAATTCCGCTCCTTGGAATTTACCCAAAGAATACAACTTCTCAGATTCAAAACGACATATGCACCCCTAAGGCTATTGCAGCACTTTTTACGGTAACCACGATATGGAAGCAACCTAAGTGTCCACCAGTAGATGAATGGATAAAGAAGATGTGGTACATATTCACAATGGAATACTATTCAGCCATAAGAAGGAAACAAATCCTGCCATTTGCAACAACATGGATAGAGCTGGAGGATATTATGCTCAGTGAAATAAGCCAGGCATAGAAAGACAAGTGCCAAATGATTTCCCTCATTTGTGGAGTATAACAACAAAGCAAGACTGAAGAAACAAAATAGTAGCAGACTCAGAGACTCCAAAAAGGAACTAGTGGTTAACAAAGGGGAGGGATGTGGGAGTGTGGGTGGGAAGGGCAGGAGAAGGGGATTGTGGAGTATTATGTTTAGTACACATGGTGTGGGAATCATGGGGAAAACACTGTAGCACAGAGAAAGCAAACAGTGAATCTGTGTCATCTTACTATACTGATGGACATTGGAGTATGAGTGGGGACTTGATAATATGGGTAAATGTAGTAACCACATTGTTTTTTCATGTGAAACCTTCATAAGAGTGTATATCAATGATACCTTAATAAAAAAAAATTTTAAATAAAAAGACATCCAAAATATATAAAGAACTCATGCACCTCAACAAACAAAAAACAAATAATCCAATTAAGAAATGGGCAGAGGATATGAACAGACACTTCTCCAAAGAAGAAATTCAGATGGCCAATAGGCACATGTAAAGATGCTTCACATCACTAATCATCAGAGAAATGCAAATTAAAACCACAGTGAGATATCACCTCACACCCGTAAGGATGGCCAACATCCAAAACACAAACAACAACAAATGTTGGCGAGGATGTGGAGAAAGGGGAACCCTCCTACACTGCTGGTGGGAATGCAAATTAGTTCAACTATTGTGGAAAGCAGTATGGAGGTTCCTCAAAAAACTCAAAATAGAAATACCATTTGACCCAGGAATTCCACTCCTAGGAATTTACCCTAAGAATGCAGCAGCCCAGTTTGAAAAAGACAGATGCACCCCTGTGTTTATCGCAGCACTATTTACAATAGCCAAGAAATGGAAGCAACCTAAGTGTCCATCAGTAGATGAATGGATAAAGAAGAGGTGGTACATATACAGAATGGAATATTATTCAGCCATAAGAAGAAAACAAATCCTACCATTTGCAACAACATGGATGGAGCTGGAGGGTATTATGCTCCGTGAATTAAGCCAAGTGGAAAAAGACAAGTATCAAATGATTTCACTCATATATGGAGCATAAGAGCAAAAAGAAAAAACTGAAAGAAGAAAACAGCCACACACTCACAGAACCCAAGAATGGACTAACAGTTACCAATGGGAAAGGAACTGAGGAAGATGGGTGGGAAGGGAGGGATAAAGGGGCAAAAGGGGCATTACGATTAGCAGACGTAATGTTCGGGGGGCGCAGGCAGGGCTGTACAACACAGAGAAGACAAGTAGTGATTCTATAGCACCTCACTATGCTGATGGACAGTGACTGTAATGAGGTAGGTGGTGGGGACCTGATGAAGTGGGGAGTTTAGTAACCATAATGTTGCACATTAATTGTAGATTATTGATACCAAAAATAATAATAATAATAATAATAATGTGGTAGTCAGGTATGGAGGGAGGAGGAGGCAGTGTCTAGTACTATGATTGGGTCCCAGTCTTTTAGTGAGCCTATGCCTCTGGATTGTGAACTTTACAAGTGCTTCTTAGAAGGTTATTTCTCCCTCCCTTAGCTGGGATAAGATAACTAAAGTGCGATGGAGTTGCATTTTTCCAAGTCAGTTAGGCCCTGATAAAACCCAAACAAATTTAGTTTGCATTAAACAATTTGTCCAGAGATCAGGCCTGGTTAAAAACAGAAAGCTCTATTTCAAAAGGGTTCCTTTTCCTCTTCTCCTGACAGAAGCAGGGGATTTTTCCCTGATATTCACTGTGAGGACCTAGGACTTGGTAAAGTTCCTGGAGGTAAAATTTTAAAATTTGGGGGTATTCCCATGACTGGGTCCCCTGGACTTGTTTATTCTCAGATTTACTCACTCTGATCCTTCAGCAGTTTGCCAATTACAGCTCAGGCTTTCCTACAGCAGTACTGGGTCCCACTTACAGGTTTCTGTTCCAGTAAGTCCTGGTTTCCTATATTGCCTATCAGTTTCTCCAATTTTGGAAGCAGTGGCTTGTCCTGTGACCTCACTGTCCTTGCAGATCTAAAAAGAGTTGTTGACTTTTTAGTTTTTTACTGGTTGTTAGCACAGAGCGGCAACTTCCAAGCTTCTTTCATGACAGACCCACCTAATGCTTTTGCTAAGCAATCTACACACTTCATCTCATTAAACCCTAGAAACAATTGTTAAGAAGTATCACTAGCCCCATAGGATAGGGAAGGGAAGATACGGAGATAGGGCAACTAAAGCCAAGGACAATTGTCTTGATGGAGATATCCCAGGTAGTACCCGATAGAGCTATCATCACACCCAGGAATGTCTAATACGACAGTTACTACTTCATGTCTTTGCACCTACCCTCACTTTCTTGTCCACTGTTCTAGTCCCACTGTCTTCTGCTTTCCTTCTTATAGTGGTCCATGACTCAGGCTTTGTAGACTGAACACCTTAAGATAATAGAAAGCTATGTACAGCTTTAGGACTCATTGAAGTTACTTATGCCCTAACTATCTCACATATAAAATGAGAAAAATGGTCATTATAGAGAGTCATTATTAAGATTAAAAAGAGACATATAGAGATAGCAATATAACCATTTTTTATTTTAAAAAGATGCAATTCCTGACTGTCTCTAAAAACCAAAACAGTACCTGACTGGCCCACCCAAGGCTGCAAAATAGCATTTTATTATTAATAATACTATGTTCACGTAATTGCTGCCAGTTATAAAGCACTTACTATTGACAAACAGAATGTTCCACATGGAACAAATATTATCTTGCTTAATTTATCCAGGCTGCTTACTTACTGATGGAGATTTTGCCATACAATCATTTCAAGCCTACTTACGTTTGAGGTGTAGTAGAAAATTAAAAAGGAAATAATGAGCATTTTAACTCTTATTGGAGTTTTAAGCAAGGGATTTCTGCTTCTACCCTTTGGTGAACCAGATTCTCCAAAGGGCCCTCTTTTTATAAAACACCAGATTCCAGTCACATTAGAATAAGCACAATGTGGATTCTGGCTCCTAAAAAAGTACCTAAATGTAGAACATGAAACTGCTCTGGCCACCAGCCATGAAAGCTGTTCACAATCCGCTTTCATGATTACATCCTGCAATTGGTACTGGCCTTGTTTTCTTTTTGGTTTACTGATATTCCATAAAGGGACTTGGGTTTTATTTCTCTTACCACCTTGCCACCAGGTATTTGATTACACTTCACTTGTCTGAAGTGACAAACTTGATTATGTGTCATCTTGACATGTCTTGTGCCCTTTTGGAGGCTGCCTGTTTCCAAAATTGTTAGAGCTTTTCATTTAATACATGAACCAAACCACAGTCTTACTTTCCACAAGACTGTGATTGTCAACTTATTGTTCCTAGTATGTCTTTGTTAGTTCAAACTGAACTTCTTTGTTCTTACTTGATTACAGAAAGAAAAAAAGCAAAACCTGTAAAGCCTTAAACAGGAAGACCATTAAAGTCACATTTCTAAGTCAAGGGATAGTCCCTGGTTTACAGAAAAATGCATTTCCTGAAAGGGCAATATGTTAATCATTTAGCTCTGCCTAATTTAAATTTGTTATCAGATTAAACAGGGCCATTGATAGAGAGACATGGAGGGCAAAGGAAGAGAGAGTTACAGGGTACAGCACACTGCCAAGGAGGAGCTAAATGAAACTTTGGAGGTAATGGATTGGCAATGTCAAAATAAAGGGAAGCACTAATACAAGATCCACAAGAATAACTCCAAATATTTCAAAATTCTTCCTAAGGCTAACCCTGAAAGACCAAAACATATCTAAGAAAGGTTGACAGCAGTGTAGGAGAATTTATACCTTATTTTATCTAATGGGAACAAGTGGAAGGAGGGATGCTGAGCTGCTCTGGAGGGATATTTTCTTTTTTCTAGTGTTTGTGAAAGTACAAAAAAAATGCTGTTTTTCTCTAATTTCTTTCTAAACATGTCTGTACTTCTTGCTTAGGTTTCCTATAGATACAAGATTTAATCCATAGTTGTGATGTCAAAGCAGTTCAAAGGAGAAGCAAGTGAGCTATCTTGCTCTTGTTAAATTAGTACCTTTAAAGAATCACATAAAAAATGGAAAAAAAAATTATTAATCCACACCTTACAGGTGAAGAGGCTGAAACAATGAAGTTCTACTTTTGACAGCGTTATAGTGTGTATGGCTGCAGAGCCTGTTGCTTTCAAATCCAAATACTGTGAAAGCACAGAAGGAAGCTATGTTTCAAGATCAGAGAATTGCTAAGGGACCATTTGTCTCCTCTGTGTTTGCACTAGCCTGGAATTAAATATCAGGAGATTCTGTCACATTAGTTTGCTCTACTTTAGTTTATAAAAAGGAATAGGCAACTTGTTCTCAAGGTAAATCAGTGATAAGGAAAACAAAAAAATCATGGACCTACTTATTCCCCACTGATTTGGAGACAAACTTCAAATTATAAAAAATTATTTGAGCCATATTAAAAACCATAATCACACTCGTGTCTGGTAATATAAGAAGCAGTTTTAGTTTTTCACCAAAAGCATTGCTGGAAATTACCTGACCCTTATACTTCAGAGTGTGTTCATTTATTTAAGAAATATTTGTTGAGTGAGTACAATGTACTTGGCATTCTCATAAGTCCTGGGTATGCAGCAGTGAGCAAGAAAGTCTACATACAAGGAATTTTCTAGTGGGGTGAGGCATGTGTGTACGTGCATGCCGAAATGGCAGAACATGGAATGTAAATAAATACACATACAACTAGGAAAAATACCAAATTGTGAAAAGTACTGAGGAGAGGTTGATTGACTACAACCTGATGGACAGGGAAATAGAGGTGATACTTAAAAGGGGATCTAAGTAACAAAACGAGTCAATGAGGCAAAGATTAAAGGGAGCGGTTGGCATATGGGCTTCTAGTGGGAATGAGAGAGGACTATCCATCCAGTGCAGCTTTATGGCAGTGGATGAGAGACAACGCTACAAGAAAGGTCCTGGATTAGCCAGGGGTAAATCAACTAGGACTCTGTAGCCAAGGTAAGGAGTTTGGATTCATTCTAATTGTGATGGGGATTCATGGAGGGCATTTAGTAAGGGCTAAAATGACCCTTTTTATAATTTTAAAACCTCTAATTGGCTTTGGTATGAACTGTTAGTTATTCAGTATGAATTGTTTGGTGTGAATGGTTAGTACAAAAATATTTAAGATAAGCAAAAATGCACAATTGTTTAACCAACGTGTACATTCTCAAATATTTGAGTGCCAATTTGGGGACAAACACGGTACTACTTGCTAGAGATACATTGTGAGCTAACTCAAACATGAAGTTTTCACTTACTCTCCTGAAGCTTACTGTCTGAAAAGGGACATAGAATTATGTTAATTAAATAATCAGACTAAGGATACAAAATGACCATCTGCAAAAATGCTCTGAAGAAAGGGAACAGGGTTATATCTGATCATGTAACAAAGGATCCAAATAGACTGGGAATTGGCTGAAAGCTTTAAATAGGCTGTGATCAAAAGAATGCATAGGAGTATACCCATAATACTTACCTTAAGTGCAATAAAGGTTTTAAGCAGGCTTTAAGAAGAGGGATGACATGATTCAATGTGAGTTTTAAAGTGATTATTCACTCTGGCTTCAGATGGAAAACAGATTGAAGGGAGAGTAGAATGAATGTAGAGGGACACATTAGGAGGTCCACTTAAGAGATAATGGTAGCTAAGAACAGTGAAGTAACAATGAAGAGAAAAACACAATCCATGGATATTGATCTGATAAAGGCAATTGGTCTTGGCGACAGATTAGATAGGAAGACTGAGAGATACAGAAGGGAATGGCCTGAGCAAGTGGACTGACAACAATGATTTACTGTGAGAGAGAATAGTGAAAGAGGACCAGGTTTGAAGAGAAAGACCATGAATCTGGTCTCATACATCATGAATTTGCAGTATCTTCAAAATATTCAAGTGCTATGGCCAGTCAGTAGTTGGTTGTACTGATAGACCAGAGAAGAGCTCTGGGCTAGAGAGTTAAGTCTGAACTTCACCACAGTAACTAGAACAGTCAATGTGTTGAAATTTCCTAGCAAGAGACTAAGAAAAAGGCTTATTTTTGACAAGTTCAAGGATTTGATGACCCTCTAGAAAATGAACTGCTTGCGAAGTAAATCTGACAGGCTTAACCAGAGAGGTAATACTTGGAGAAAGTCAAATAATAACAAATGATTATCAAGAATATGAAGGGTCTGAAAGTTTTCCTTACGTGCAAGCTAATAAGCTAGTCTGTTAACAGTTTTATGAATGCTAGCAGAAGACATGAGACTCCTGGTTTAGAGACGAAGGACTTTATTATCCATGGGAAAAAGAGGAGCCATAGAGGCAGTCTGATGCTTGTGATGGTCCCCTAGGTCCTCCAAGTCTCGTGGAGTGACATGCAGGGCCCGTGATGGAAGCCTGCACATGCAGTGGGTTGCAGTGCAGAGGAAGAACACTAAACTTGGGAGATAACCACTGTCATAGTAAGGTGGAAGGAAACATGCTCTTAATCTGGAGGAAAATGTTACCTGTTCCTTAGGGTTGCTTGCTGGAGACACATCCCTGAGAAATGGTCCAAATATAGAATAGTCAGGGATTTGCATTCTCAGCATGGTCAGGAAGAACATACAAGGATGCTCAGGGCCCACTGGAGAGTGCATCTACGACAATCCTGAAAAGGCGAATGAACTGAGGACAGAAAAAAAAAAATCTCAACTGGATTTAGCAAAATGGAGATCGACATTAACCTGATTATGAGCTATTTCTTAAGTGTGGTGTAATGTGAGAATATAGAGGGGTGAAGTGGAGTATGGAAGTGAAGATCACAGAATTTTTTTTGTAAAGTTCAACTACAACAGGATAAAAGTAGGAATGATAGCTTGAGTGATGCATTAAAATGAGGGAAGGTATTTTTGTTATAGGTCTGGTCTTGAGTATGTTTTAATGCTGACAGAACTGATCGAATAAACTCTACAATATCAGAATGTAAGATGCTGTTAACTTTTCATTAATCGTGTTTAGGACATTGTTTTGGGTTGAATTGTATCCACTCAAAAAAATATATGGAGGTCTTTAATCTCAGTACTTCTGATGTGACCTTATTTGGAAATAGGGCCTATATAGATTATCAAGCTGAGATGAGGTCATCAGCATAGGCCCTAACCCAATATAACTGTGTCCTTGTAACAAGGGGAATGTTGGCAACAGAGACAGGGGAATGATGTGAAATACAGGGAAAATGTCATCTAGAAGCTAAGGAACCTCTGAGGCTACCAGAAGTTAGGAGAGAGTCATGGAACAAATTCTCCCTCACAGAACTCAGAAGGAACTAACTCTACCTACATCTTGATTTCAGACTTCCTGCCTCCAGAACTCTGAGAAAATACATTTCTGTCATTTAAGCCACCCAGTTTGTAGTGTTTTGTTAGAGCAGTCCTTGGAAACTAATACAGCCATCATTTTCAGAAAGACTGAATTCTGATTACAAGAAACAGAAAGCAAAGATTAAAACCCTTTGAACACTTTATTTCACTGCATTTCAGCAGGATAGTGGTAATAGCACATGTATTTTTCTGGAGTGTAGCATGTTGAGAGCACCACTAAAATGTTCATTCCTGGAAAAATATCAAAAAGAAGTAAAAGAAGAAGGAACAAAACTTGTGGAAATGTTTCCTTAGCGAAATGAAAACTCCATTGTAAGGTAGTTTAATTAGTGGATATTCAGTTATCAAACACTTTGCATTTATTAATATATATATTTTTAATGGAGAATACAATTTAAGTCTACATAGAAAATAACTGGGATGCTTGGCTTTCTGAAATGGTCTAAGCCAATTTGCTGGAACAGGAAGCTTAAGTAATGACTCTTCCAGACTAAAACCACCTAACCACTATGGTTTTATGTTTCCTCATCTGCATGTAAAGAAATGTATTAGATCACCTCTCAGAATGATTATAGGAATCACTTCAAAAACATATGTTTTTAGTATAAGTGCCTTTTCTTGTACAAATTGAATATGTAACTAAGGCCTTCTTGTGGCTGAAATCATTCCTGATTACTTACCAGTAACCTTTGTTCATACATATGATTCTTATGCTTTTGACCCAGATGTCAAGCTTTTTCTTAATTTATGTTTTTTTCTTGTTCCAGTTTCCCTGAGTATGCCTTTCTAGGATTTGCCTTAGACTCCATCTGGGACTCTAATTCTTTTAGAAAGTATGCTCATCCATTCACAAGACCCAACTACAGCTAGTTAAAGAAAGCAGACATTGCACATACAGCTGGACAAGGGCTCTCCAGCAGGCAAACTATGGTCAGTCTACAAGCTTAATATAGATCAGTTTCTACAGTCTCTGAATCCAGAACAATTTCTCTATCTTATAATTTCCTTGAGGAAGGGAAAATATCTCATACTTCCTCTAACTAAGCAGTCTTTGAGACATTTCCATTTAACTCTCCAAACGCCTACAGATGCATCACATTAGTTTCTACTTGTAGCAGCTTTATGACATAAGTTAAAGCCTCTGACCACATGATCAGAGAACTAATCCAGCAAAATCAAAGGTAAAGACAATGTTCACGAACAACCCAGAGTAACACATATCCGCTTTAGCACATAAAGAAGAATTGGTGCAAGTGTTGAAGTCATTTCAGATTATTGCCAATTCTCAGAAGGTACACTTCTGTGATGAAAACAATACCAAACATTCATAGGGTATGTCACAATTAGCCGCCTTGTTTCCCTAGTTCTTTATAAAAAACATTCCAGGGTGGGAAATGAAGGCTACATCCTCATTGTGCAGATGAGTGCTTATCAAATCAAAAGTGGTTTAATCATCTGAAAAGAAATCTTCAAAGAAAGGGCAAAATAGCAGGCATACCTGCGTAGCCTTGTGTACAGCATAATTCAAAACAGCCCCTGGTCATAATAGTGCTGGAAATATATTGGGGTGTTTTCAAGACAAATAAAACATAAAAAGTCCATTTATTTAAAAAAGTAAACCCATCTTAACTTTTCATTTATACAAGCTTGCTTTTGTAAAATAGATTGCCCTTCAAAAAAAGAGAGATTACATTTAAGATCTCTGCAATAACAGGGGCTCAAGTTCCTAAGAGTCAGTTTTATCTGTTATTATTATCATTGTTATTATTTAAAAGCAATTTGGAGTATTAGCAACTAGGGATGTAATTACACATAAACACACAGTTCTATAACTGTATAGTCCATATTATATTGTTGTAATTACATGCATTTGGGTATAAATAAAATCCTAGAAATTAATCTGAATATTTTTTTCCCTATATAGCAGCTTGACTTTGGAGGCAGAGAGAAGGGTGTGATATTCTGTAAGAAAAATAATTAAAATATTTTGGGCAAAACTCCTCTTAGTTCACTACCCTAGAGATCACAATAAATTCTTAAATTTAATTCTCTATATATTAAATTCAGAGAATAAAGTACTATGTCCATTATTAGTTATTTTCTAGTAGCTCAGCACATTCTCAAGAGAAAAACATACTATTAAAATTATATAGGATATTATATTTATTAAAAGAAATGATTACTAATGCTCTCTTTAAATGCATGAATTCTATTAGTTAATTGTGCTTATTTGTACTATGAGCATACTCAGTTTTAAGCACATTGAAAGAATATTTATAAAACAACCGTATTATAATGATTTTGAAATATAACTGAGGAATATCCCAGGGTTCATTTGATATAATTAAGAATAATATATCACCCGGGACTTTTTTCCCCTGGATTGTGATCTGCCCCTCACATTGTTTTCATTGTGATGTTTCATTGACAACTACATCAGAATTAAGCAATGGGGTCATTAAAATCAAATATATTACTTTTTTATAGCTGCCCATATAAAAAGGAATCAGGGATGACTGCTTTTATTTTGCATCATAAATACATTTCCTTTGGAATGATTCAGTAGTTAGTTGAAAATGAAAAACCAGAACTTAGGAGGATGAAGGTGCTTGGGACAGATTTGAGTGTCATCCAAATTTGAGTGTCATCCAAATAATGCAGATATTGAAACTGGAAAAGGAAGGAAAACTCTGGGGAAGACAACATAGAAGAAAAATGCTGGGTCAATGACTAGAGCTGGGAAAATGTCACCTGAGTCAGGCAAATATAAATATCAGAAAAATATCTGAAGTTCTGGGTATTTCATATAAATTTCCAGGGACCAGGCTTCCATAAAAAGTCACAGTATATGAGGAATGGGAAGCAAAATTATCATTTTCCCTTTTTTTAAAATGTATATATTTATCATCGATTTTATTTTAAATTTTTACACATAAATGCTACCTTGGATTTTTTTGGATATCTACTAACTATACAAAAACTGAAACTACCAAGATCATAATATTGTTCTTTTTAA
Source organism: Smutsia gigantea (assembly GCA_032199065.1). Taxonomy (NCBI): domain Eukaryota; kingdom Metazoa; phylum Chordata; class Mammalia; order Pholidota; family Manidae; genus Smutsia; species Smutsia gigantea. Next base: position 56,910 of record JAVSCE010009873.1, read on the forward strand.
CATGCCAGAATTGCAGGTTTCAGCTCTCCAGTTCCCCTTCAATACAGTAATATTTGTAGATGTCACATACATTCTATCCATGCCACTAATGCTCAAAATACTCTTAAAATACCTTCCAAGTATGTAACATAGCCTTTTGAATTCCTTGACTAGTGACCAACTACCTTTTGAGGGTGTGCTTGATGTTTTCAAACAAACTATACAAACAGTTTATAGTTTAAAACTACTCAACACAAAATAATTCTTAAAATATTAATAGTCCTCACCATTGCATCTTCATTTCCTTTCTCATCTTTGCCTTCCGCCCACTCAAATACCTAACCGGATGTTCTCAAACCTGGCTGCACTGGAGTGCTTTTAAAAATACTCTTGCCTACAATGTACCTCTGGGGATGAAGCTCACACACTGGTATTCTTTCCAAAGCTCTCACAGATGATTCTTTTATGCAGCCATTGTTGAGAAAAACTGATTTAGACAATTTTCTGCTTATTGCCTCAAGGATGTGATATGACAGGACTGAAAAAAAATCGTAATCTTGAGTCTCTCACTGTCTTTGTGCATCAGGAGTCTATGTCCTTATGGAAATTCTGAAGGTTTAAAGAAGTGATGCCTGCCCTTGGAGGGAAAAGGCAGGAGAGATGAAGAGGCACCAGGAAGAGAGGGGGAAGGCAAAAGAGCTGTGTCACAACCGAAGGACACTGTAAGGAGCAGAGATCCAGTATTAGGGGACTGTCTGGTCACTTAGGTCAGCCTAGATAAAGGGCCCCAGCCACACATCAGTGAAGCCCTTCATCACCACCCACACCAGGGATTACATTAGCTGTGCCACCCACCACAGTCACTGGCAACTTTCCATGGTTAGAGCCCAACATTCTGGGGAAGGCCAGCCTATACCTTCAGACTTTGGGTCTGTCCTTCCTCTTTCAAACAAAACCTTGCAGCTGCTCCTGGAAACCCCAAGGAAATTAATGTAATAGTCTTTTCCTACAGAATTACTTATGTCAAATTTTCAAAAGGAAAAGCAAGGAAACAAAAAAAAGTTTCAATTTTGGGAACATATATCACGAAGATTTTTCAGTTTGTTTCTCCTTACAATGTATAGGCAATAAAATGCTTTGTAATTATTTAGTGTTCAATAGTTTATCTCACTTTATAGATAAGAAATATAGAGAGAATGATCAGGAATTATCCTTAGTCAGTAAACAAAACAAGCCTTGAACCTGTTCTTTAGCCTGAAATCTCTCCCATTTGGGAACTGAGTTTTATGCCATCTGGCTCCACAACCAGAGCTGGCAATGTCAGGCAGTACTTGGAGGAAACAGCTGCATACAGATCACTCTGAAACTCTCATAAAAATATATGGTACTAACATTTTTTTCTTTTTAAAAATATTTTATGAGATCCCCCATAGTATCTTTTGCTAGTCTTGCTGTAAAAATAATGTTTATAGTGATTGAATATACTTTGAGTAAATAGCTTCTGTGGCTATCAAATGACTGTTTTTCTTCTGCATTTAATCACCTGGGAGGAAAGAAATGATGGCAAACAGATTTCACTGCCTTAAACAATATTTGTTAAAGAAAGACTTTTGCCCCGGAGCATCTTACTCAGAAAGTAATTTCCTGGTCACTGCTTTGGAGCCATTGCCTTATTATTTAGGATTTTTTTTAAAGCATGAATCAGCTCTTCCCCACCTCACCCCCTCACCCCCATTTGTCTGGCCTCTATTTAGGGCTATGTATAGCTTTAAAATGACATCATAGCCTCTTAACATCACAATGAGTGAATAACATCCTCAATCTGTTTAAGGCTAACCAGGCTCACATATTCCTGGGCTGGTGATGTTGTCAGTATCGTACTTTGTTTGTATTCTTAAGAGTCTAGTGACCTTTCAGTAGACTGCAGATTCATGTAGATCTATGTGGATCAACTTAATTATATGGCTTTTAAAATAAAACCTATCCCAAGCAGTCTTAGAATCTTCTTACACAGAATTAAAAGGTGATATGTCTCTGAAATTACCTGTTAAATGAATTGATACTAAAAATTAAATAATCTATTCTTCCAGATTGAATATGTAAGGTTTCATGCAGATATCAGGTAGATCTTCTTGTAACCTCCAATAATAATATTAACAATGACAATAATAAACTGCAACAAGCATTTTGTAATTCTATACAAAGTAGATTAAATATCACTGGATGACAAAAATTGAGTTATATGGAAATATTTCCAAGGGGAAACCAAATACCTCATTGGTTAAATGAGGTATAAAATACAATTTCCTGAGAACTAACCTGGCTTTGTAAAGAATGCCTCTAGTATACAACAATACTGAAATGAAAAGAGAATATCACTAATTAATCTTTGCAATGCTAATCTTTTAATTATTTGGATATTATTATTATTCTGTAAATACATTCTTTTTTAAATTTTTTATTAAGGTATTATTGATATACACTCTTATGAAGGTTTCACATGAAAAAACAATGTGGTTACAACATTTACCCATATTATCAAGTCCCCACCCATACCCCACTGCAGTCACTGTCCATCAGTGTAAATACATTCTTAAGATGAGTTAAAATTCTGCCTAGAAAAAAATCTCATGAGAAAATCAGTTTATTTATTTTTATAGTAATATTTATGTACCACCTGGGTTGAGGAGAAACTTTGTAATGCTTTTATAGACTGGATGATTCTGACCTTGGCTCCTCCCATCTGCTACCCAGCAACAAAAGTTAGGTCCTCATTTTTAACCAATTTTTCTCAACATAAAACGAATGTTCAGTTTTGCTCTTTATGAGTTTGCCCAAAACAATAGCAACAATCCTAATAACAAATTTCTTCAACTTGAAAATTTATTACTTCTAACAATAGATGTAACATACAGTAATATGTAAGGCAAAGTTAGATCCAAGGTTACAGTGACCTCTGGAGAATGCAGAGTTCTTACCCAGCATCTCACTCTTTATGCCACTGCTCCATCATTTAACTCTTGAGATTCTGCCTTTAGGACACAGCAAAGAGCTGGCGGGCTGTAGTGGTGACCCCAGCAGCTCTTACCAGTAGTATGGCTTTTGCAAAACAAGACCATACTAGAGTCCCCTGCCACATATTCATTAGTGCTCCTCTAAATCTCTAGCAAGCAAGAAAAGGTGTTTAAGGTCATCTGGGCACTGGTCTTTGGGGCACAGGTATTAGCCACCGCCATTTATAATATTGAGTGGGTCACCAATGGACCTGGTAAGTAAGGAGTTACAATTAACAGGAAGACAAGTTTAGGGAAAAATAGATCCTTGTTCTTTCTATTTACTGATAAAGAAGAGGGCCTGAGAACCAAGTCCATTTCCCATGTTCCAAAAGTGTGAACTTTAATGAGGCAAAGGAGAGTCTATTTGTATCTTCACAGTTTTCTTTTTTTTTTAACTTTGCATCATAGCATTTTACAATAACAAAAGCCCAACATATGTGTGTTTGAAATAGATATGCTTGACATTATTATACTGACCAACGATTACCATTTTTAAAAAGATATTTATTAGTTGTTACTGACAAATATTTTTTTACAAAATAAAACTGAGACTGTAGAAGCCTGCTGTGTTTATATAACACAATTAAAATTATCTTATTTAGTTCCAAAATAATTCTTTGTGAGGGCAACACAATGCCAATTATCAATCTGTTCCCAAGTCAATGTTTCAGTGTCCAAAGTATACTTTAGGGGGAGAGGGAGTATTATCACAGGAATGTGTTTTTAAGCTGTACTTAAGAACGATGACTATGTTAAGGTTTTCGCACTTCAAGATTAAACAATACCAACTAAAAATAGAGGTGTGAGGAAAGTCTAGTAGTTAAGAGAATATACAGCTAATGGTTGATGGTGGTCTGGAGTTGATATACCGACAATATATCACCAATACGAATAGTGTCAGATATGCCATGAAACACACAAATGACCTCTGTTTTCCATTTCCACACTAACATCTAACTTCATATATAATTTCTATCCTCTAAGACTATCAAATAGTGATAACCAGGAAAGACTTCTCACTAAGATTAATGCTCATAAAACTCAAGTATTTCTCTGTAGTTTAAAAAAGAAAGTATAAGGTAGCTATCAAAAACAAACTGCAATTTTGTAACAGTTCTGCATGCACTGGTATTCAGTTAAGAACAATTGGCCTCCAGAAGCCTGCATTTTTCTTTAATATTCTGTTAGCTAAGATTACAGACAATGGTCTATCCAAATTATCATTAACCATTGGTGCTAGACGTCCCACTGGCTGTGTGATGTTTGGGTTGTTTTGCAGTGAATACAGAATGGAGTTTAATAAAATTCCTACAGGAAAGGGCATTTCTTAATTAGGGATTAGGTATTGAATGATCTTATTCATTAAATCACTTTATAAGTGGTCTTTTTCATTGAGACCACTTTAACTGTCACAGAAATGTTATAAAATTATTTAAATTTATAAAGCACTTTCTAATTTTCCATTGTTACACTTTATTCTCCTACAACTTGGTAAGGTAGGCAAGGCAGACAGCATTATCTGGATGCACAGGTGAGTGGATTGAGGCTGTGAGAGGTTTGATGATTTGCTTAAGGTCTCCAGAGTTTTCAGCATTGTAGTCACAATTTGAACCCAGATCACACTACAACAGTATGAACTTGCAAAAACAAAATAGGATAACAGTTATTAACCTTCCACTGTATCATCCCAAGGCTGTCAAGAATTGCAAAATACACATCACCTTTGGTTCAACCATGGAAAAACTGACCCACATTTCCTTCCCTCAAGAAAATCTCAATGTATAACTAGGAGCCTATCATGGGCCAAAGAGTCTACCAGATGCCCTCAAAATGCTTATAGTCTAATAAATAATTTTACAAAAAATGTAAACAAGGAGAATTATTATAGTAATTTTCATGTGAGTTTTCATGACTTATTCACCCCTCTTCTCTCACTCGTATTTCTGTGTTTAAAATCTTCTGGACCCTTGATCACCTCACAAACAAAAAGTGCTTTGCAGATAGAATTGTCTGGAACATCCACAATAAGCTTGGTCAGCCAAAGGAAAAAGGAAGTGATGGAAACATGCTCTTCTTCCTGACAAAACTAGAGGTGCCCAATTGCTGGTGCTCTCCAAGATGTAAAAGGAAGAGATGAGAATAAAGAATAAGAAAGGTCATGATTCCTTTGTGAAAGGGAAGAAAATTGTAAAAGCTGGTACCTAAATATTTTCCAGCATCTCCTAAGTACTGATTTCAGTGAATGCAAAATAGTCACCGTTTTATCTATATTCACCTAACCATGCCTCCATGGCTTTCCTCCTACCATTACCCATGATTATAACGTGCTCATGGCCACCTTTAGGCATAGAAAATAGCAACAGATATTTCACCAATCCTTCATCTCACACCATAACAGACATGATGGAACTCATTCTTCTCTCTGCATCCTTACCTAGGCTGATACAATACGATGAGAAGTGCTAGAAATTTCCTTTTAAATATTATATATATATATGCTATATTTAGAGTAACAGGAAAAAAATCAGTCATTTTACTCCTTCCCATAACAGACAAATAACTTGGTGAGATGGAGATAAAGGCACTGCTCATGCATGGAAAAGCACGCTGACTCTCTCACCCTCTCGAATTGCGCAGGTAGTATACTCCTTTCCTATTTTTATCCTTCGTGCCCATTTGAAAGTAGAACACATTATTTTTGTACTCTTGTTCTATCTGGATTTCTCTACCCCATCTCAACTGGTTGTGCAGCATCTTGAGGTTCTCCAAGCAACTGGTTAGAAAAGGATCAGTTTTGCCCATGCATATCTCTCCGTAGGCAAGTCCCAAGGCTTAAATTTTAAGGGAAAAGTCAAAGGAAGTCACATTTTGGCCTTAAATAAGAGATACATTTTGGATCTAATTTTCCTATCAATAAGGTGATATTTTTATATACTGATGGAGTTAGTCTCACAATCTTTCACATTGGTCTGGGAAGCTATTTCCTATTGGAATTATTACTCCAGTTGAAATTTATTTGTCAGTTCTGATCTAGGTCATAATTTTTCTTTGAAGACCAGTTTAATTTTGCCTTTTTAATGAAACTTCCCTCCCAGTCACTTCAATTAATTTTCACCTCTATTAAATTCCAATGACCTTCACTGGCACTACTGCTTCTTTAGTGGTTAACACATCCTAGCATATTATGTAAGCTATATTTTCAAACATATCTTCTCATTCTCTAAATGAATTATCATACCACTAAAGGGAAGCACTGCTTCTTGTGCTCCATAGACCGCTGCAGTCTGACATTCAGTGCTCAATCAATACTCCCCAACAATAATGATGAGTTGCTAAGGAAATTACCAAGACGAACAGTGGTAATAAGTGATTTGTGTATCGAATTACCCTTGATTCATTTTATGCATAACAGCTTGAACTTTCAACCTTCTGGACAGATAAAGCAAGCAACAAAAGTAAGACTTCTTTGGGGAAACCTCAATTACAAGACCGGTTAGAAGTTCTCTCTATCTAAAACAGAAAAGACAAATATATCTACCTAAATATTTCAAAGGACACATACTGGTGCCTTTGAAATTAATTAATTAGAATTTGATTTTCATTCTGGCATCTCTCGCAAATGCAAAGGAATATATTTTCCTGGATATAAATGGAGACTAAAAATGTAAAAATTCTGTTAAAAAATGACTAGATGGTTCTGAAATCTTTAGGCAATAATTCTCCATGTTTGGGCAAAGTTATAAAGGAATATAAAAATAAAATTTGGTATAAACTACACTAAGTATATACAAATGAACCGTCTTGTCTCACTGACCTTCTCAAGAAAAATGTCATTTTAACTCAGATGGTCATTGAATTTGCCAACCCAAATCACCAATTCTCCCACTGATTCACTATACAACCTTAACAAGTTCTTCTACCCTGAGTTGAGTCCTACTAGCTGTAATATGAAAATATTAATGCTTCCCATTTGCCGGATTTCATGAAAATGCTATGAAGCTCAGGTAACTTTCAGAAATACTTTGTGATATCCCAAAGAAAGATGTTTAAATAATCACAAATCTTTTCTTTCAACTAAATGATTTAAGAGAATAATACCACCTCTGAGAGATTAATATGTGAGTTAATTGGTCAATGGGCTTAACATGTTTTAGAAATTTAAAAATTTATTATACATAAGTTTTACTATTGTTACAACTTCTTCACTGGTTGTCTTTGTAAATAAACTTATTTAATTCATTTGAACCCCATTATAAGTTTCTATGGAAGAGAGGATTTATCCTGTAATTTGAATTAGAGCAGGGTAAGAGAAATTTATGTCATAAAGTATAATGGGGTGCATCTTTCACACGTTGGCAGAATGGGCCTCTGCATCTAGAATTCTAGATAAAATTTAATATGCAAATTTAGCAGCAAGAAGAGGAAGTAAAGGTTGCCACCAACAGCATCACCCTTGGTAAGTTGAAATTATATATTTACCCTTCTTCTAGGAACATAAATTCTTTTTCAGGCAAACATTTAACACTGTCCAAAGTTAACTCTAAAGCTCACAAGCCAGCAGAATAAATTCACATAATCCTGCTCCTAAAGCCAAATTTTAATGTTCTATCAGAATGAAAACAAAACAAAGTAAAAAATGAAACTCTAATGTGGTGCTGAAAAACTCCATAAATTTTTACCCTTGGGTCTATATTACCAAAATGTTTTTGGACAATGAGGTTATGGCGAAATAGAAACATATTAGCAGAATGCAGAGAACCTCTACCCTTTAAAATTTTAAATTAGAAAAGTCAGAGTAAAGGACTTAGAATCAAATCAAGGAAATCTGTTAGAGAGATCTAAATAATGTCCTTATTCATTAATTTATGAACAGCTTATATCTGGGACTAGTATTCACCTCCATCAGATCCTCTGAAGTGTTTCCTTGTGCACCCCACCTTCTTTTTAGTAGCTTTTAAATGAATCCCTTACCTTAAACTTCCTAACTGGTCCTCATGCTTCTGAACACAAAATGGGTGCTAATTTCACTCAATTGTTGTATAATTACAAGTTCCCAACCTGTTCCCAGTCCTTCCTCCTTTTCTTTTCCTTTCAATGCAACTGACATTTATAGCTATAATTACTTCTATAGAATACCTACTGTGTGTCAAATACTCCAAGTACTATGTATCAAGTACACTGAGTACTTGGCACATACCTGCATACTAGTCTCACATATGTATGCACACACACATATATATAAATGCACATACACACATGCAAGCAATTACTTTAAATAATCACATACACAATTATACACATACACAATAACACAATCATATAGTCACAAATTGTATATAACTATATATTAACTACATAAATGTATGCAATCACACACAATATGCTTTTAATCCTCCCCAAAATCCTATGACTTTGGGTCGTATTGTTATCATCATCATTTCTGAAATGAGGATGTGAGGTACAGAGTTGTAGAATATTACACAGCTTGTAACTTTATCAAAATGCTATATGGTTTTGCACCAAGAAAACATCTTCAGTCCTTAATTCTAGTAACTGATTTCCATGTCACTACTCTATGTTTAGCCTATAAATACTCATTGTCCGAAGTATCTTTTTAACCACATTGTTAATCTTAAATTATGATCTCTCAGATGACTGTATCAGTTTCTATATAATTCTTTTGTAAAACATATTTCTCTGCATTTTGTAAATATTTATTAAAGTGTATTTTGTCCATTATTATAAAGTTGATAGACGAATCATCATCTCATTATGTTAAATATTTTCAAAGTAATATTTTACTAAATTCTAAATATTAAATAATACCTATGTGTACCCAGTTATGGTTCCTTTGAAAATATTCCAGATTTATCTTTTTTCTTTTCTCATTCATAGTATTTTCCCCTCTCTTTTGGTTTTCCTATTCCACAACCTCTCTCATTCCTTTTATTCAAGTGCAGGAACAGAAGAAATAAATAATATTGTCTCATAGGGCTCATGTCCACCCTGAATATTTGGATTCTGTGGCTAAACTGACTGATCAACGCTGACTAGAAAAACCAGTCAAACCAGTCCCTGCAGTATGTGGTCTAGATATTAGATGAAAGTTTTAACTTATTAAATCAATTCTAGTAGATTTGTATTATTTTTCTTTTACAAATTTTTGTACTGGCACAGGAACAGACCCATAGATCAATGGAACAGAATAGAGAGTGCAGATATAAATCCACATGTATATGGATAATTAATATACAATAAAGGAGCTATGGACATACAATGGGGAAATGACAGCCTATTCAACAACTGGTGTTGGCAAAACTGGACAGCTACATGTAAGAGAACGAAACTGGATTACTGACTTAACTCCATACACAAAAGTAAACTCGAAATAGATCAAAGACCTGAATCTAAGTCATGAAACCATAAAACTCTTAGAAGAAAACAGGCAAAAATCTCTTGAATATAAACATGAGCAACTTCTTCATGAAAATATCTCTTTGGGCAAGGGAAACAAAAGCAAAAATTAATAAGTGGGACTACATCAAACTAAGAAGCTTCTGTACAGCAAAGGACACCATCAGTAGAACAAAAAGGCATCCTACAGTATGGGAGAATATATTCATAAGTGACATATCCGATAAGGGGTTAACATCCAAAATATATAAAGAGCTTGCACACCTCAACACCTAAAAAGCAAATAATCCAATTCAAAAATGGGCAGAGCATCTGAACAGACACTTCTCCAAAGAACTTCGAATTGCCTACAGGCACATGAAAAGATGCTCCACATCTCTAATCATCAGGGAAATGCAAATTAAAACTACAATGAGATATCACCTCACACCAGTTAGGATGGCCAACATCCAAAAGACTAGGAACAACAAATGCTGGCAAGGATGTGAAGAAAGGGAAACCCTCCTACACTGCTGGTGGAAATGTGAATCAGTTCAACCACTGTGGAAAGCAATATGGAGGTTCCTCAGAAAACTAAAAATAGAAATACCATTTGACCCAGGAATTCCACTACTAGGAATTTACCCAAAGAAAACAGGATCACAGGTTCAAAAGGACATCTGCACCCCTATTTTTATCATAGCACTATTTACAATAACCAAGACATGAAAGCAACCTAAGTGTCTATCAGTAGATGAATGGATAAAGAAGATGTGGTACATATACACAATGGAATATTATTCAGCCATAGGAAGAAAATAAATCCTACCATTTGTAACAACATGGATGGAGCTAGAGGGCATTATGTTCATTGAAATAAGCCAGGCAGAGAAAGACAAGTACCAAATGATTTCACTCTTCTGTGGAGTATAAGAACAAAGGAGAAACTGAAGAAACAAAACAGCAGCAGACTCACAGAACCCAAGAATGGACTAGTGGTTACCAAAGGGAAGGGGCTGGGGAGGGTGGGTGGGAAGGGACGGATAAGGGGATTAAGGGGCATTACGATTAGCGCACATAACATAGGGAGGGCATGGGGAAGGCAGTATAGCACAGAGAAGACAAGTAGTGACTCTATAGCATCTAACTATGTTAATGGACAGTGACTGTAATGGGGTGTGTGGTGGGGACTTGATAATAGGAGGAATGTAGTAACCACAGTGTTGCTTATGTGAAACCTGAGCATAAGATTGTATATCAATGATACCTTAATAAAAAATAAATTTAAAAAAATTTCCTGCACTTAATGATTTTTCATTGCTGCATCTATTGACATGGGTTTTCTTTAGAACAATAAATACAACCCCCACCCCAATCCAGGAATATAATACATTTATCAAGTCATTTTACAAAAATAAAATGGAGACAAAAAGAAAATACAAAACTATCTATAGAGTGTTTTACCTCTATGTCAATATAGTAAAAATAGTAGCAATAGGTGATTTAAAAAAATAAAAAGATCTTGTTTATAAATTAACTTGCTTGTCTAAATTTCATTTATTTATAAATTTACCAGTTTTTTATGTTATTACATATGCAATGTTTTAAAACTTGTTTTATAGCAATAACAATCTTAATTATACATATAAAAAAGCTTTCTGCCTATGTATTTGGGAAGGAAAATATGTATTTCATGAGATCAAGAAGCTGTCAGATAACCAATTTGTAAACCTAGAGAACTGTAAAAGAGCACAAATTCATGTTCAGTTCAAACCATCCCTCAGAAATTTACAATCCTGTAAAAATAGACAAGAAGCTCAAGTAGTATTATTCCACTCACTCTCTAATCCTTCTCTTTGTCAAGACCCATTTTACAGACCAAGAAATCAGTATGTAGATTGCATGCCACTTGTTAATTTTTAAAAAATCACCGTCTATCCCAAATTTCCATGTCAGCATAGACCGAATTTCTTCCATGCTTCTTACAAAGCAAATCTTGCCTTAAAGTAATTCTCAAAACCCACTTTCTCTTAAAGAAACACTCCTTATATATTTTATGGCAAAGAAATATGCATATATATGTGTATATATACTCAGATATATTTGTGTGTATATATATATACACACACACGGATCTTTAGCTATTTAGACAATAGTCAGTATTATATTTAAACTAAAAAGGCTGTAGAGATGTCCAGTACCCATAGAAACATCAGCAATGACCTCACTATAAATCCTTATATAAATTACTCATTCATGACATTAATTTACCACAGTTAATGTACCTTATTAAAGACACTACAATTTTTTTTAATTTTTTATTAAGGTATTATTGATATACACTCTTATGAAGGTTTCGCATGAAAAAACAATGTGGTTACTACATTTAGTCATATTATCAAGTCCCCACCCATACCCCAATGCAGTAACTGTCCTTCAGTGTAGTAAGATGCCACAGATTCACTGTTTGCCTTCTCTGTGCTATACTGTTTTCCTCGTGATCCCCCACACCATGTGTACTAAACATAATACCCCTCAATCCTCTTCTCCCTCCTTCCCCACTCGCCCTCCCACACCCTTCCCCTTTTTGTAACCACAAGTTCCTTCTTAGTCTCTGAGTCTTCTGCTATTTTGTTCCCTCACTTTTGCTTCATTGTTATACTCCACAAATGAGGGAAGTCATTTAGCACCTGAAAGACACTACAATTTTAACTGCTGCATTTATTGATACAGGTTTTCTTTTTTTCTTTTTTTATATTTTTTTATTAAGGTATTATTGATATACACTCTTATGAAGGTTTCACATGGAAAAACAATGTGGTCACTACATTTACCCATATTATCAAGTCCCCACCCATACCCCAATGCAGTCACTGTCCATCAGTGCAGTAAGATGCCACAGATTCATTATTTGCCTTCTCTGCTACACTGTTTTCCCTGTGATCCCCCACACCATGATACATGTTTTCTTTTAAATAATAAATGCAAAAAAATCCAGGAATATAAATACATTTTTCTCAAATTATTTTACATAAAGTAAATAGAAACCAAAAAAAATTCAACATTTTTCAGAGACATTTTCCTATTTAGCAAAGTAGTGTCAAAATGTCAGCAGTGGGCTGTTTAATGAAAAGAAAGTTCTTGTTTGTAACTTCTTGTGTCATGGAAAATAGTCAGGTTTCTAAGTTTATTGGAAATTCCGATTTATTCATGTGCAAATGATACTCTCTACCACCTACTCTCTGGTGTTTGGTGTTTCCCCCTGCGTCACTCCTCAACCCAACTGCTTGTGAAGTATATTCTTGCCAAACATCTGTCTAGTTTAGGAAATTTCATTTCCTCTGTAGATGAGGTCATGAACTTAAAGTTCGTTCATAAAGGAAAAAAACATTCCCAGGGTCACTTAGGTGTAAGTGCGTAAATGTTGATGCTACTAAGTATCAAAAGAGTGGTTAATTCAGTGATATAATAACTAACTAGTGTTTTTATTCTGTTTTAAAAACTCTAATATGCTTACCCTCCAGGTGCATTTAGCAGTGGATTAAAGAGATAAACCTTAATTATTTCTTTCCAAAACTAATTAAAAAAATTTAAACACATATTTTTTGTTAATAAAATTAATATTGTGCTTATTGGTTAAAAAAATGAAATTACTTAAAAGCAGAGGTTAATAGCATAAAATCATCTTTCTTCCCACACTAAGGCTTGTATTATCCCTTAGGTGGATTTCTTTCATGCATTATGATACAATATACATTCTGAAACAGAAACAACAATGCAAAGTCTAGGAGATTGAGAAAAAATGACAAAAGAAAATCTATGCAACAAACAGCAAGTTTCCATATATGTGTAATTTGGGTACTTGGAACATGACATCAATGAAAAATCTCATTTTAGCCATTAATTTCCACTGTCTTCAACAAACTTTTGAAGGACTTTCTTGAGAAAAAGTGGTGGGAAGTAGAGAAACTTCTACAAGTCAAGAAAAGGGAAGTTAAAGAAAATGATATTAATGATGCCACCATAGTCCATAAACTAAGGAATCAACTTTTTAAAAAATGACATTATCATGTAGTAATTATTATGATTTATTTAAGTTTAAAGAACTTCTTGCCATTTATATCTTCCATCCGGTTTTCTCTTAATGTCACTAATTTGTAAATTGTTCATGGCATAATAATTGCTAAAGGTAAAAATCTAGGATGAAGTTTCATCATGTTGAAATTTCCTGGTGCTACAATATTTAGGTTGCATGAATATATTTCAAATACAGCTCACTGTTGACTTTTCAACAAGATGCTTCTACTTTATATTCATTTCTAAATTCCTTCAACTTGTCTGAACCAGAGAGATATTCAGTTATTGGTGTTACTCCAGCTCCATGGCCCTGCGCTAAGCAACGGCCAGAGAGCAATGAACGTGTGAAATGCATGTCAACGGTCTGCTCCACAGTGACTGACACTTAGTATGTGCTCAGTCAATCTAGTTCTCTCACTTTCTTTTGTGACATGGATTTGCTTTCTGTTGTCAAGGCCAATCTTTCTTTTCTTCTGCTTTCTTCTCCTCACCTAGACCAATGCCTGGCACAAAACAAAGGATCAGTACATAAGAGTAAACAAATAATGAAATGACGGCCATCTCGGGATTTAGCTAGCTAGAAAGCCCTATTTTTTAAGTCTTTTTCATGTAACTTCAAAATTATGAGAATCTGCATGTTGTTGCCTAATAAACTGGTAGTTAATTTTAAACAGAAAAGTATTTTTAATTCATTGCTGTGAATTAAGTTGTCTAGGAAGACGTGTCACATCTATACTGTTTTCAGGTAGGCCCAGAAAACCATCACACACATATCTGTACAGATATGCTCCTGAATTGGAGGATATCTCACACAAATTTAATAGAAACAATTATTACTTGCTAACCTTTACCTAATGCCAAAATAATCCCAATTTTAAAATCTATCTTTGTTATTTAATAAGAAATGATTAAAGGACTTACATATTGTGTAATCCAAAATGAATATAGCACCTTGAATGATGAAATAAAAGTTTTATTAATTTTTGAAGGCCAGTCTTCACTCTGACAGTTGTCTACATGGGAGCATTGACAGGGTATCCAAAGCACACAGTAGGAACCTGAACTCCACTTTTGTAAGTGTGAAGACTTACGCCAATTTATTTTTAGGCAATCTTTGACACCACTGCATTCACCAAATCATTTCACAGCAGGAAACAAAAAATAGTTAACACCATTATTTCAATGAGTTTTGACTGAAAAACATTCCTTCCTGGCACAAGCAACAATAGATTCTACCTTAGGTGGCAAACTGCCTGTGACACTCAAGGAACAGAAGAAACATACACTTTGGGAAAATCCATCTGCCACCCTAGAGCAATCTTCTAAATCTCAGAACTAGTCATGTCTCATTCTTTTTTAAAAACTTGAGTGACTCCCCTTCATCTAACAAAGAAGACCAAGCCTGTTACAAAAGAGTTCAGGAGCGTGTGTGACAGAGACCTGACTACCAAGTTTTAAACAAATAGACATTTTATTTTTCTCATGTACCATGAAGTCCAGAGGTAAGTGAAGGAAAGGTAGAATGGCTCCAGAATAGATTAAGGGTTCTTTCTATTTATTCATACAAAGGTTTTGCCCTGACAATTCTGTGCTGTGATCTCAAGATAGCTACTGTGCTTTCATCCTTGCATCCACAATCCATACAGGAAAGAGTGGGGAGGGGGGTGTTTACACTGCCCAGCAATCTTTCTTGGCCCATTCATTTCCCCACTGCCAACAAGGAGAAGTTCACAGGTTCTCCACTACCTACACCTCCGTATCTCCATAACAATCCTCACTTTCAGCTCATGACCTTGCTTCATATTTCCCTGAAGATCCTGAAACAAGCAATGGAAAATTTCGGCAAGCTTCCATCACCACATTTTCTCACCAACAAGCTTCAAGACTGGATATTTTCCCAAAAGTTTCTATTGTGTACAAGATCTCATTCTATCTCACACATGAGAGAATATTGCTCCCTGGTTCTGATTATTTCCAGTCAGCAAATAAACATGCTGTCATTTCTTGATCTGTTTTAAAAATTTTTCAAGCCTACACCCCCTTTACTTTGAGAACACGAATCCTTGAAAGAATGACTAGTGTATCACAACTGTTTTCAATACTGCTCTTCCCATTTTCTCATGACCACAATTAAACCAGATTTTAAATTCCACCACTCCACTAAAACATCTCTTGCCAAGCTCACCAATGATATCCACATCACCAAATCCAACAGTCATTTTCAATTCTCTTATAGCTTGTACTCATAGTGTGCATTGGAATTAATCTCCCTATCCTCTAGGGAACTTTCTTCATTTGACATCCAAAATGCCCCACTGCCTTGGCTTTCTTCCTACTTCACTGGCTGCTCCTTCTAAATCTCCTTTGCTAATTCCCCTCTCCAACCTGGGCTGACAAGGGATAGCTCCAGGACTAAGCTTTGTATCTCTCCTCTTCCTCTCCTCTCCCTTTCTCTGCTCCTCTCCACTCCCTTCCCCTCCAAAACTCCCCTCCTCTCCTCTCCTTTCCTTTTCTCTTCTCTTTTTACATCCAGTCTTTGGATGGCCTTTTGCAGTCGCAATGTTTTAAAATTGTTTTTTTTTTTTACTTACAACATCCAAATAAATATCTCCAATCAAGATTTCTCCCCCGCCTAAATTCGAATGTCATTTTGACAGCTCTGTGTTAATATTAATGGGCCTCTCAAGTTTTACAGGTCCCAAACCCAATCTCTGATTTCTGAACTCTAAAAATAAAAATAAATAACAAAAGCACAACAACAAAAAAACCTGTTTCTCCCATATTTTTCCTATCTGGGTTTCTCAATTAATAGTTACAACATCTTATCATTAGCTTAGGATAAACTCTCATAGTTTTCTTCAACTCCTATGTTTCTCTCATGCCCCACATGCAATTTTTCAGCAAATCCCTGTCTTTAAAATATAACATACCCAGACTCTGACACTTCCTTCCACCTCCCTACTACTACCCTAGTCTGAGTCACTAATTGTCTCACCTGGATGACTCTAATGACCTCATAACTTGCCTCTCTGCCATCAACCTTGATCCCATCCAATCTACTATCAACGTTGAACAGCCAGAAAGATCCTGTTAAAAGCCCAATCAGATTTCATCATTTCTCTACTCAAAACTTCCAGCAGCTTCTAACCTCACACAAAGTGAAATGCCTACAGAATTCTAGAGCATCTACCCTCTGAATTCCCCTCTGACCTACTTTCCTACTGTTCTTGCTTTTTCTTGAGTACAGAAGCCTCACTCCTGACTCAGTTACCAATCAGGAACCTCATAACTTTTGCTCCAATAATCAGACTCTCCTTGACTATCCTATTCAAAGTAAAACACTTTTCCTACTTGGTTTTCTCCCATAGTAATTATCACTATGTAACATATTATATATTTTACATTTTGGGAGATTGTGTTGGATATCCTCCTTCTCATTAGACTTAAACTCATCCAGATGAGAGATTGTGTCTATTTTGTTTTGTTTTTTCTCTTACTATATCCTCAGTGCCTAGAACAGTGCCCGGCTTAGAACACATACTCATAAATACTTGCTCAAATAAATAAAACACATGAAAAATTGTGTAACATGCCTCCCTGTAGAAGTCTTGGAAATGTATGTTTTTCTTGGACACATCACTACTGTGAAAAATTTGGTTTACAAATATGTAAGGAAAACAGGTTACAATGGACATTATGTATAGAGCCAAGAGAGTCTTCCACACATAGGGTTCTAAGAAACGGCCCAAGCTGACACTCTTTTAGTCTCTTCCTCCTCTCCCTTATATAACAGGGCTATTTAGAGGCATCAAGCAACCTGCCCGTCTTCAAACACAACATCTAATTTTTGTAGTATTTCTGAATTTTGCTCAACTTCCTTCCAGAAATTTGCTCTCCATATTTCTACTTAGAGAAACCTTCTACCTTGCATGACATTCTCCACTCCCTTTCTGAAGAACCTGTATTCAAACATGAAGAACAAGCCAGATGTCCCTTCTGGACAGTCTACCCATTCCGCCTGTGGGCTTTCCTGAAACCCATTTACATGCTTTGTTGCTGCACCCACAGTGCTTTATCTGTCATTTCCGATTCCTTGACTGTAAGTTGGTAAGCCCCATACATGTAGAACTTCTTTTTTATCAATTACTTTATTTTTAGTACACTAAAATTTCTTCTATATGTGCTCTCATTTTTCCCCTAATAAGTGAATTCTAAAAGAGTAAATTAAAAATATATATATTGATTAGGCTAATTCTATGTTTAACACAGAGTTAAAATACAGATTTCTCTTCTCAGGGTTACTTAAGGCTTTAAAGTCAATTTATTTTTTTATTTACCTTTTCCCTATATCAAATTTCCACTTTTTCCTTCATTGAGTTGTCTCCATGTTCCCCTTGTTCTTCCCCCTTGGCTTTCATGTCACATTCACCTCTACTACTACACTACTTTAATCTTAGGCTCACAGGCAAGAGCTTAAAAATAATTTGATTTACTAGACTAAGGGTAGGGTAGGCAAAGTGAGTCTGAAATACGTGTGGCTTTCAAAGAACCTTGATTTAATTGGGGATGGAGGTAGTTGCCCCAATACCATTCGACCAGTACGGTGCCTGCTACATAGTAATATCCAGTAAGTATTTGTTGCTTGAATGACTGAATGATTAAATGAAATTAATATAAAATAAGAAACAGATCCAACTGTATAGGAAAATTTAAATTATGATAACGGTGGCACTTTAAGGCAATAGTCATTAAATGGTAGTTGGGATTTTAAAAAGAAATATTGAAATCAAATTCATAACATCAAAATTCATTTAATCCAAAAGTATATTTAAAAATTAAGGTAAAAAGTAAAATTTTGAAATTAGGAGGAACTAATAGGTGAATTTATATTGTGATACATTCTGGAAGGGGAGAAAGTACACAAATAAAATCAAGTATTTTATTAGAAGGTGGTTAAGATTTACAGAGAAAAATGAAAGAAGGAAATGAAATTGGAATTAGTGGAGTATCCCTAGAAGAATAATCAACAAAAAAGTTGAACAATGGCTTTTTATCTATGTTATAGGTGCTTTATTTTTTATACTTTTATATATCATCCAATTTTTAATAATACATCATTTGTACAAGAAACCACTTCATTTCCTTTTTATAAGGAGAAATATAGATATGAAATATAAAAGCAAATAAAGTTTTTAAATTTTATTGTCAGTTTTCTACAGAATTGAGATTATCCTCAAACAAGATGATTTTATGAGAATGTGAGGAATCTCACTTTTGATACATGAAGCAAGTAATCACAGGAATGTATAACAAGAAGCTAACAAATGTTAAGGAAGATGCTGAGAGAACACACACAAGTACCCATGCTGTTTCCCTCACTGGCTTATCAGGAAACCTCCTGTCTACCAATGTACTACCCACAGTTCCAAAGAAACATGAAGGGGAAACCAAATCAGGGCAACAGATCAGTGTGTAAGATTGGTAGAACAAGTAAATATTTTCAAACCATCAATTTTTCCATGTTATTTTCTTACTGAAGTTACTAGGTTCAGGACTTTTAGCTTACATCGATTGCAACAGTTCTACCTTATGATGCTGCTAAGTGGTGGCTTTTAATGTTACAAATTTTCAGTTTCATCCTGTTATCTCTTACTTGAGCCTAAAAATAAGCATCCCCCTGAAGACAAAAATGCAATGCAGTGATTTGTTTATAAATGTTTAACAATATTTGGTTCTATGTTTGTGTTTAGCAGCAAGGCGGAGCCTGAGTTTATACCATTTGCTGATTTCTGTAGTGTAAATACTCTCATCATGGCTGATTTCCTGAAGGTGGGAAGAGATGTGCATACCAGGCTCTCTTAAACCAATTCAGATGGGCTCCAGCACACCATTGAGCAAGGCTTCCATCATCTAACCACTTCACATGTTTAAACTCCTCTTCTAGCCCCACAGGAACTCTCTGCCCAAGCTAAATGAGAACATCCTGTACATGCTGCTTCCCTCACTGGATTGTTGGGTAACCTCCTATCTATACACTAAACATACTTCTATATATTACTGACAACCCTAAATTCTACTCAAATTCTCCTTATGCCACATGAAGCTTTCTTTGCTCCCTCATTTGTCAGTGGTGTTTCCTTCTTCAGAACTCCTTCAGCTCATATTTCTTAAGCACATATGTGTTAAGCCCTAAGATCAGAGTCCACATAGAGCAAACCAAACAGCCACAGACCATGTCCTCATAAAACAAACTTGAGGCATTAATCAAGTGCTCACAGCGATTCAGAATGAGACACTGATGAATGTAAGAAGGATGCTAAGAGAACACCATGTAACAGGTGGCTTGATTTCTTCTGAGGGTTCTCGTGTTCAGCCACTGTGTGGTACATATCTTATTTCTGAAAGTGTATTGTGTTCCTCAAATTCAGGGTACACAAAAGTCAAACATGCAATCACTATGCCTTTTCTCAGTATTAGCCCTGCTTCCAGTATGTTTTCAGGCCTAGAACTGGGATTGTAAAACAAAGTCTTGATCTGACCTGACCTGACAGCAGCTGATACCACCAATAGGAGAGCAACAGGGATGACAGAGCTACAGGAATGTCAGAAAAAGGAAGGGGCCAAGCAAGAACTGAGGCCACCCAAAGGCTCTGGCCAGGTGCTGAAGTAGAGAAGATTGGGTAGAACTCTCCAAGGAGCTGACAGCCAGGAAGGAGTTAATCCTGACTGCAAGGTATTGACAGCAGCTCACTGAAAATCAGATTAAGAGCGCTCTCTGCCTCTCATATAACCAGCTTTCTAAATTCAGAAGTCCAAAGTGGTCACTTTCATTTCTTTTCACAAAATTAGCATTCTCAAAAACTAGATATTAACAAACTTACATCATACCATTAATGATAATGAATTAGAAGGACTGGGGCAATAGGTGGGATTTAAACAATCAATAGGTGACTTTATATCTAAAGGCATCTTCCTTACAAAGACCTATTGATTGGCCAAGGCAGGCCTCCCAACCTCTTCCACACTTACAGTTTCCTTTTTAATGTGCTTTATGGCTTTATTTAGAAGAACAGAAAGGTAGAAGTATTTGGAGGGAAAAAAAATCCATTATAGATAGAAAGATCCTGATAATTTAAAAAAGAGATTTTTTAAATAATCAGACTGAAATGATTGGGCTTCCCTTCTTCCTCCATTTTCACAAATTCACATGATATTAAAGTTTAACCAATATGCAGTATTTTCTTCCTACTTTGGCTAGCTACATGGAGATTACAGATGAGGTGACAATACAAATAACTAAGATGTGTTTCTTAAAGACCAGTTCTATTTAGATTTAACGTAATTTAAGACAGTTATTCCCTATGGATGCAGTGCGAAGGGGATGCTGGAGAAATGGTAGATGTTGAAGAACATGAATAGTTTAAGGTAAAACTTCCAGGTAATTCTGACAAACTCAACACTCTGCCCTCACCTCTCCAAAGCAGTACTTTGAGAATGTCTGGTGCACAGCCAGAAATGTTCAAGCCAAGCATTGGACACATTTGCCAATATTGTGCTTCTTTCATGCTAGTATCAGCAATATAGTTCAAACTACTGCAACTATAAAAATAATTTTGTAAGCATTACATTAGCTTTATTTTATACTTCCTCTTCCCTGAAAAATAGTTATCTCTACTCTAAAAAAAGTTTGCTACCAGGATTAAGTATAAAAACTATTAATACCTTTGTAATGAAGCAAATTCTTCTAACGTCTTTGATTTCTTTAGTATTTAGTCTCAAAGAGTATATTAAACCTCAAGACTATCATTATTTTAATACCAAATCAACTTTCATTTATAAAAACAAATGCTGAACATGACGAACAGTCTCAGAATTTTTATAATCTTTTAACACGTGCTAACTCTTTTACAGTGCCCTGTATACTTTCTTAGCTTTCATTTGTACAGAATAAATTATTGGATTCCTGTTACTAACATCTCATTAGCAACCATTATTTCCTGGATGTCCTCCTTCTGCAATTTTCAATACCTTAACCCAGGACTGTCAGAATTTTAAGATTTTCCTGACTTCTTTCAACATTTCCAGTGATTACACTAAAGTTACCATAAGCAATCCATGTAGGCTTAACACAAAGTCTCTCGTGTCCTTGAGTGAACATCAAAAAATACATATCCAATACAGCATAAATTCTGTTGCCAAGTCTGGGATGTTTGACCTCTATGAGTCTATCTTAATTTTTTTATAGTTTAGACTAGTGGTTCTTAGATGTTAACATACATCAAAATTAGATATCATTTTCTTAAAACAGAGATAACTGGTCCTCGACCCTAGTTTCTGATTCACATCTGGGTAGGACCCAAGAATGTCCTTTCTAACAAGTTTCCAGGTGACAGGGCTTCAGGGAACCACATTCTGAAAGCCACTGACTTAGATGATCACAGAATTCCGTTCTAGAATAACCTCTGCCATCTGCTAGCTACAGCTGATCAAATGTTTCTTAGGAAAGTTCATAGCAATAACCAAAATTCCAATCAGAGAATTTTCATCTGTGTTTCAGTCTTCTTTCTACAGCCCTCCTGGGAGCACATTAAAAACTATTCAGCCCAACCATGACCACAGACACATCAAGGAACTTAATATTTCAATAAAAGAAGAATCAATGTGTGGACAGCCTATTGGTTAGAGGTTAACAGCCAGAGGAGAGCTATTATCACCTTCTTGAAATAAAGAAGTATAACTGCTAATAGCTTTAGGGACTTAACCAAAGCCCTTTAAATAAAATTTCAAGTGGTACTTTCAAGAGGTCCTGATCAGTATTCCTTATTCCTTATTTGTTATAATCACAGAATAGTGTTGCCTTCTCTTGGATAACAACAAAATCTTCCTATTTTTCTACTTTGATACTTAAAAGACAGTTTGGGAAATAATCTTTTTAAATTATGACTTTAGAGAGAATTTTACATAACAAAACACTAAAATGTTTTTAAATGTTGGCCATGCATAATTAGAAAGAGAAAATAAATGAAATTGTTGTGTAAAGTTCTTACTTGCATGAGACCTACAAATACACAAGGGCTTAAAATAAAATGAGAACAAATTCATCTTCACAATGTACTAGCCAAGCAAGTGCCCAAGGATATAAGGGCTTGCCTTTCACTCCCAACCTTGCCTCCAATATGGTTTCATGAAAGTCAGGCCACCTGTCAGGACATAAGTATCCTTGTCTGTAAAAGGAAGAACATTGAACTAGACAAGCTCTAGATTCATTCAAGCTCTGAAGTGTATAGTTCACATAGCAGTCTAACTAGACAAATTTTATTTCTTTTGCTTTTTATTTTTCCCTTATAACCAAATATTGCAATTAGTCTCAGATAAAAAGTAAAAATTTTGAGTGTATTACTCTGACCACATACCTTAAAAACAGATTCAGTTCTGCAGTGAAATGATTGGTCCCAAAGTGAATCTTACAATAAAAAAGAAACAAATACATCCTATTAAAGTTATTACCATGGTAAGAAGGATAAAGAAAAAATGTATAGTAATTTTTAAACCCTGCATGAGTTGTTATTATTTAACATTTATGGGCAAGTATTTTCTTTCCTAGTAAACCATTGACTATTTTAAAATATTGCCTTGCTTTCCCTCCCTCTCTCTCTCTCTCTCTCTTTCTCTCTCTCTCTCTCTCTCTCTCTCTGCCTCCAACACACATGTGCTTTTTGATCTCCTCCATTGTGTCAACTTCAAAATAATTATGAAAAAATATTTAAACCAAAATTACAGTCAAGGTCTGCTTGCAACCCCGGAAAAAACTCTAACTGTTAAATATAAACATTTAGATAAACTTCAATAAGACATGCTCACCAGGTGTCAAGTAACTCAAATATTTATTAAGGATATAACATCACCATTATACAAATATAGAGCACTGTTTCAATATATTTTAAATATGTTTCATGAAAACCATTAAGATGTTCTATCATCTGAGCAGATATGCATTAATTTTTACTTTCAAAGTAGCTTATCTATTTCTGAACTCTAAGGCCAGAAATAATCACTGATGTTTCTCACATAAAAAGTCTTTTCAAATCTAAATATTAATCACAGACCTTTTTACTAAGAGATATTAAAATATCCAAAATAGATTACTTGAAAATATACACCAACCTCTACTGATCTGTACCATGTCAATCCCGGAAGTCCATCATTACTCCACTGAAGGCAGTAAGTGTAGTTAGGGAATTCAGTCACCATTATGAATAGGGAAAAAAAATAAAACTGCATCTTAGAAAAGTCCCTCTTTACTTAGCATTAGCTTTGCTACTATCAACATTTTTACTCAAGGAAAGAGTTTAGATTTTATGGAAACTTAAACACTTTTTAGGGAAGTTACACTTAATTGGTTTTTTGTGAGGCCTTTTAAAGTAAGCCAGACACATTGGCAACTTGACAGTCACTTTGGTGGCAATCACCCCATTGTAAAAACCGGGAAGAAGGGTTAACTCAAAAAAAGGATTTAAATAAGACTGCATCATTCTTGGCACATTATGATCAAAATGTGGTATTGATTTATTTGTGATGGATATTCCATAATTTATTTATATCATCGCCTTAGGTTTTCATTATTCCTTCTATGGATTCCATATACAGCAACTGGATAGAAGATGAGTTTCAGCCATTTTTCCATTCTTCACTCAACAAAACAACCTTAGGAGGCAGGTTTGTCTCTCTCCCTTGGTGATCCCTCCAGGCCAATCACAGGAGAGAGGAGTGTTGTGTCTCACTGGTAAAGAATGTGGTAAGCAGGAGCTCTGCTGCCTTGTCCAGAGCATGTGCAACTTGCCCAAATGTTCCCATGGCTCATTATGGAACAGCCCATGTCCTCCATAAACTGTGCAATTGCTTAGAAATCCATTTACACTAGCACTTAAAAGACTCTATTCTATATGATGAAATGTCATAAAAATCAGGTTTTTGATGATTACTTGATGGGAAAATTCCAAAGATATATAAAATAAAAACTGCAAACTATTAATTTTTATAAAGTATAATCCTAATTATTTCTCAAAATGCATAGGAATAAATTAGAAGAAAATACATAAAGATGGTACATGTGGTTTCCCTTGTTTGTGGATTAAAACAGATTTTTATTTTTTAACACTTTACCCATAGTACCTTTTAATTTTCTTTTTTTTTAACAGTAAGCATTTTAAAAGCACCATCGTAAGAGGAATGACCTCTGAAGAGACCAATGAAAGCGAAGCACCAAATCCTTACTCTCTTATACTCAAGTAGAATTTGTGTCTGCTGTGACTTTCTTAGAGGTCAGCAGAAGCTTTGAACAGGCAAAGAGTAAGCGTGCGTCGGAGAAATGAGTTTAAGAACTAAGAATCATCAAAAATGGGCATAGAAATATAAGATGAGAAAGGGAAAGCAGAAAAAGCGACACTCTTCAAAATGTCCATGATGTCCTAGATATTAAATTTATGTCACCAATTTAAGTATACATATAAAAAAAAAAGAGGATTGATACTGGATCCAAAATGAATGGTTAAAATTATGATTTCACAATAAGCTATTACTGGAAACAAGAGAATATTAAAACCACTACTTGATAATGGTGTTATTTGTTTGTTCTCGTAGCCCAGCAGCAGCTGTCATTTCTCTCAGCTTTCAATTTATTTTTAAATTGTGGAATGAAATTAAGAGAGCCATTTAATTACTAATGTTCTTGAGTTTTGCCTATCTGCTGATGAATGTTACATAAGGAAAAAACTCCTTATTAGACAATATTCTGCCAAAATATATACCAATTATTAGAAATTCTGTTTTTTTATGGTAGGATTTAGTCTAACTTTTGTGAAATATTCTGAAATACAATGCCCCCCAGTGAGAAGAGGCAAGATAGTTATATGAAATATGGGATAGCACAACCTCTTATGATGATGGCAAAATTATAATACTCCTAGCTCTGTGCCCAGAATTTTTTTTTAATGTGTTTGATTAAACTTTGACTCAAATTTGTCTGAAATATCACTTAATGGATTAAATTACAACCAAATCCCTCTTTTAAAGGGGGAAAAGTACTGAATCAACATTAACAAATAAATGGTCTAGATGACCACATACTACGTTACCAAAGAAATACATCCATGAAGATATGCCAAAGACAGACATTTACTGCATTTCTAAATGCATCAGAATTCATAAGCCAATTCAGCCAAGTTATATTATTGAAATTTCATAAGCTAATCAAGGTATTTTCAATCTGACTCCACTAGAGTGTGGCCTTATTTCCTATCACCATCATTCTAGGAAGTGGAGTAAGAAGGTTTTGGCCAAATTAAAATCAAGAAAGAGTTTGGAATTCTTGCGTAAAGGTAAAATCCCTGTAAGTGAAGAAATGAAGTATGAATGTGTGCTTCAGAAACTGAGCTTTTAGAGGTAACTATACAAAACTTGTTCTGGTAGACAGCAGTTTCTAATAGCTAATCAGAGTTCAATTACATTTAAAATGTCCACATGATGCTCTTCCCTACAAAGCTTTAGACACAAGGACAAAACTGCCCAAAGAAAATCAACTTCTGATTCCAACCCACAATCAGTTTAGCAATAATATCCCAAAATAACAAGGGTTTAGGTTTAACCAAAGTTAAAGTTCTGATTTCAAATTTGCTACTTGCCTGAAAACCTCTTGAGGTCAAAGAACTCTAAGCCATCATTCTATATGTAGCTACAAGCACAGTGTTCAATAAATATTTTTGAAGTAAATTCACTCATTTCAATTCAACACACATTTACTAAATACTGACTCAGTGATAGGCAATAGTGATGCAGAAATGTACAAAATATGCGTCTCAGCATTACTGAAGTTCTGGCTTCAGTTTCCATATCTGAATAATAATTTAAAAATTGGACTGAATGATTTCTAATGTTCTTTCCCACCCTAAAATTCTATGATTCTTCTACCCTATTAATTATCTTTAACAAATATTCAAAGCCACATTATTATCAGCTTTAAATTACATCCTAATGGTAAGGAGCAGTGGTAGTACAAGGTAGTGGTCTGCAAGCATGGAGATTGAGGTCATGGTCTTGAGTTTAAACAGGAGAGTGAAATCCTACAGTAATTTTAAAAGGGGAAGTTTAATATAATGAGTTAGTAACTATAATAAGGGTTCAAAATAAGGAGATATTGGCTAGTAAAAAGCAAAGAGAACTCTAAAAAGTGTAGGAGTAGCAGGTATAAGGAGCAATCACTTCCCCTAGGGCAGAGAGAGAACACTCTAGAGGACACTGTCTACTCAAAACCCAGGGCTGAGATACAGACCTTGTAAGAGAGGGCACAACTGGGACCTGCTGAGAATTTGCTGTGGTGCCTAGCTGGCAGAACTTGCTGGATATCTGTGCTCTAAAGGCCTGTGAAAGCTTTTCATAGGCAGGTGCTTCTCACTACAAAACCACCCAGGTGGAATCTGTTATCCATGAGGTGCTGCCGGCTGCCATGTACGGCAGGAGCTGGACGCTGGAGAATCTGCCCAACCATGCAGGAATTGGTGTTGGAGATGCACCTGGACACTGCAGGTGTTTCAGAAGCCAAGCAATGAAGAGGCTATCCCATGCTCTGGGAACCCTCTGAGCAAACACTCCAAAACCAGAAAACAAAGCCCTTTCTTCCTGCATTATCTCCATTGCTCTGTAGTAAGAAATCCTAACATTGTACCAGGTGGCAAAAAGTCCAAATCCATTTTCACAGACAAGGCAAACAGGGTAAATTTGTGGCCAATAGGCAATGAAAAGATAAAGTGGTACAGTCCACTCTTTTGACTCTCAAATTCCATGCTCCCTGCTACATACATTTTAGCTCCTAAACAATAAAAAACTTGTATCACTACCTAACAATGTATAGTTATCCTTCTTAAAAGAGATGATTTTATTATTTCCCCAAAATGAGAAACAGTCCAAAAAGTCATTGTATCCACTACTGGCTATGTTAATTGATCCTCAAATTCAGTAACAGTCCCATTGAATATTCTGTTACCTAAAGTCTAAATTGTAAATGTAACTATCAATAGCATGTATATAACATAAAGAGAAAGCAAGAGATGAAAAAAGTGGTTAGCATACAAATAAACACACACATATGGACACACACATATATATGTAAAAGAGTTGAATAGAATTATGCAAAGCTTCTATAGTCCTCATATCTTTAGTCATGAGATTTTAATTAATATCTTTGTCTTCCTTCTTCCATTACCCACTGGCTATTACCACTACTGTCAGCCAAAACCTTAGTTAGCAAGGGCTTGAGTGACCCAAATATTCATTGCCTAAGAGTCTGAATCCTCAGTTACGCCTTTAGTAAGTTGCCTGACCTCTCTAAACTCTTGCTACCTCATTCATAAAATGGCAACAAAGGTAGCTAGTTCTCTAAGACATGGACATGATGAGTTCCTAGAACATAGGTGATACTTTGAAAGTCTATATGTTATCTATATCAGTTCTTCCACTCTTAATAAAAGTAGTAGAAAACATATTTAGATGAGTTGTATGTGCGGCAATATTTTCTTTTCAACTTCCAAAATAATTTTAAGTTTTACCTTTACAGATGCTTGCATCATGATCTCTATTTTCGAGTCCTATTCGAAAAGTGGAGGATACATACTATATCTCCAAAAGGTGTAATCTGCCCAGGAAGGGGGGAGCAAAATTCTACTTTTTCTTTATACACTACTGTATTATTTGAATTTGTTACTAAAAGTATGCATAATTTTTGTCCTAGTCCTGTGTTCGCAAATTTCTAGATTTATTACCTAGAGGAAATCACTTAACCTATCTGGAGTTCATTTCTAACACACAAGATAAGGGAATTAGAATAGATGCCCTCTACATTTTCTTCGACCTCTAGCATATGTGACTCTGTTTCTACTTCGGGGCTCTGTCCAGGTATACTTCACATACAGTGAACATACACATCTTTAGTTTATGTAAAGAGCAGATTCTTTAGACTGAAATAATATCAGTTCAAGTGCCATCATTTACTAGATATATAACTTTGGGTGATTTGCTTAATTTGGGGCCTAGTTTTCCTCCTCTGCAAAATAGGAAAAAATAAAACCCCATATGCACATTAACATGCAACAAGAGTTCAACTAAGTGGAGCTATGCTGTTTTACCAAATAAGTCTGCACTGGTTCTAAAATGTATTACCACTATACTGCAGTCCATGCGAAAATTTAAAAGGAAGGAAGGGAAAGAGGAAGGGAGGGATGGAATGAACATGGAAGGAAGGAATGGAGAGTTTCCAATTTAATAATAATCATGGATGCTTTCCAATATCAGGGATATTAGAATGTGTGTGGTGGGGGGGGAGGGTAATGTTTTTTAAAATCAGTGAAATAACACATTATTGTTATTGTCATTCACTGAACATATCCAACTCTGGATAAAAATGCAACAATCATTTTTTAGACATCAATTCCTGCAATTAAAATATTAAATAGATATTACAGAATACAGAAAGAGCAAGGCCTAAGGGGAGGATCAGTGTGTTTTATACTGGATTAATTATTGAGTGTCCACTATGTGAAAGATAGGATGATAGATGCTTAAGATATATAACAGTGAGCTAAAAAGGAATCTCTGTTCATACTGGAGCAGGCAGCCTAGAAGGGAAGAAAAGCATTGGTATAATTTGGTGAGGATAAAGAATAAAGATTGGAACTATCTGACAAATTAAAGTAGATGACAATACTTGACTTTATTATTCTTTTTCTTAAAATTGAATATTAAACCTAAAAAATGTATATTTTAAAGTACCTATTCTGGAAAATTTTACATGTACAGAATGAAAACATAGTACCTTAAGTTGAATCAGGTAAAGCAAATGATCCAGTAACCAGGTGCTTTGTGCCCCTAGAATTAGAGTAAGAAGACTGGAGCATTATATGGAAAGACAGAGCAAGTTAAAATATCCATTTCCCAAGGCTGATTCATCTATGAACCTACTGTCTTCAAGAATCTAGGGTTTTGATTCCTGATTTATTAGACAAATGAAAATGTATGATGGAAAATAGACTTGCTAGTCCAAAAATAAAAAGGAGTGGAAGGTGAAGCCATAGAATAAGTTTCCAATCTAGAAATAAAAATGACAGGCCTTAAGGTTTTACTATCATCTCAGGCAAGAACAAGAAGATATTCTCTAGTTAGGTAATAGTGTTCATGGTAATACTAGACTAGCAACTGAGCCAGAAGGTATTTGGTAATCTTCTAAAAATTACTAAAAGTATACCTTGTACATCTGTATAAGGGAAAAAATATATTCATTTTTCGTTTGCCTTGTATAAATCATTTTGTTTTAGTTTTAAAACTATTGTAGAATAGACAATTTGCTTAGTGTTTTTCATAATAAACCAGGTTATTGAAAGAATTTAAATGACAAATATATTGAAGAGATTTCTATAGGTAATTTTGTCAACTCTTTTACCTCCAGAGAGTTTCACAGTCAGAGGGATGTTAGCATAAAATTGTATAGGCTTCTACAGAAATGAATTCTCCACTTCAAGCAGTCAATTGGTATTTCTACATGTAGGCAAATGCTTTACTTGTGTTCCATGGAAATGAGAAACAGAAGATGCATTATACTCTGGCGTCTGGTCCCATTTAGATTAACTTCATAATGAAGTATTCTGTTAGGTATCAATTTTGGTGACCCTATAACAGCATACATTATTACTAAGCAGTAATTTTCCAAAAGCTCATTTGAAAGAAGAAAAAGAGTCAGATTTTCTATGCAATATGATATAGTTAAATGAAAATAAATATCCAGTTATTATGTCAGTTGATCATCTGACCCATGTGTACCCTGTTATTTTTCCTTTGTTCTTCTTTCTGTCCATCTCTGATTCATAAATCTTCATTCATGAATCTTCCAAAACTTTTGATTTTCTTCCATCTACAATGTTTAACATTTGCTAAACACTTATAATTTGTTGTTGATTAAAAATGAAAATAGGGAGATAGGGTGCCTTATGTGCATAACCAATAGTGCATAATGGTCATGAAAGTGTTACCAGATGTTTATCTTAAAATAAAATTATATTAGAAAGGAAATAAAATTTCAGAGGGTGAAGAGAAAGAGGAATTTCTGAACTTAGATATTATGGAATAGTAATCTCAGGAGCACAGATTCAATTAATGGACTCAGCAAAGTTTGAGAATACAGGACTAGAATCTGGAATGTGAACGACAAGAGTTATAACCTTTTGATAGTATTGATCTTATCCATGGGAAGAGAAGCAGAGGTGAAACATATAAGATAAAATAATAACACATTTCTAATAATGCATACAGTAAGAGAGAAAGGGCAGACAAATACACAATTCTAGAATAAACCAATCCTAATAAATGCCAATCTAAAAAGAGTATATATATATATATGAAAAAGCCCAGAGAGAGTTGATAGAATTCAGAATTCCATTCCCACAGGCTTTAGTATCCAGTCTGCCCATGGGAGGATTCTTTAGCACCTGATTTCTATTTACGAAAGGAATGTACTTAGAATTTTCTTGTTAAGCATTGTGAATCTAACAGATGCATTTATTTCTGTTCCATCTAAAACACACACACACACACACAAAAAAAATAGAGCATTTAAAAAAGAATATACTCACAAAGTCCAAGAAAACTAGAATAATGTAGAATACAGATGTTAACTAAATTTTGGAAACCACATTAGCAGTTTTTACTAATTTAGGAGGCCTGAATAGAGAAAATGTGTATGTGTATGAGGAGAAGAGTGCATTAACAAGAATCTAGCATTTTCACACTACAGGAGCCTGAGGAATTGAAAGGATCAGTTACTTGAAGATGCAAGACAGAACAGAAAGTGAGATAAAGTGGCTGAGCCTTTAAAAAGAGCAGCTATATCCTCTTCTCTCATCCCAAGCAGCCAAGTACTTATCTCTCCCCTACCTGTACTAAAGATGAAGGGTTTATTTTCTGGACAAGTTGAGCAATAGAGGATCTCATCAATGGATATAAAGCATGGGTGAGGGGAAGTGATAAGGTACTAAAAATGTGATTTTAGTGGTAACTCATTTACTAAACCCTGAGTCCACAGACCCCTTCCTCATCCATCTTGGTGCTTAGACTGCTGGTATCTAGGTCTAAATACTCCAGTCAGGAAATGGAAGGAAAAACAGATCAAAAGGAAAAAACAAATCTACGCACAATAGCAATAGGAGACCCCTCAAACACAACAAAAAGCCTGAGCTCTCCCATGGGTAAAAATCATTAGTAAGTCATCCCCACCAGGGAAATCAGGGCTCAATTAGCTCTTAATGTCTCATTCTTAATGTAAATAAGAGGCCAAGGACCACAGGCCATTTGTGGAAGTCTCTAACATAAAACATGAAACGAAAACAAACAGCAAAAAAAAAAGACAATTTAAGAAGCAAACTTTTAAAATTTGTAATATTTTATTTTCCTTAAAGAAATAAAAGAAATATATCTCATGGCCCTGAATCAGATGTTACCAAAAAAATTAAAAAGGATTCTTTCAGATGAAAAAAATTCTTAAAAATGTAATGGCAAAAACTAAAATAAGAGAGAGACTTGGAAATAAAGTTGATGATATCTCCCAGAAAATAAAATGAAAATAAAGAAAAACAGGACAGAAAATAATAGAGAAAAAAGGATCAATTCAGGAAGCCCAAAATTTATGCAACAGGAGTTCCAGATAAAGAAAATGGGAAGGAAAAAATTATCAAAGACATAAAACAAGGAAAATTCCTAAAATTTAACTAATAGGCATTGATTCCCCACGTTGAAAAGAACATAAAGTATCCAACAGAAGTAAAGGGAGAAACAAAAATAAACAAAACAAAATCACACCAAAGTCCATCACTGCAAAATTTCATCGTCTGAGGGATAAAGGAGGATCATGAAAATTTCTAGAGACAAAATTAACTCACAAAGGACTGTGTATAAAAATACCATTAGCTTTCTCAACAGCCACACTTAAAGTAATAAAAACAAATGTAAAAATGCTTTTAAAATTCTGAGGCATGATTTGATACCTAAGAACTTAAGTCCAAACTATCTATCAACTGTAAGAATAGAAAAAATTTTCCAATATACATGCTATCAAAAAATGTCTCCCTTCATGTAATTATCTGAAGTTGCAGGAGAACGTACTCCAGCAAAACAAGGAAGTAAATAAGAAAAGAAGGTGCACTATATCTTTGAGCTCGCTATCAATAAGAGTTCCTAGTTCCAAACAACAAAAGAGGACTCTGGATAGTTATCTAGATGAAGAATTTACCTAGGAGATATGGGTAATTTATAGAATCATGGGAAGGACTGGAAAAACAAGCCATGCCACAGCATTGTCACCAAAGAGATGTGACATTTCACTTCTCTTGAGCTGTGATGGGGGTGGGAGTGGGAGAGGTCAATCATAGGAGCAAACATCCTCTACAAGGATCCAAACATCCCATGCAAAGAGCCCAAGAACCTGGACATCTGCTGAAGGCTGTTGGTGAAGCTCTAAAGGCCCAGAGGTGTACAGGCATTTCAGCAAGGCCAGGGAACATGACAGAGCCAAACTAAACCCTACGTGTGTTCCAAAGACTGGAAGTTCGAGCATGCCAGAGGCTGATGGGCCTGCCACAGTTACAAAAACTGACCCCAGATCCAGCCTTTCTATTAAAAAATTGGGGGATGCAACAAAAAAATTAAGAATTAAATAAAGGTCACTGAGATATATATATTTTTTATTTTGTACATAAAACCACCAGGGAGCTTACCCATGGACAACACAGAGATTACAATGTAGTACACACAGCTCAGGCACTTGGTGGGAAGCGAGGTGAGAAAAACAATGACTTAGGCCAATCATATAATTACAGAGCTAGGGTTTCAGGTATTCAAGCTTGGCTTTTGTAGCAATTCTGAGGATGCAGTTAACTGATCATCAAGAGATGGGACAGTGCAGTTAACTACCAGAGGGTCCTGCAAGTATTGGCTGGGAGCCTTGGGCTGCCCCTGCCTTCACCAAGAACCCCACCTAAAAAACTGTTATTTCTGCAGCCACCAGACAGAGCACTTTGCCCCTGCCTTAATGCATCACGAGCCGAGCCAAAGCCTGCCATGAATGCATTTAACTGAACCATCCCAGCTCAAACATTTGTGTCCTGAATGAAAGGATGTCATGAAAAATAAGAATCTAGTATCTTCAGCTACAGTTTCTTGACTTTCCTACAGTGTCCATAAGTGAGAGGATTTTCGAATCACAGAAAAGGCTTCAGATGCGGGGCATACAAAATAAACAACAAATGTCATTTTTTTAATGATATCCAGGAAATAGTGGATCCAGCACAGGAAAAAGGTGAGGAGAATGTCCTGGAGAACAAAAAGGGTGAGGATGGTGGATACTCATTGAGCCTAGAGAATAACCAAGCAGACCAAAGCAAAAGAGGTAAGAATTAAAGTTCTGGGAGGGATTTTCCAAAATTCCTATCCCAAAAAATAGTTATTTGATAACTTTGAGTGGAAAATGGTACTGAAAAGTGTTGAAGACTGTGGAGATATTTAGGCAGAGCTTGTAAGAAAACTAAATGACAACAGCAGCAGCAATAATAAAGAGCAATTAACTCCACAAAATACAAACAAAAAACATTGCATAAGAAAGGAAACTTAATAATAGTGCTCAGCCTGGCTCTGAATTAAACAGTATTACATAGCCATGATAATTAAAATCTCTGAATAAGGATTCAACCTACGTGTTAAAAACTGGGTTTGTTTGATGAGAAGAGGAGACAGACAGCTGTGGGAGGGACAGAAATATATGAGAGGGCTTTAAAAGAGCTAAATCTTCAGTTTCCATAATAAGAAGTCAATACACAATATATGAAATATAGGAAGATACTAAAAATAAGTATTTTGGAACCTGGCTAAACACCAGAGAAAATGGTTAAAAGACTGAAGACATCATCCACTAGGGGAGTAGAAAACTTTTGTGAGGAGGAACGGACAGGAGACTGCAGTTTTATGCCTTATATTATTAGCTTTTGATTTTTCAACCATTTCCAAGAATTACTTTCAGAGAAAGGCACACAAGCTATAAAAAATAAAAATCTATAACTAGGAAGAGAACAGTACTCACTGCTAGTAGCATTACAAATTACACTATTTGAAAAACTGTATGTCAAACTATAGCAGAAACTATAAAGATTTTTATATATTTTGACTCTGTAAATTCCATTCATGTCAATTTATCATAAGGAAACAATTCAGTATAGCAAAATGCTGTTCATGATAGCATTATCTGTAATAATAACAAACATAAAGTCAATGTCCAACAGGAAAAGGATTTATAAATTATGGTAAACCTAAAGAACATAAAAGGATTCATAATTAAAATTTGTAATTATAAGCACAATATAGAAACACAGGAAAATGTTCATGATATATAGTTAAATTAAAAATGAAAAATATGAAATCATAGGTTCAATGTGATTGTTACTATTAAAACCATGTTTGGGTTTCCCCCAGGTGGGGGAAACAAAGCAGAAAGGATAAGTAAAGCAAAAGCAAAATTCAAATAAAATAGGAATGCAAAAAAAAAAACCTTCAAATTGTTTAGCCATTAATAAAACAATGTACAAACTGGGGAAAGCGTTTGCAATACTTCATGGAAAAAGAGCTACTATTCTTGTGTGAGCTTTTGCTACATAATAAAACATCCCAAAATTTAGAAGTATAACACAGAAGTCATTTAGCTCGTGATTCTGAGGTTGGACATTTGGGCTGGGTATTGGGTTCTGGTTTCTGCTGGGCTCACTCTTGTTACCAGGTCGAAAGTGACCTTAGCAATGATGGCTCATCTCTGCTCCATGTGGACTCTCATGCTGAGGCAGGTAACGAGGACTGGCTCATAGGGCAGGTAGGGGGGCGGTTCTGAGAAACAGAGATACATATAAGGTCTCTAGAGGCCAAAGTCTGAAGTGCAACAAGGTCGCTTCTGCTACATTCTATTGACCAAAACAAGACCCAGGCCTAACATTGTTACACAGCAAGTGGTAAATGAACTCCAAGGCTTCATAGGAGGAACTGAAAAAGAATATGGCAAAGGGAATGGACATAACTTTTGCAACCTGTCATAATTCCTAATATAATTTAAAAGGTTTTTTAAAAAGAAAGAATACAAAATGCCAACAAATGTACATAAAAACTGCCTTGAGATAAAATCATATAGCTCACCAAAAGATAAACACAAAACCCATTAAATATGAAAAATTTACAATTTAATATGATAAATGCAAATTAAATACCATTTTTTTGCTTGTCACTATAGTAAAATTCCAAAAGGTTGATAACATACTGGTAAAAGTGTGAGGGAACAACGACTATCATACATTATAAGTAAGAACACAAAATGGGTGGAAAATAATTTGCCATTTTATAGCAAAATTACATGTGCATTTATTGTTTGATCCAAAAATCCCACTTGAAGAATCTACCCAAAATATATAACAGTGAAAATATGGGTGAAATTAGGGTCAAGGTTATTCATTAAAGCACAATTTGTAATAGCTAAAGATTGAGAGCAAACACATGTTCATCAATAGGGAACTGGTTGAATAACCTATAGTAAATCATCCATACAATGAAATAAATGCAACTGTTAAAAGGAAGAAGAGATAGTTCCATAGACAGCTGAGGCTTAATATTAAGTGAAAAAAGAAAGCCATACTAACATTTATCTAACAAGTCTTATGAATATACATTTGCTTGGTTTCAAAAGAAAATGAGAGGGTAAACCATTAAATTAGTAAATATTAGTAAATTGTGAAGGACAGAGGAACAGTTAAAAGACCAATGATACATGAGATTAGACTTCTTTGAATATACTTGCTTTGTAGACTAATATAAACATTTTATAATTATAAAATTAAATTATATTAAAATGAAAAACTGCAATCCCTAAAATTTAAAGCAAAATCAAACTTACCATATATTTAGTGACTGGCTTACCCAAAAAAAGAAGAATTTCAAATGACTGAAAAAACACAGTGATTTACCTACCCTTCTGGAGTGGATAAAGACAAAAAAAGCTGAATAAAAAAGAAAAAAAAACTATATATAGTTGGTTAAAGCAACCAATCATAAATGTTAAGTATACAAAAAAGAAAATATGTAATCGAGAAATCAGTGGAGTTAATTACAACTCCATATTGAAAAACAGGAACTGGAAATATCATTATAAACTCATGGTTTACTTTCTTTTAAAAAAAATGATATTCATAAGCATGTCCACTAAAAAAGAGAAAAAGGCATAGAAGCAACAAGAAATCATTGTTTAAAACCAACAAGCCAAAAATAGTCCTAGCTTTCATTTTTTTTTATCTCAAAATACCATGTCCCAGTAAAACAATGTTGAAGAATGGCTAATTCCAAATTTGGAAAAGGACGTGTTGATGATGACCCCAGCCATAGGGTCGTACCTGATAGCAATGAATCCATCAAGTATTACTGGGGTCAAATCCAGGGGGTGGAGGGGTGAACTTACAGTCTCTTTGTTCCAAAGATGGACAATTTGTGTATCAGTAAAAATTAAAACTTCAGTGGACTGATAATCAAGTATGTTAAAATCCACAAGTTGAAAATGATATTTAGATATATACTATTCTCTTTGGATGATGGTACACACTAATTCTTTACTTAGAAAAGGGTAAATAAAAGGAAACAACAGAGCATTTGACAAGTCTCTCCCACAAAGAACACTCAAATTAACAAAATACTTCACTGCTAACCTCAAAAGAGGCAACCAGATATTATGTGCCTCTTGATATAAGGTATAAATAACTCCACATATAAAGTGTTTTTGCCAAAACTAGCAAGCCTGAATCAGATCAAGACATATAAATAATCTGGGTTTCAAAAATACGTCACAATAAAAATCAATAGGAGGGCTTAGCCTGTAGATTAAAAGATACTAAGGAGACAAGTCAAAATAAATGTAATGTTTTGACCTTATTTAGATACTGATTTAAACAAAAAAATTGGAAAGATGCTATTATATAACTAGGAAGTTTGAACAGGGACTTGATATTTTACATTAATGGGTTGTTTTTAATGATTTTTTTTACATATGATAATAGTGTAGTTACCTTTAAAAGGTAATCTTTATCTTTTAGCAATATATGCTGATAGATTTATAGTTAAAATATGTAACATTTTGGTTTTTTTACAAAGTAATCTTATTTTGAGTTAGTGGAATAGAAGGTGCCAGAGGTAAAACAAGATCACAATGAAAATCAAGATCAGTCAATTTATCACCTGTAAGATGTATTTACCTACTCAGAAAGGGACAAATACCATTAATGTTTTGCAAATTTTTACTGCGGTATATTTTCCATGTGGAAATGATTGAAATGAAATGTAGAATTTCTATTTCATTTATAACATTAAAAATCAATTGTGTAGACCAAAGAGAATTTCAGTCATTTCACCAAATACCATCCAATTAACAATTCAAAGTATATCTCTCATTACATCTTTCCTGTCTTTGTTACTCATGTTTGGTTTTTTTTACACTTGTTCTCTCTTTATATTTTATCTTCTATCCCTTTTCATATTATTTACTTTTCGCTCCCCATTTCTTTCTTTATCAGACAAATTTATCTATAAGGAACTTTATTGGGGAAGTGCAGTATGTATGTCCAAGGTGAGTATCAAACTTCAGAAAGTTGGACCTGTTAGTAACAAAATTCAACCATAACAGTAGCTCTGCAGTATAGTTTTTCCATAGTTATCTACTGGTATATGTATAAAGATTTAATCACAACAGTAACACCAGAGTTCTCACATAGTCCAACTGTTAAATAACTCAGCATAATAAATTTAGCTGTTTTCACACAAACCACTGATGCGCAAAAATAATTTCCTGCTAATCAGTAATAATGACTATATACTCAGTGAGTCACCGTTACACTTTAAGACGAAGACTGTGCTAATGCGTGAATAATTATTGACCTGATTAAGTGTCCAATCTTGCTCTTGGGAAAAAATGCACATCATTTAACAATTCAGCTGTATATTGTCTGTGTGATAAAAGCAAGAGGTAATTTGGATAACTAATGCACCCACTAAATTCCGTTAGGCAGTTCCCAAAAGTAGATGATTTCCATCTCCCTTAAACATTTCAGGAACCTACATTTTTCTCTGCCTTGTGTCCTTAATGTGCTGCCAGCTATTTTCTAATTTTTTTTTTCCTAGAGGCAAGAGGAAAAAGGAATTAGAGAAAATGAAGTAGATGATAGGGTTTTATCTATCTCTCAGTTAAGAGGGCTTGGGGTTCAGTGAAAAAGCTATTACTAGTCAGTGCCACAGAACATTCCTCTGTAAGGCCACTTTTCAATGCTATTAGAATGGTAAGCCTTTTGGGGAAATGAGAAATTCACACAATGTCAAATATTTACCAAAGACCAAGTTGGAGTGTGATGAAGAGCTAAGAACTATTATTTATCAGGTTACAGTTGTCTTTGATCAAATTATTACTTCTGTTTGTTTCCCAGATTACCTCCCATTCAGTACAAAGAGAGAGCAGTTTTGCTCCCCAGAAATGTCTTGCCATTGTAAATCAGATCAGCGGGGTAAAGAAGAAAAGAGGAATGCAATCTGGAAAGGATGCAATGCTTCCTCATTTATGAATGAGTGCGGTGAGATCTTGAATGCTATGTCATTAACAGGAGATAAATATACTGAGTCACAAAGACTTTCTGAAAAATTAAAATTAGGAATAGTTAGCAAATCTGTTGGGACAGCATCAAAAAAAATCTCAGTGTATAACCACTATTTAAAATTTGTAGTCCTACTGGGAAAAGAACTAGTCCACAATCAGGTTAAGAGACATGGACAGCAATGCAATGTCCTTTCCTTCAGAGGAGGCATTTGTTAACCTACTATGATAAATCTGCTTATCACCCAAATTGCACCAGAGCTAAATAACAATAGAAACTATCCCTACAACTGACATTTAACAGGACAACTTTAATAACCCTGATGCATGATACAGGGGCCTTCCAGAGATAACTGAAAAACGCTGAGAACCCAACCCGGAGAAAGGCAGAATATTTTCACTGAATGCAGCATTTGGGCATAATCAAAGATGGAAAACAGGAGAAAAGCTAGAGCCATCTTTTTGGGGAATTTGTTTTCATATCAGTTATGCCCATTTCAAACCATTCACTTTAATTGTAAGGGAAAATGGGAAGATACCTCAGAGGCACTTTGGAACAACAAAGTAATATTGAGTTTTGTTCTCCTGAGGCAAATAGATCTATCTATAAGTTGTTTGTGTCTCAGGATTAATTCCAGGCTTTAATCATTTAACCTTTCAACTTCTCACTTATTGAATGGCATTCTCTCACATCATGCCATGAGAATACTGAGTTCCCCACTGCACAGCACAGATGAGCCACTGAGAAGATTCTGCTCACTTCAGACTGTAAATAATACTTATATATTACAGCACCAAATAATAATTATTCTTCATTCTAATGACACTTGGTCATTAATAAAATGAGTATATAATGATCATTGTGCTCTGTTTATAAAGGTAAATCGATATATGATACAGTTTAGAATGACTTCCATCCAAAATGACTACAATAAAAGCTGCAATTAATAAGGATAATTTAGATTATCAAGAAAATTAACTGGCCGGAAATCCATTACATTGTATAAATTACTGCTATACACCATAATAATACTTATCAAAATGTTTACTCCAGTATAGATTTTTCTAACTCTAACAAGATTCGGTAGGGTATTTCTTTCTCTGAAATAGACTCATCCATATTTGAGTGGATTTAGATCAGGCAGAAGGGATTCTGAATGGCACAAACAAAATATTAGATAAGGATAACATAAGGTATCAGCTTACAGACAAAGTTTGTTTCTCTTGGATTGATTCAATACGTCAGCATGGGTGTTGTTCTTGAGTTGCGAGGATTCCATCAGCTTTCCCGTATCTAATTATGAACCTCTCTCTTCAGAGACTGTATGTCAAGATGTAACTGCTCTCTTCCCCAGCTAAGCCTCTCAATGGCAGTTTATTCAAACATATACATCTCATCTCTGAAATAAAAATAGAATTTCCTTACAGGCATTGCATTAACATTTTTGTCTCTTCCATTCCATTAGAATCACTAACTTGGTGAAGTATGCCCACATGGTGTTGCAGGGAAATAGGAAGTTACTTCCTCCCTCTCTTTCTGAAGGCTAGAGTAACTACGAGATTCCACTGCAATTACACATTGTCAGCAGACAGCAACCTCTAGAGAAGGCTCTAAGGCAGGGTACGGGGAAAAGTACATTGCTGAAAAAAACTCCTTCCACTCACTTATGATTATCAAGAGTGGGGTATTAGTTTGTAATGGTAGGTCAAGATCTTTTTAAAATAATTCTGTTTGTCCTACCTACTTCCAAAAAACATTTATAAAATTGAAAATTAGAGATATAGTGGAATTAAAAATTTCCTTTTAAAAACTCACCAGGAAAACTGAATTGGGTAAATGAGAAGTAGAGAAATAAAAAATCATGCCAGAAAACCTAAGCTCAGTAAAAGTCCTCTGGTGGTATGAAAACTTACTTCTACTAAGAGAAAGAAAGAGAAACAACCAATTGCATAATTCTCACCATCAAAATTTAGACAGCTCCCTTGATTGTTAGGGCAGACTAAGTTTCTCTAAGTGTAAGATCCAAGACTGACTACTAAAGGAACCATTTGCTTACTACTTCAGCCTCCAGATCAACACAGGTTTCTTTGAGAATCCAGAACAGGGCCAGAGGGAAGCACTGCAGGGTGGGTTTCCCAACTATACACTGCTACCTGACACAAGATACGTCTTTGGCTCCTTACTTTAATCCATATGACTGCATTTCTTTAATATGAGCTACATCTTTTTAGCTTCTATAGTGTCTCCTAGACTCTGTGGGTGTATTTCTCCATAGAAAGCAAAATTAGCACAGGGGTTCAAATCAATGAGAATAATTTCACTGATCTAATATCTAAAATTTTCTCTTTTTGATCACAGGCTGTTGGCCTTTGGTCATTCTTATTGATACCTCCAATTCTACAAGATGAAGAAAAGGAGATAAAAGGTTAGTTTTATAACTTTATTGAAGCTCTCTTCAAAGATTTAGTGGGTAAGAAAATTAGAAATACAGACCTAATTGAGCTTTACTATATACTATAGATTTCTATTTTCCATTGTCTCCAGAGCC
The DNA here is from genome assembly GCA_032199065.1 of Smutsia gigantea. Taxonomy (NCBI): domain Eukaryota; kingdom Metazoa; phylum Chordata; class Mammalia; order Pholidota; family Manidae; genus Smutsia; species Smutsia gigantea. The sequence goes on from JAVSCE010009873.1 coordinate 98,708, forward strand.
TCTGACAATCCAATTCAATTTAGTAAATATTTACTGAGTGCCCATACATGATGGGCTCAGCTAGTGCTAGGAGCTGTAGGGGTTGAAAAAGAAATATGTGAAATGGTTTCTTCCCTAGAGAAGTTTACATTTTTATTAGCAAGAGAACACACAGAGATTTTTTTTTTAAGTAGGAACTTTTAGATATCAAATGATTAAGGTCACAAATGAAAAATATAAAAAGATTAGGAGAGAACAATTCATGAAGATATAGGACTTGGACCAGACCTTGAAATAAAAATTCATAATTTAGGCTAGGGAAGCAACATCAGCCAAGACATGGAGAAAAAAATAAGTATCACACTATTGGTGGAGATTGAGAACTATATACCTGGAGAACTGAAGAGCTGATAACAGGACACAAACACGGATAAGGGTAACTAACAGCAAATAGAAGAATGATGAGATACAGCAGGCAAAGAAGGAAGTATCCACGTTTCCCTAGATCAGTAAGAGTAGATCATTTATACATTAAGTGTCATCATGTAAATTTTTACACTTTAAACTGAGACACTGTTTTGTTTCCACACCTATGAGACTGCAGAAATTGCAGAGGTGAATTTTATTTTCTCTCCACACTAACTGGCAGAGTGAGTCAGAAACACTGGCAAGCTCTGAGAGCAAGACATGTTTTATTTTTGCTTGAAAACATTAGCAGCTATTAAAATAATTCTCTTCATTTCATCTGTTATACAATAGACAGGAAACGCATAGTAGAAAAACACACATACCCAGGATCCATTAGTCCTTTCACAGCTGGGGAGAAATGAAACCTTGCTTTATCAAAGTAATTGGGTTATTATATGAGACTAACTTCACTCCAGACCCTTTCCTCTCTGGAGAATATATAAACGATCTGAATTTCACATCCCACCTCACTACACCCCCTTTTAAGAATATTTATTTTATACCTCATAGAGGACAAATATGTTGCAGCTGAAGCTTATTATTATAAGCTTATTAATTCATTCAGTTTTATATGAGTGCTACTGTAGGTCAGTTGCTCTTATAAGTACGAGAAATGCCAACAATAAACATGGAAACTAAGTTCCCAGCATTGTGGAGCATACATCCCAGTGAAGGAAGACAGCAATAAGCAAGAAGGCAGAGTAGACATGATGATTTCATTTTGTGGTCAGGCAGAAAGGAAATAAACAGGGTCATATGATAGATGGTGATAGGAAAAAGACAAGACCTTCCCTTGAACAGGGTGGTCATGGAGATGATCTCTGAGTAGGGTGAGTTTAGCTGGGAGGACGTAAGGAAGCAGTAGATAGAAAAACCAGAGGAAAAGCAATCGGGGCAGGCAGAACTACGAACACAATAGTCCTGAGGTAGCTGCAGAGCCTCGAGTGTTCGAGGAACAGAAAGGCAGTGGTGTAGTGTGGCTGCAGGAGGTAAGAGAGAGAATGGGTGGTGAAATCTTGGAAGTTGAGACAGGACTCCATTGTCTAAAATTTTGTAGGGTTTGATTAGAGGAGAGAATTGGGGAGGAAAGAGTGAATCAGGCAAGAGGTTGAGAACTGCAGAGGAGAAAGGGAAAATGATCCTCTCACAAGGTTCAGTCAATCTTCTAAAAACTTGTCTTGACAAAACTACATTCTTTAGTTTGCCAGTTTCCTAAGTAGGGAATTTTATTTTTAAGTAGCTATTTTAAGCTGTGAAAAAAACAAAAAGTTAGTTGAAATTTCATTTTCCTTTCATCTTGGACTTTTTCCAAGAATGTATGTACAAAAGAATCAGATAGAAAAACGTCCAAACCATTAGTCAACTAAATTAGGTGTTTATTAATCATTTACTGTCTACCTTACTATTCCAGGCACCATGGAATGACAAAAGTTGGAAGATTTCCAACCCTCAGGTAACTTACAATCTACTTGAACTTTCATGCCTAAAAGCAAAAAACCAGAGAACAAAGTATCACAGATGTCTAAATCAGCAGAAAAGATTAGAGCACAAGTTGTATGCTTAATTTTTTTTAAGTTGTGGAATGATATAAAAAGCACCGTATGGTGGATTCATCCAAGAATAGTGTGCAAAGTAGTTGAGGCAAAGTCCAGTTATAAAAGGAGGAGAATTTCAAAACAAGAGATAACATTCACAAGTTAGGATTGGGTTTCTAGGGGAGTAGATACTGTAGCTGAGGTTAAAAAGTAAGAATAACTAGGTAAGAAAGGATGATATAACAGGAAATCTGTACAACCAGACTAAGGTATTTGTATCTAGTTGTTGGCATAAATATAGTAGACTTTTAATCAGTAAGCATAAAAGTGGAATTATTTTTTTCAGATTACACACAACAAAAATAGCAAACCTGTAGTGTTTATAATATGAGAGATACATTAAACAAGATCCCTTAAAATCCTTACAGTAACTCTCTGAGGTAGATCATTAACCTCAGGTAACAGACAAAGAAACTGGGGCAAATGTGGTTACCTTACTTGCTCATTGTCACTATACAGTCTCTTGTAAAACTAGACAATGAAACCCACAGAGTATTTCTTGCTGCCCAGGCTTTTGACTTCATCAAATATTAGACATTACACCTATTCTATAAGCAAATGTAATAAAGCAAAAAGGGAGAAAAGACAAAGACCAGGGAGAAGGGCTTGGTACCTAGGAATTGGAAGTTTATATCTCAGTGCTAAGAGTGAAAATAGGGAAGAAGATATGAATCTAAGAGTTCTTGTAAAGGATGATCATCCAAGCTTTTGGAAAACATGCATATAACAAGTGAAAGAAGGAATAACACCAAAGGAGTTCACTTAGGAAGTGGGGAGGATAATATTAGCACAGATGAAGGAATTGAAGGGTAGCATTAATGAGCAGTAAAAAAAAATGATGTCCGTCTGAACAGAGTTTGAGGAGATGTAAGAACTTCACTGGGAAGGTATTCATAGGCAGCTATAAAGCAGAGAGAGAATCAATTTAGAGCTTCATGCCAAGTAGACTTTAACTCAAAGTAACTTTTTTATCCTTGTCTTTCTTAGCTTTAGATTTGACTGCAAAATTGAAATCCAGGAGAGATCCTGGTCTAACAGCAAATGAATAACTGTAGCAACTGTGTTTGAGACTAGTCATTCTCGGAGGTGATGGGATCAAGCTCTGCAGTTAGCTTGACATTTTGTTCAAACTGAGCTGCCCATCTGCTCTTCTAGACGAATAGTACTGCCATTCACAAAAGAAAGATACCTTGGTCACCTATGACTAGATTTGGGAAGCAGACATGTAAGAAATGATGGATGGCTTTACTTCGGCAGAGTGTAGAGTAGGAGTTGGGGAGGGCAAAGGTGGGAGAGGAAGGAAAGTTTACCAGACTCTGAGAAAAAGGCCAGCTTTCCCTTAATTAATGCTTTGGTTCTTGATCCTCTGGTCTTTGGGGTCAACTCCATGGAAACCTTCCATCTCACTTTGAATTTAATACTGCTGTACCACAATAATAATGCATCAGTTTTCCTATTCTTCTCTCTCAAAAGGCCCATGGCAGTAAATGCTAATTGGTACTGATATGGCCTACCTCCAAATCACAGGGATGGTCATTTACTTTTCAAGATAACCAATAACCAATTTGTTTCTGATCTTCTCGCAATCCTTCTTTCTCTCCTCACAGGGGGAAGAAAATAAGGTAAATAAGGTACTACAGAAACTTAGTAGAACAGTAGCCCTGAGGACACATCTGTTCGAGCTCCTTTGATCTGGTAAAATTCCCATAAAGAAGATATAATATGGAGTCAGCCCCAGAGGCTGTACGTTCCACAGTTCATGAAGACAACCAAGTTAATCTGGAACAGCTATCCCAATTTCATTTCAGCGAGTCATACATCTACAAATAATTTGAATAAAGATCCATGACAGAAATTTAGGAAGATTTCACTTTATTGATGTAGTCTATAAAATGCAGACACTTGGGGCCCAACAGGTAGTTTGTTACAAGATTGTAGCCCAGGTAAGTATTTATATAAGAGAAAAAGCAGAATCTTGACCTACACTTGATAAATTTAACATTTGACTTGCTTGCCTAATAATAATATGTCATTTTTGTGTAACAAAAATGAAATCTATAGAAATGCAGACTCATAGTGTTTCTTAATCTCTGTAGCTAGAAAGAAAAGAGCTACTATCCATTATTCTTAAATCACTTCATATTTATTTATTTATTTTCAGTCATCCAGCAAAAAAGTGTTTGAAAACCTTTCAGTTTCACAAAACCTTATTTGATTTCCTATTAGCTCCACAGATAAGCCAGCCATCAAAATAAAATACACAAAAACATCAGGCTCTTATTTTATACCTGAAAAGACTACTAACTTACAATTCTGTGAAACACGCTCAACAGAGAAGTGCTTCCTTTTGTACAGACTTGTGATAAATTTGGCATTTTCTTTTTGTAACAGCTTTCAGGTTTTTCAAAATGGTTGCAATTTGAAGTAAAAAAAAGTGAACTTACATCTTTATAAAATGTTTACAAAGATCCAGTCATCAGACTATGCTAATCACAAAGACAGTACATATTATTTCAAAACATTATACTTCTGAATCTCTGGTGGCAATCTCTTTGACAAATTCATGCACTTAGTATCTGGTTTCACCTAAATAATATGATAATAACAACACAGAATCCTCTCCACCTTAAGGAGACTGAAAGCAACCTGGTCTTCAGGATGCCTGCCAGCTCTATAGTCACCCAGGCAGCACTCAGGACACTGAGTGATTTTATTATTGTGTTCTCTTAGCTTCTAAGTCCATGTGAAAGTAACTCTCACTCAGGCCAGCTAAGTCTCTGCAGAAATATTAGTTTCCTACAGTACAATGTGTGCATGTGTGTATGTGGACGGGGTGTTACTGATAGCAGCATGTTGAGCAATTACCAGTCACTTTTTGTTGTTGTTTTGCTGTCAAATGATGCTAGCAGTTTGACTCAGACAATTCAACTTTCTTAAGCAGATTGTCTCACTTGGTGGGAACAGCATAAGAAAACCTTACTTCAATGAGCTTTCCATCAAATATATTAAAAGTTATCATTTTATAATTTTGTTTTCATATAAGCAAACATTAAAAATGTTTAGGTTTACTTTCGTTTTCTTTTTTTTCACAGAAATACCCATTCTCCTGCATTCTAACATACTGATGCATAGAAGTGTAGAAAAATCCTATAGTTTTAACCCAGGTCATACACTGACATAAAAACTTGCCACTGACATCCCTATGTTTATTGCAGCACTTTTTACACTAGCCAAGATATGGAAGCAACCTAAGTGTCCATCAGTAGATGAATGGATAAAGAAGATGTGGTACATATACACAATGGAATATTATTCAGCCATAAAAAGAAAACAAACCTACCATTTGCAACAACATGGATGCAGCTGGAGGATATTATGCTCAGTGAAATAAGCCAGGCAGAGAAAGACAAGTGCCAAATGATTTCCCTCATTTGTGGAGCATAACAACGAAGCAAAACTGAAGGAACAAACTAGCAGCAGACTCAGAAACTCCAAGAAGGAACTAGTGGTTACCAAAGGGGAAGGGTGTGGGAGGGTGGGTGGGGAGAGTGGGAGAAGGGGATTGAGGGGTATTTTGTTTAGTACACATGGTATGGGGGATCACGGAGAAAACAGTGTAGCACAGAGAAGGCAAATAGTGAATCTGTGGCATCTTACTACATTAATGGACAGTAACTGCATTGGGGTATGGGTGGGGACTTGATAATATGGGTAAATGTAGTGACCACATTGTTTTTTCATGTGAAACTTTCATAAGAGTGTATATCAATAATACCTTAATAAAAAAATAATATAAAAAACTTGCCACTGATATGTGGTGGTGTTTTAATGATAACATTTGAGGAAGACTTCAGTAACATTACACAAGTTGATGAAATGCTTTTCATGTAAGTCCAGGCTGAAAATTGACTATAACTATACTTTAGTCCCTGTAAGGGGTAACCCTGGAAGACCAATCAGGGGTATCCCCCAATGCATAGAGTGACAGACTGTGTATCTGGTTAGCTGCTTTTTGTAAAGAGAATACTGTCCCATGATAAAGATTTACATAGATTTATTGGTAGTGCCTCATTACTTGACTGGTTGGTCAGGAATAATCGGAGCAGGATGGGAATATTGGGAATAAATGAATTGGGAAAAATGGTATCTGGAGGGACAACACACCAAATATTATTCATAAGTAGCTGGCCAGAAAGAGTGATGAAATGGACTCAGAATTATAGATGAGACATCAGCTTGGAGATAATACCCTGCCATGACAGGCAAATGTCCTTCAGTATACAAAACCCAACAGCCACTATATGGTAGACTGTCCCCATTCTATAGAATGCATGCAACCATGAACCAAGATGGAGAATTAGGAGTGACCTTACTCATCTTACTCATCTTTAGTCCCAACAACCTATTTTGTATTGGTGCTTCTGGCCCTCTCAGATTTGTGCTCTTTAAAGCTAAAAGTCCCAGTTTTCAGAGGAAGGATGTTTCCATCAGAGGACACACTAGGAGTCCAGCTTAACAAGAAAAAGCCATGGCTGCTATTAGTAGATCAGTAGCCAAAGGAGGAATTGTCATACCAGCAGGGTCATAATTAGGAGATTGATTAAAACTGCTGCTACATAATAAGGTCTCAGACGAGTATGTTTGGCACTCAGGTCACACACTAGGTATCTACAGTAAGTAGAACAGCTGTATGAGAAGGTAATAGAAAATACTTATGCCTGAGTTGGAGCAAAACTGCTTTCCCAGAATGGGCCACACTGGTATGGGAAAAGAGAGTCACAGTGGCAAAATCAAGACATATGAAAAACTACAAATCTTTTCCCAAATTTTCTGGACTAGGTAAATCTCTCAGAACTCTTGAATGATCCTGGAAAAGGAATAGTCACCACCAACAAGCATAACAGATTTGATTTCCTGCTAACACTGAGGAAAGGGGGAATCAGGTCAGATATTCTAATTTAGAAAAATATCAAGATATAAGCTATTTATTCTTTCTACATATTGTCATGTTATGGAACATATTCCTACCAGGTATCTGTCTAAAAACTATATAGCATTATTTCCCTTGGTACTAATGATTTTAGACCACCAAATTTACTAAACAAGAGTCTCACTTCAAATTGTTAAAATGCATGTAAAATATTAAAATATTTTTTCTTCTTTAGAATTTCTTTAAGTATGTGATTCATTTATATTTTTATATATTATATAGACACAATATAATGATTCATATCATTTTACAATCAACTATTCAAAATACAATTATTTAGAATTTTTTAAATGATTTCTAATATTTTGGAAGTAATTTTGGTTTTATTCATGTTTTCCATATTTTCAACTATAGAAAATGTGTAGAAAGAGATGGAACTATGTTTAAATTCTTATGATTTTTCTAGCTATGTGACCTTAGACAAGTTATTTAAACTCTTTAACCTTCAGGTTTCCTTGTCAGCATTATTATTTATCAATAATAACTCCCTCTTACAGGGTTCTAATAAATATTAGATGATATAATTTATGCAAAATACCTAGCAGGTTGGTGGCATTATATGGAAGTTATTGTTAAAAAAGAGATGGAGAAAAAAAGAATTACCCAACACAATGATTTTAATTTTAAAAAATATTTAACCAACTCTTTCCAGAATTATGTCATATATAAGGCATACAGAGTTTACTGTATTTCTCCATTCCTTGTCAAGCACAAGCATCTATTGTGAGGCTGCCTACATTCCATTTCATTGGTATACCATGCAGTCATTCTTTATTTGCTTGGGAAGAGTACAGGTTCCTTCTCTTCCCTCCTGATTTCCTCTTTGTAGAGACTATCTCTGTGGTCTGTGAAAGTACCTGATCTCCCTGCTTGTTTTCCAAAGTCCTTCTCCCCATCAATATATTAATTAGGAATATGCTAAGCTGCAAGTAACAGAAACCCAAAATGACAGTGTCTAAATAAACATAAATACAATCTCTCTCATGCAAAGAAGTGAACTGTCCAGGAGTGGTAAGGTTTCATCTGCCACACCAGATCTTTCTGTCATGTTGTTCTGCCACGTGTGGCCACCATCACCACGATAAATTCATGGTCTGAAATGGCTGCACTGGCTTTAGTCATCGTGGCTACATTCTGAGGATCAGGAAGACAGATGAAGCAAAGTAAATAGATGCAAAGGGTACATACAGACCTACCTTGAAGGAAAGTGTCCAAATCTAGTAAAAAACACTCTATTCATATTACCTTAAACAAAATTTATTCCCATATCCACACCTGGTTTGCAAAGAAGGCTAAGAAATGAAGTTATTTTCCTGGGCAGAGTTCTCTAGAACAAAAAAGCAGAACTATTGCTTTGGAAGAAGGTGAAAAGAGATACTGGGGAAAATTAACAGTATCTGACATGGCCCACCACAAACTGCCTGAAAAGTATCCAAATTTTCCTTAAGGCTTTAATTTCTGTAACATAAAAATCAGAAAGGTATGCAGGCTATTTCCACCTTCTGCCCTTCTTTATATCTCCTCTGAGCCACTAAACAAGAGCAAGCCTCCTCCATTAACAGATAAAAAAGGAAATTCAGGGGAAATGAAGCCTAAATGAGCATCTGAAGTATTATGGAATTATATATGTTGAGTAGCTGACTTAATAAGTACTCAAGAAGTACTCAATTAGAAATAGTCATTATAAATTATTATACTGATTAGTCCAGGGTATTATACAAAGGCACAAGATATTTTTTGAAATATATTTAATAATATCACACTACCCTCCTCAGATTTTCCTTGGTATACAGTCACTATTATTTTATACTTTAAAGGGGAAAAAATTAATGAATGGCTATATAACCCTACTTATAATTCACAAAATTCTCTTTTATAGGCACACCTACAGATCACTATAGAACATCTTAATGTAACATTATTTTTTGTTCATTTTAGTTAAATATCTGTACAATCCACAGATGTATCAATGTTAATAACAACATGATGTGGAGAAAAGAACCCTGGATTAGGAATCATAAATTAATGACTGGAAGAAAATGGTTGTATTGCTTTTAGTTATTAGTTCTCTAACTTGAGGCAGGTAATATATGTATTTTTTATTTCCTTCATTTACTTTATAGTAAAAGTAATATATGATTAAATTTACAAAAACGTATATATTTTTTAAGAGTTAATTCCCTCATCTACTCCATTCTCACTGCTCAGAGGCAAATGATATTAATTTCTCCATGCATATTGGTCCATTCTTTTCTTCATATTTAGACAAATGTGTGTAAATATATAAATAACAGTGGTAGAAATTGTGTGTTAATTTTATTGGAATTAAAAGAAAAGATTGATTGTATTTGCTTTCCTAACAAATTCATTTTAGTCAACCATGTGTGTGTTGTGTGTGTGTGTGTGTGTGTGTGTGTGTGTGCGTGTGTGTATATATACATATATAATATATATATTCTCATTATTCATGGTCATTATGTTCTTATTCTATGGTCACCCTGAACACTGCATTAGCAAATACTGAATCATCGTCTCAGGTGAAATACAGGGATAGGTCCCTGAAAGCCTCTAGTCACAAAATTTTAATAAAACAATCAATATACAACCTTGTTTTATGTGTGTTTTTGTTTAAAGACACTTTATTTAATATATATTGGTTATTAATATATATTAGCATTGAAATCACAGGTAACAGCCCTCTGACTCTTGCCTGAAAGAAGCCCATCTAACTATATAACACATGTACTTTCTCCATAAGGCACATCTCAACCTTCCTACACCTGGGGACACTACACAGCACTTCCGCACTACACTTGGGGACCATTTTAAAAAGGGAAATCACCAATATGCAGCACAAAAATGCAAAAAGGTGGCACTAAACAGACCAAAAAAAGTATACTTGTTTACAGTATGAGATTTTAAACAAGAAGGCAGAATTATCTCCTCTATTCAGTCTCAGCTAGAAATATGTGCATTGGGCAATTCAGATTCTTTGCCATTCTGCACATGTCCACAAATAACTATGAAAATAACATGAACATTGGCTTGGGTATTAGAAATAAATTTCAACAACTAGGAGAATTTGCAAATACAGATTCTACATTACATATATGTACATACACACAGAACTAATTCATCTTAACAACAATATAATGTTCCAGACTATTAGTGCACCATATTTACTTAAGTGCAGTTGAAGACATGTTATGCACTATATTAATACTTCCTTTTGAACATTCAGGTTGATTCCAATTAGTTTACCACTATAAGCAATGCTTCAATAAATATCCATGCATATTCACCCTCAAAACATTCATATGTATAGAGATATATGGAAAGTGACATTGCTAGATAAAGAAGTAGGTGTATTACTTTATTTGAATAGATAGTTCTTTAAAAATAACTTTCCAAAAATGTTCTAGCAATTGACTCTCCAACTGGAAAAGCATAAAAGCAGTAATTCAGAGAAAAGTTACTAAATCTAGGTTTTCATGCTTCATCTGTAAAAAAAATAACAAAACAACACATCAATTTCTCAGAATTGTAATAATTATAGAAAATAATATGTGTTGAAATACCTATGTTTAAGCGTTAGTTTACTCCCTTGAAATTGTACTAATAGAAGTATCCTACTACAATGATCAGCTAATACTTAACCATTTTTCTAATGGGCCATCCTTTATTATTACTATCCTCTGCATCTTTTGTATAAGAAGAGATTAGTAACTTTTCCTTTATATATTTATTGAATTATTCCATATGTTTTTTTATTTAATTTTATAACAATGACTTTTTCCTAGAAACAGCTCTAAGAGCCAAGTTATGTCTCACTACTATTTTTGTATAACCCATAAGCTACAGGTGACTTTTACACTTTTAACATTTGAAAAAAAAGTCAGATGTTGAATAATACTCCAAGATACCACAAAATTATAAGAAAATCAAATTTTACTACCAAGGAACAAAGTTTTGTTGGAATACATCTATGTACATTCATTTACAAATAGCCTATTCTTGCTTTTATGACAGGCCAATAGAGATAAATATTTGTAAGACCTTATGGCCAGCAAATACTTAACATTTGGCTATTTACACAAAACGTTTACTTACACCAGTTTAGTATTTTAGCAATTTTATTGATATTTTCAGAGAACCTTTTTTATTTTATTGATTCTTTGCTATTGGGTATCTATGCTCTGTTTCACTAATTTCTACAATTATTATTATTTCTTTCCTTCTACATGATTTGGTTTAATTTTCTCCTCCTGTGCTACCATTGCAGGTGGAATCACTGATCATTAACTTTAGATCTTTCTTATTTTCTAATATAAGCATTTTAAAATATAGACGTTCTTCTAAGCATAGATAAACTGCAGTCTACAAATTTGGATATGTTTTGTTTTCATTTTTATTCAACTTAAATTATCTTTAAATTATTTTAAAAAAAAAGAAGATAAAGCAGAGGAATCCACTCTTTTATATATGGGCATATGGCAAAGCAATAGAATAAGAGTGGAATTAATTAATCAATGATAAGATTATATACAATTTAATAAAACAACAGATTAGATTTAGTAAATGGTGTATTGCAGTCAATTATTGCATAATAAATTAGCCTAACAGCAGCTTAAAACAATAAACATTTGTTATCTCACAGTTTCTCAGTGCTGGGAATCCAGCTAAACTGAGTCCTTTCAGTCAGGATCTCTCATAAGGCTACAAATAAAGTACTGGCCAGGGCTATAGTCATCTCAGGACTCCAGAGGGGATGAATATGCTTCCAAGCTTGCTTACTGACTGCTGGTGGGACTTAGGTTCACTATCAAGCTCACTTATGTGGCTGTTGAGAATCCTCAAGTCCTTGCTGGCTGTTGGCTAGAAACTACAGTCCCTTGTCATGCTGAGTTAGACACTAAAGCCCCTTGTCATATTGTTCTCTCTGTAGAGCAGCTCATAACATGGCAGCTTGTTTCCCCAGACTGAGAGCAGGAAAAGGCAAAAGAGCAAATAAGACAGAAAGAAGTCAGTTTTTTTGTAACCTAACTTCAGAAGTGACCTCCCATCACTTTTATCTTATTAATACTTCCTTTAATTAGAAGCAAGTCACTAGGTACAGCCCACTCTTAACTGGAGGAGATTAAACAAAGGTGTAAAGACCAGGAAGCAGGAGTCATAGGTCATTGGAGGCCATCTGAGAAGTGGCCTAACACAGATGGTGTTAAAAGACTGGCTCACCATACAGAGAAGAGTAAAATTAGACCTCTACCTAATAGCACACAAAAAGATGAAATCCAGATGGACTGATAGTCTTACATTGAAACATATAGTAATGAAGTTAATATAAAATATAGATTTAGGGGTTAGAAAGAATTTTTTAAACAAAAGTTCAAAAACAAACTATAAAGGAAAAAACAAATACTTTGATTACATCAAAATTAAGGAATTCTGTAAGATAAAAGACATGACAAAAAGATAATTACAAGATGAACAAATGGAAAAAGCCATTCTTAGGTCCTAAGCATTCAAACAATTAGTATCTAAAGTGTACTGCAAATTTATCTAAATCAACAGTAATCACAGAATCACTCCAAAAAACAGGCAAAGGATGTGAAGATACAACTCAAAAAGAGGAAACCCAAAGACTGATAACAGGAAAAGACATTCAAATCATTAATCACTGAAATGAACATAAAAAGAATAATGAGATAACATTTTCTGTCTCTTAGATTTGCAAAAATAAGAACTCTGAATATGCAGAAAGTGGAAAGTTTGTAAAGTTGAATAATATTCTATTCAATGTATATACCATATTTTCTTAATCTATTCATCTGTCAGTGGACATTTGGGTTGTTCTATATCTTGGCTACTGTGAATAATGCTCTAATGAACATGAGAGTTCACATATCTCTTAGAGATCCTAATTTCAGCTCTTTTGGATACATACTCAGAAGTGGGATTGCTGGATCATATGGTAGTTCTACTTTTATTTCTTGAGGAACCTTCAGACTGTCTTCATAGCTGTTGCACCATTTCACATTGCCAACAACAAATGCACAGGGTTCCAATTTCTCCACATCTCCCCTAACACTTACCTTTTTTAAAAATCACAACAATCTTAACAGGAACAAGGTGGTATTTCACTGTAGCCTTGATTTGTATATCCCTGACAATTGATGATATCAAGCATCTTTTCATGTACCCGTTGGTCATTTGTATATCTTCTTTGGAGAACTGTCTTTGCAAGTCCTTTACCCATTTTTAAACAGGATAATTGCGTTTTTGATACTAATTGGTGTGAGTTTCTTATATATTTTAAAAATTAGCCACTTATCAGATAGATGGTTTATAAATATTTTCTCCCATTCTGTAGGTTGCCTTTTCACACTGTTGACTCTCCTTTTTGGTGCAGAGGGCTTACAGTTTGATGTAGTACCATTTGGCTATTTTTTGCTTTTGATGTTTGTGTGCTTTTGCTGTTATATTTAAAAAAAATCATTGCCAAGACTAATGTCAAAAAGCTTTTCCCCTATACTTACTTCTAGGAGTTTTATAGTTTTAGGTCTATGTTTGTCTTTCATCCATTTTGAGTTGATTCGTATGCATTGTGTAAGACAGGGGTCCTATTTCATTTTTTGTATGTGAATATCCAGCTTTTCCAACATCACTTGTTGAAAGAAATTGTCCTTTCTCCATTGTGTCTTCTTGGCACTTTTGTCAAAGATCAGTTGACTGTATGTGCATGGGTTTATTTCCATTCTGCTGAATTGGTCTATATGTCTGTTTTTATGCCAATATAATACTGTTTTACTTACTATAGCATTGTAATATATAACATAATTTGAAATCAGGAAGTGCAATGCCTCTAGCTTTGTACTTCTTCCTTCCAATCTCTTTATTTATTCTGGGTCTTTTGTGGATCCATGTGAATTTTAGGATTGTTGTTTCTAGTACTGTAAAAATTGCCATTGGGTTTTTAAAGAGATAACATTGAGTCTGTAGATGGCTTTGGGTAATATGGATACTTTAACAATATCAAGTCTTTAAATCTATGAACATGTGATATCTTTCCATTTCCATGTTTTCCTTAATTTATTTTGGAAATGATTTGTAGTTCTCAGTGAACTCTTTAACCTTGTTCATTAAGTTTATTCTACAGTATTTTATTCTTTTGATGTTATTGTGAATTGGATTGTTTCTTAATTTCCTTTACAGATGGTTTGTGGTTGGTGTGTAGAAATGCAACTATATTTTGCACATTGATTCATATATTGAAACTTTAAGGAATTCATTTATTCACTGTAACAATTTTGTACATACATGCAGTCTTTATTCTCTATTTAAAATTATGTCTGCAGGACTTCCGGGAAGATGGCGGCTTGAGCACGGCGGCAAAAATGTCCTCCCAAAACTATATGTATCTATGAAAATATAGCAAATACAACTATTCCTAAAAGAGAGACCAGAATACACAGGAAAGTGCACAGTGTACAGCTACACCTGAGAGGACACGGCACCCCACGAGGCAGGTAAGATATGGAGCCATGACCCAGCGGGATCCGAGTACTCACCCACTCCAGCGGATCAGTGGGAGGAGAGGACTCAGAGACAGGAGGGAGTGGAAGTACACCCTGCAAAATAACCAGCCCCGGTGATCTGCGCAGGGAGTGCTGACACACATCGCGTGGTGGAGTGGAGATTGGAGAGACAAAGGGTGTAGGATCTGAGTCGGGAACGTGCCAGGGTGCTTGCAGCAAGTTCCAGAAAGGAAAGAAAAAAAAAAAAAAACCACGTGCTTTTTTCAGCAGTATTAAAGAGACAGGAGCCCAGTGGAGCAGCCGGATTGCCCCAGCACTCTCAGCCCAGCAGGCTGGGAGTCCTGGGGAGTTTCGGACCCCTTAGCTGGCAACTGGAAAAGCGTGGCCGAACTTAGACTTCCCACAGAGATCAACAGCCTCCCATTCGTTCCCACACTGGCCAGAGCTATAAAGGGCCCTGTGGAGCGGTGCGGTGACGGCTGCAGAATAGTGGAGCAACAGCACCACCTACAGCATCCCCACAGAATCTACTCCCGGTGGGTGTGTTTTTTTGTTTATTTGTTATTGTTTTTTCTTCTCTTTCTTTTTTCTTTATTTTCTTTCTTTTATGTTTCTTTTTTTTTCTTTTTAAAATCTTAAAGAGCCCAACTGACATACATGGCAACTACCAGCGAACACTTCTATAGCCAAGAAAAGACAGAGGAATATGGTCCAGACTAAGATCAACCAGACAACCCCAGAGAGGGAGCCTAAAAGAATGGAAATGCACAGTCTTCCTGAAAAAGAATTCAGAATAAAAGTCATAACCATGCTGATGGATCTACAGAGAAATGTGCAAGAGCTGAGGGAGGAAGTGAGGGAAGTGAGGAAAGACAATGCAGAAATCAGATAAGCTATCGACGAGCTTAACAGCAGACTGGATGAGATGCAAGAGACTGTTAATGGAATAGAAATCAGAGAACAGGAATACAGAGAAGCTGAGGCAGAGAGAGATAAAAGGATCTCTAGGAATGAAAGAATATTAAGAGAACTGTGTGACCAGTCCAAACAGAACAATATTCGCATTATAGGAGTACCAGAGGAAGGAGAGAGAGAAAAAGGGATAGAAAGTGTCTTTGAAGAAATAATTGCTGAAAAATTTCCCACGCTGGGCAAGGAAATAGTCTTGCAGTCCACGGAAGCCCACAGATCTCCCAACACAAGGGACCCAGGAAGACAACACCAAGACACATAATAATTAAAATGGCAAAGATCAAAGATAAAGACAGAGTATGAAAGGCAGCTAGAGAGAGAAAAAAGATCACCTACAAGGAAAACCCATCAGACTTCTCAACAGAAACCTTACAGGCCAGAAGAGAAAGGCATGATATACTTAACGTAATGAAACAGAAGGGCTTTGAACCAAGAATATTGTATCCAGCACGATTATCATTTAAATATGACGGAGGGATTAAACAATTTCCAGACAAATGAAAGTTGAGAGAGTTTGCCTCTCATAAACAACCACTACAGGATATCTTAAACGGACTGCTCTAAAGGGAAACACCCCTAAGGCTAAAAAGCTGTCACCAGAGAAAATAAAATCATAGCAAAGAAAGCAGATCATCCAAATACTAACTAAAGGCAAAGAATAAAACACCTAGTATATAAAGAATGGAGGAGGAAGAAAAAGAAGGGAGAGAAATAAAGAAACAACAGACGGTGTTTACAATTGCTTAACAAGAAAGTTAAGTTAGATTGCCAGATAGTAAAGAAGCAACCATTAAACCTTTGGTAACAACGAACCTAACGGGAGCAATGGCAATAAGTACATATCTATCAATAATCACCCTAAATGTAAATAGACTGAATGAACCAATCAAAAGACACAGAGTAACAGAATGGATAAACAAGCAAGACCCATCTATATGCTGCTTACAAGGGACTCACCTCAAACCCGAAGATATACACAGACTAAAAGTGAAGGGATGGAAAAATATATTTCATGCAAACAACAAAGAGAAAAAAGCAGGTGTTGCAGTACTTGTATCAGACAAAATAGACTTCAAAACGCAGAAAGTAGCAAGAGATAAAGAAGGACATTACATAATGATAAAGGGGTCAGTCCAATAAGAAGATATAACCATTATAAATACATATGCACCCAACACAGGAGCGCCAGCATATATGAAACAAATACTAACAGAGTTAAAGGAGGAAATAGACAGCAATGCATTCATTTTAGGAGACTTCCACACACTACTCACTCCAAAGGACAGATCAACCAGACAGAGAATAAGGAAATACACAGAGGCACTGAACAACACACTAGAACAGATGGACCTAACAGACATCTACAGAACTCTGCACCCAAAAGCAGCAGGATACACATTCTTCTCAAGTGCACATGGAACATTTTCCAGAATAGACCACATACTAGGCCACAAAAAGAACCTCAGTAAATTCAAAAATATTGAAATCCTACCATCCAACTTCTCAGATCACCAAGGTATAAAACTAGAAATAAATTTTAGAAAGAAACCAAAAAAGCTCACAAACACATGGAGACTTAACAACATTGTCCTAATTAATCAATGGGTTATCAACCAAATCAAAACAGAAATCAAAGAATATATGGAGACTAATGACAACAACAACACAAAGCCACAACTTCTGTGGGACGCAGCAAAGGCAATTCTAAGAGGAAAGTATATTGCAATCCAGGCCTATTTAAAGAAGGAAGAACATTCCCAAATGAATAGTCTAAAGACACAATTACTGAAATTGGAAAAAGAAGAACAAATGAGGCCCAAAGTCACCAGAAGGAGGGACATAATAAAGATTAGAGAAGAAATAAATAAAATTGAGAAGAATAAAACAATAGAAAAAAATCAATGAAACCAAGAGCTGGTTCTTTGAAAAAATAAACAAAATAGATAAACCCCTAGCCAGACTCATTAAGAGAAAAAGAGAATCTACACACTTAAACAGAATCAGAAATGAGAAAGGAAAAATAACGACAGACCCCACAGAAATACAAAGAATTATAAGAGCATATTATGAGAATCTATATGCTAACAAGCTGGAAAACCTAGAAGAAATGGACAACTTCTTAGAAAAATACAACCTTCCAAGACTGACCAAGCAAGAAACAGAAAAACTAAACAGGCCAATCACCAGCAATGAAATTGATGCGGTAATCCCAAAACTACCCAAGAACAAAACTCCCAGGCCTGATGGATTCACCTCTGAATTCTACCAGACATATAGAGAAGAAATAACACCCATTCTCCTTAAAGTTTTCCAAAAAATAGAAGAGGACGGAATACTTCCAAACTCATTCTATGAAGCCAGCATCACTCTAATACCAAAACCTGGCAAAGACCTCACCAAAAAAGAAAATTACAGACCAATATCACTGAAGAACGTAGATGCAAAAATACTCAACAAAATATTAGCAAACCGAATTCAAAAATACATGAAGAGGATCATACACCATGATCAAGTGGGATTCATCCCAGGGATGCAAGGATGGTACAACATTTAAAAATCCATCAACATCATCCACCACATCAAAAAAAAGAACAAAAACCACATGGTCATCTCCATAGATGCTGAAAAAGCATTTGACAAAATTTAGCATCCATTCCTGATTAAAACTCTCAACAAAATGGGTATAGACGGCAAGTACTTCAACATCATAAAGGCCATATATGACAAACCCACAGCTAACATCATACTTAATGGCGAGAAGCTGAAAGCTTTTCATCTAAGATCGGGAACAAGACAGGGATGCCCACTCTCTCCACTGTTATTCATCACAGTATTGGAGGTCCTAGCCATGGCAATCAGACAAAACAAAGACATGCAAGGCATCCAGATTGGTAAAGAAGAAGTCAAATTGTCACTATTTGCAGATCACATGATACTATACATAAAAAACCCTAAAGACTCCACTCCAAAAATATTAGAACTAATATCTGAATTCACCAAAGTTGCAGGATACAAAATTAACACACAGAAATCTGTTGCTTTCCTACACACTAACCATGAACTAACAGAAAGAGAAATCAGAAAAACAATTCCATTCACAATTGCATCAAAAAGAATAAAATACCTAGGAATAAACCTAACAAAGGAAGTGAAAGACCTGTACTCTGAAAACTGCAAGATACTCCTAAGAGAAATTAAAGAGGACACCAACAAATGGAAATGCATCCCATGCTCTTGGCTAGGAAGAATAAATATTGTCAAAATGGCTATACTACCTAAAGCAATCTACAGATTCAATGCAATCCTTATCAAACTACCAATAGCTTTCTTCAATGAACTGGAACAAATAATTCTAAAATTCATATGGAACCACAAAAGACCCTGAACAGCCAAAGCAATCCTGAGAAGGAGGAATAAAACAGGGGGAATTACGCTCCCTGACTTCAAGCTCTACTACGAAGCCACAGTAATCAAGACAAATTAGTATTGGCACAAAAACAGACCCACAGACCAGTGGAACAGAATAGAAAATCCAAACATTAACCCAAACATATACAGTCAATTAATATTTGATAAAGGAACCTTGGATATACAATGGGGAGATGACAGCCTCTTCAGCAGCTGATGCTGGAAAAACTGGACAGCTACATGTAAGAAAATGAAACTGGACTACTGTCTAGCCCCATACACAAAAGTAAACTCAAGGTGGATCAAAGGCCGGAATTTAAGTCATGAAACCATAAAACTCTTAGAAAAAAACATAGGCAAAAATCTCTTGGACATAAACATGATCGACTTCTTCATGAACATATCTCCCCGGGCAAGGGAAACAAAAGCAAAAATGAACAAGTGGGACCATATCAAGCTGAAAAGCTTCTGTACAGCAAAGGACACTATCAGTAGAACAAAAAGACATCCTACAGTATGGGAGAATATATTCATGAATGACGTATCTGATAAGGGTTGACATCCAAAATATATAAAGAACTCACACACCTTAACAAACATAAAGCAAATAATCCAATTAAGAAATGGGCAGAGGACATGAATAGGCACTTCTCTAAAGAAGAAATTCAGATGGCCAACAACCACCATTGTGGAAAGCAGTATGGAGATTCCTCAAAAAACTCAAAATGGAAATACCATTTGACCCAGGAATTCCACTCCTAGGAATTTACCCTAAGAATGCAGCAGCCCAGTTTGAAAAAGACATATGCACCCATATGTTTATTGCAGCACTATTTACAATAGCCAAGAAATGGAAGCAACCTAAGTGTCCGTCAGTAGATGAATGGATAAAGAAGAGGTGGTACATATACAGAATGGAATATTATTCAGCCATAAGAAGAAAACAAATCCTACCATTTGCAACAACATGGATGGAGCTAAAGGGTATTATGCTCAGTGAAATAAGCCATGCCGAAAAAGACGAGTATCAAATGATTTCACTCATATGTGGAGTATAAGAACAAAGAAAAAAACTGAAGGAACAAAATAGCAGCAGACTCACAGAACCCAAGAACGGACTAATAGTTACCAAAGGGAAAGGGGCTGGGGAAGATGGGTGGGAAGGGAGGGATAAGAGGGAAAAAGTGGCATTACAATTAACAGATGTAATGTTAGGGGGGCATGGGGAGGGCTGTACAACTCAGAGAAGACAAGTAGTGATTGTATAGCATCTCAGTACGCTGATGGACAGTGACTGTAATGGGGTTGGTGAGGGGGACCTGATGAAGGGGTAGTTTTATCACCATAATATTGCACATGTAATTGTAGAATAATGATACCAAAATAAATAATTTAAAAAATAAAGAAAGAAAGAAATAAAATTATGTCTGCAAACAAAGGTAATTTTGCTTCTCCCTTTTTGATTTGGATGACTCTTCTTTCTCTTATATATTTGCTCTGAAGAGGACCTCCATTAAAATGATAAGAATGGACATCCTTCTCTTATTTCTCATCTTGGAGGAAAGAGTTTTAATTTTTGACTGTTGGTTCTGATGTTAGGTGTAGGCTTGTTATATGTGGCTTTTATTATGTTGAAATACATTCCTTCTATAGCTGGGTTATTGAGAGCTTTTATCTGAGTACTGAATTTTCTTAAATGCTTTTTCTGCATCTATTGAGATGATCATGTAATTTTTATCTTTCATTCTATTAATATGGTCTATCACATTTATTGGCATGCACATGAATCCCAGAAATAAATCCTGCTATCATGATGTGTGATCCTCTTAGTGTGCTGTTAAATCCAGTTTACTCATATTTGCTGAGGATTTTGCATCTATATTCACAATGTTCGCCTATAGATTTCATTTCTTGTAGTTTTCTTTGTCTGACCTTGGCATCAGAGAAATACCAGTCTCATAAAAAGATTTGAAAGTGCTCCTTATTCTTCAATTTTTGGGAAGGGTCTGAAAAGCACTGGTATAAATTTTTCTTTGAATGTTTCATAGAGTTCCTTAATGAAGCCATCTGGTCTTGGGTTTTCCTTTTGGAAGGTTTTGATTACTGATTCAATTTCCTTGCCCATTATTGGTTTGTTCAGAGTTTATGTTTCTTTAAGATTCAGTGTTGGAAAATTGTATTTTAGGAATATATCCCTTTCTTCTAGAGTGTCCAATTTTTCAGTGTATAATTGCTTATTGTTTTCAGAAGTTTTTTAGGATCCCTTTTCCTTCTGTGGCATTCATTGTAATGTCTCCTCTTTCATTTCTGATTTTTATTATTGTGAGTCTGTGTTTTTTAGTGTGGCTACAGGTTTGTCAAATCTGTTCATGTTTTCAAACAAGAAACTCTTGGTTTTGTCAATTTTTTTCTCTATTATTTTCTTTTCTATTATTTTGTTTATTTATGGGCTGATTTTTATTATTTCCTTCCTTTTTTTACTATTGGGCTTAATTTGATCTTCCTTTTTTAGTTCCTTGAGGCGTAATGTTATGCTGTTTGAGATTTTTCTTTTTTAATGTAGGTGTTTATCACTATAAACTTCCTTCTTAGTACGTCTTTTGTTGCATCCTAAAATTTTGGCAAGTTGTGTTTCATGTTTATTTGCATCAAGATATTTTCTGATTTTTCCCTTTGATTTCTTTTTTTACCTGTTGGTTGTTCAAGACTGTATTTTTAAATTTCCACATTTTGTAAATTTTCCAATTTTCCTTTGTTAATGATTTCTAGTTTTATATTCTTGTGGTTGGGAAAAGTATGTGCTTTGATTTCATTCAGTCTTCTTAAATTTGTTAAGTGTTGTTTTGTGGCCTAATATGTGAATTATCCTGGAGAATGTTTTGCATATGCTTGAGAAAAATGTGTATTCTACTGTTATTGGATGGAATTTTCTGTGAATGCTTGTTAAGCCCATTTGGTTTATAGTGTTGCTCAAGTACTTTATCAGTTTTCTGTCTGGATGGTCTATCTGTTGTTGAAAGTGAGGTGCTGAAGTCTCCTAACATTATTGTATTACTGTCTGTTTCTTCTTTCAGTTCTTCTAATATTTGATTCTTATATTTAGGTGTTATAACACTGGGTATATATATATATATATATATATATATATATATATATATAGTTGTGATATCCTCCCGATGAATTGATCCTTTTATCATTACATACTGTCCTTTGTGTCTTGTAACAGTTTTTAAATTAAAGTTTATTTTACCTGTGTAGCCACCTCTGCTGTCCTTTTTTATCATTTGCATGGAATATATTTTTTCCCATCCCTTTACTTTCTGCCTTAAATCTAAAATGGATGTCTTCTAAACAGCATACAGTTGGGTCTTATTTTATGACCTATTCAGCCACTCAATGTCTTTTGAATAGGAGTTTAATTTATTCATGTTTAAAGTAATTATTGATAGGGAAGGACTTACTATTGCCATTTTGTTTATTGTTTTGTCTGCTTCGTGGTGTTTTTTTATTTACAGGTCAGATGGCTGCATCGAGCAAGATTCAGTAAATAGTCGAATAAGAGCCCGCACTTGGATCTGTACCTCCGAAGTTTCCGCTTTAGAGAAAGGGTTGGCAGACTTTGGCACACCATCAAACTCCAGCCTGCTGCCTGTTTTTGCGTGGTCTTTGAGTAAGAATGGTTTCACACTTTTAAAGAGTAGGGGGAAAAAAGCAAAAGAATAAAATTTCCTAGCATGTGAAAATTCTATGAAACTCAAACTTCAGGATATATAAGTAGTTTTATTGGAACTAAGCCACATCCATTTATTTATATGTTGTCTGTCTACTTTTATGCTACAGTAGCAGAAAGAACGGAGTAGTTGGACAGAAACCCTATAGCCCATTCAGCCTAACATTTTACTATCTCACTCTTTTCAGAAAGTCTTCCAAATTCTGCTATAGAACTTTGAGGCTCAAAGTGTGGTCTTCAAACCATGAGCAAGAGGTCTCCTCCAGGAGTTTGTTAAAAAGGCAGAATCTCAGGTCACACACCAGACCTGCTGTCCCTGGATCTGCATTTTAGCAAGAGCCCAAATGATGTTTATGCACATTCAATTATAAGGAGCATGGCTATAATAATGTGTTGTTTTGGCTAAAGAGTTGAAGGAAGGAAAGTCCAGCAATTAGGATACTGGGTGGGTTAAGACTAAGAGTCAGAGGGAGATGTGACAGGGTCCACAGACACTTAAGGAATGTCTGCCATCTGGCTGTGTACAGGAAGGCTCACATTCCCACCCCTGGCTTCCGAGATTAGCGCATATAGATATGCAGAGGATAGGAAGTTGTATGTAAGTTAACTCAAAAACCTACATTTCTTATTATTAAAGTTTTGTTTTGGCAAAGGTGAGCAACAGGAGGACAATCAAATTAGCCAGTATCCAACTTCTCATCTCCAGCCTCAGTATGGACGAAAAAGGGTTTCTGGACAAGCAGGAATGCCAGTTTTACTAGAAATTGGCCTGAAGCAGAGCCTTAGGGAAGTTTCTACAGAGAGTAATTCAAATATTTTGCTAAGACATTTTAACAAATCCTAGAACAGTGGTGAATAAGGTAGTATAGCCTACAGTTCCCCCTTAAAGATAGTCTGCAAGGAAATTTGCCATTTGACCACTTTCTTCTTTTTCTCATAGTAAGAACTTTTAAGATTTACTCCCTTAACAACATTCAAATATATGATACAATGGTGTTAACTTTAGTCACCATGCTGTACGTTACATTCCCAGAACTTATTTATCTTATGACTGTAAATTTGTACCTTTGACCACCTTCCCACATTTAGCCCACTCCCTATGCCATGCCTCCAGCAACTACTAATCTGTTCTCTGTATCTACAGGTTTATTTTTTTTAGATTACACATCTAAGTAAAATCACACAATATTTTGTCTTTATCTGTATTATTTCACTTAGCATAATGCCTTCAAGGTCCATCAGTGTGGTTGCAAATGGTAGAATTTCCCTCTTGCTAATGGACAATATTCCATCATATATATATGAGCCATATTTTTTTTATCCATTCATCAACTGCTGGACATTTAAGTTGCTTCCATGTCTGGGTTATTGAAAACAATATTGCAATGAACATGGAGGTGGAGATATTTTTTAGAGAGAGTGATTTCGATTCCTTCAGATATATACCCAAGTGGAATTGCTGTATCTTATGGAAGTTCTATTAAATTTTTTGAGGGACCTCCATACTACTTTCCATAGTGGCCGTACCAATTTACATTACCACCAACAATGCACAAGGGTTCCCTTTTCTCCACATCCTCAGCAATACTTATCATCTCTTGACTTTTCAATAATAATCACTCTAACAGATGTGAGGTAATGATTTCATTATGCTTTTGATTTGCATCTCCCTGATGATTAGTGATGTGGAGCACCTTTTCATATACCTGTTGGACATTTGTATTGCTTTAGAAAAATGTCTATCTGTTCAAAACTTCTACCCATTTTTAAATCAGATTGTTTATTTTTTTGCTATGGAGTTGTATGAGTTCTTTATATACTTTGGATAGTATCTTTTTATCAGAAAATAATGTGAAAATATTTTCTCCTGTTCCTAAAATGCTAGGATATTGGCTGTAAACTCCATCTCTTTCCCTTCCTCCTTAAGGATAAGATTCTGGGTTGTGTGCTTTTCCCTTTTCCTATCTCCTTATAAATATAAGCCCCATGGGGACAGGTACCATATCTGCTGTGTTCATCTCCTTTCCTCAGAACCTAAGATATCAGTTGAGACAGTAAATATTAACTTATTCTCTCAGACAGTGTAACTGTCCGAGCTGACTGCTCAGAGCCACCCATGCCTTTTCCTTGGGGCAATACACGGAATGATGGGTGCAAGCTCCAATTCTCTCCCTACTTCCCAAAAGAGACATCTAAGATAGTGCATCTTCTCATAACCGCACAGATCCATGCTGTTTGCTGAAAATTAAACTCTCTTTCCCTAGGGGAGTGCATTAAATGCCTGGAAGTTAGGTGCAAACTCCACTCCTCTTCCTGTTGGAGAAGTCTCAGGATTATACTTTCCCTCAATCCTGCAGCACCATGCTGGCTGCTGAGAGCCACCTCTTTTCCCTAGGGGGTTGGGCTAGAGTGACAGAAAGCTGGTGCAAGTTCTACTTTTCTCCTGTCCCCAAAAGAGAAGTCTCAAAATTGTCTGTGTTCTCAATCCCACAGAGCCATGCAGGCTACTGAAAGCTGCCCACCCTTTTTCTTTGTTCTTAGCTGCCCTCAGGCTTCTAACTATACTGATTGCCTCAGAGTCTGTGTGAGGTTGCACAGAAGTAGAATTCTTGGGCAGCATCCCAAAGGGCTCGCTCACTCTTTTACCCAAGGAAATCATCTCAGGCCAAGTGGATCTCTCTTGGCACTGAACTGTGCTGACTTGAAGAAGGGGATGACATGAATAAAGTAAAATTTCTCTTACCTGTTTTAAAGTGGTTTTTCTCGTTTTTGTGTTTGTCCGGGGTATTGCGACTTCTTTACTGGTCTCTGGACTTCTCAGAAAGGTATTTTGCCTCAACTGTCATTGGTTTACCTGTGTTTGTGTTAAGGACAATGGCTGGTACTTTTTATTATGCCATCTTATTGGTGTCACTTTCAATATCCTTTTCTATATTAAAAATTGATGCAAACAAAAAGCATATTTTTGGAAGAACAGTTATAAGCACAAATATATGAATTAAACAAATTAGAATCACTACATGGGGGGGAGAAATAAAAGAAAATGTAAAATAATAGACAGTAATAACCTCACAAACACCAGTTTCTCATCAAACTGAAAGTAGTTGGGTTTTGCATAAAATGAGCAGCCTATAAGAGGCTAGTAGTGATGTCCTTAGAGGAAATAAAGACTTAATAAGGAAAGTGTTTGTGGAGGTAGGTTAGCTTGTTTGTTACACAGGAAGAATTTCACTAGGCATTCTGGGAAAGATTGGGAGGATGCAGAGAGGTAGAAAAGTTGAGTTAAGAGAAAGGCATCCCTGAGCATTTGAGAAATACATGTAGGAATCAGTTGGATGACTATAAGAATTCATAAATTGGGTGATAGCCAAAACAAAAAAAACTTAGGCAAGATAAATTTGGTTTTAGCAGCCTTTGGAAAATGGGAAGCAATCCAATTGTATAGACTTCAGCTTTAGGCTGGAGTAAAAGGACAGTTGGTTCTAATGTGGGGTAAGATATTTCTCTTAGTCTGAGGGAGTGGTGCAGCAGGGAGCAGCTAGTAAGTGTGAGCTTTGTGTCACAGGTAGGTATGGGACATAGTTGTAGCATCCCCTCCAGATGACAGAGTACTACCGCAATATCCCAACATGGTCAACATAGCAATCCAAAATAAAAGCCCCATGAGGACAGGCACCACATCTGCTGTGTTCATCACTCTCCTCAGAGCTTAAAACATCAATTAAGGCAGCAAATATTAACTGAATGAACTAAATAATAGTGAAAAACTATTATCAGAGTTTCAAGAGAAAGCCAGCAAAAGGGATTAGTCAAATACATTATGATATATCTTTACAATGGAATTTGATGAAATAAATGGAAATTATGATTTTGAAGTATACTATTAAAACGGGAGTACTTACACTATGTTATTACATATTAAGAAATTACAAACAATATTATTGTAGGATCTTATTTTGGAAAACAAGTATGCATAGAAAAAAGTTGAGAAAAATGTACATTAACATATTAACTATATTTGTGGATGTTATAAATGATGTTTTTGCTAATATAAATTTCAAATATTTCAATGGTTAACATGGATTATAGTAAAATTTGATATGTACAATAATGTATGTGGATTTTGAGAATTGATACCTGCAGTGTGAATGAATTAGTTTTTAAAAAATCATCTATACTAAGTATTTACATTTAGATTTAATTATACCAGTTAAGTAGGTTTAAAATCTTTTAATAGTCATCTGATTTGCATTTCTTTGCCATATGTTTCTGTTGTTAGCAGCTGCAAGCTCCTTGAGGGCAGTGATAATATTTTTATAAGTATCCTGAGAACCCTAGCTCAATAAATGTCTGTTGAACTATTTTTAAATATCCTCTAATTGTTTGCTGTGTTGTTGAAAATTTTCTTATATGTCAAATGAATACTACTTTATATAACAGTGATTTAATTTTTTTTCACTTTTTCTGAAACTACTTCTGGATTTGTTCTTTTAACTTAGCTCCAATCTTTTCTTTGTACAGAAGCTAAAAATTATAGTACAGTCTGTGGCTATTTTTCCATTTTGATATTTTCTATAACTTCTCTGCTTACAAAGTGACCACTCAAAAGTTCTAGTCAGTAGTCATGTTTTCTTTTACTGTAACATAAATCTTTCCATTTAAAATTTATTTTATCTGAAGTTTATTTATTTTACTTTATTTTCACTGAAGATAACCTTGTTGTTATTTTTATCACTTTACTGTGGACTTTAATAGATGGAAGTAAGTAACTCTCAATTCTCTTTTTCAGAAAACCCTTTGATAGTCTAATCTATTTATGCTATCAATGCATGCATAGAAATTTTTCTCATCCATTTATGAAGGAAATCATGTCGGTGAGTTCACTGTGACTGTATGAAAGCTGTAATGAAAGTTGGGAATATCTGACATATTTAGGATATTATTGTCTTCATTTTCAGAAATACAGTTTGCCTCTCCATTTATTTCAGCATTTTCCCAATAAAGCTTGGTAGTTTTATGCATCATTTTCAGCTCCTGAATTTATTCCTAAGTGTTTAATGTTTGCTTTATTGTGAATTGCACCCCTTTTCTATTATTGTTCGCACATATTTCTATTTCTTTTATCGTTTCCTTTATGTCTACTGTCTTTTGGCACGTTGCTTTATCCTTTTCCTAAATACTTTAGGTAAAGGCTTAGTTCATTGTTTTTCCCTTTTCTTCCAGAGAGAGGGATTTTTGAGTGATAAATTTCTCCTAAGTGCTATTTTGGCAGCATTCCATATTTTTTTTTATATATTGTATTTATATTTTCATTGCATTTCCTTGTTATTACATTCTGGATTCCTTCCCTGACCTAGGCACTTTAAAAGAACACTTTAGAAAAAAAAAATTTTCATGCATCTGGCACATTTTAATTCCATTCTCATTATTTGTTTCTATTTTTAATGTATTGTAGCCTGAAATGCAACCCATAGGATATGAGCTTTTAAAAATCACTTGAGTACATTTTCATTCCAGTATGTGATCCTTTTGAAAAAGACTCTAGTACACTTGAAAAACAAGTGCATTTCTGTATCCTGTCCCTATGTTCTCTCCAAATGGTTAATTCTATTCTATTAATCTTGCTATTCAATTAGAATATTTTTAATTATTTGTCTCTTTTTTGTCCATCTAATCAAGAGAATCTTAATGTGGCAGTTTCACTTATTTTTCTATCTTTTGCATCTATTTGACTAACTTAACTTGGCAGTCCTCTACTGGCTAGCCAGTGGCCTATGAACAAGATAATCATATGATTTATTATCTAAACAAGGAAAATTTTGATAAAGAAAAAGGATGCTGTTAATAATTATGCCAGATTAACAGGCTTGAGCCAAGACTATTTGAGCAAATTTAGGAGAAATTTACACAACCTTAAAGTAGTCTGCCATGAGAGATATTCACTAGGGATGTTCTACACTACTCATTCAATAAAACTGTCCCAATTGAGTTAGACTGAGTGTGTATCTGTGACTTGAAACTTGGAAAGTCTGACAACACTTAATATATATAAGAGTAACAATTGAGGAGAGGCCCAGTGGATGTTATCTACAATATGTTCATAGCTTGACATACACCAAAGTGATAACAGTGTTTGTTCTTAAATAGAGGGGTTATGGGTGACTTTGCTTCCT
Organism: Smutsia gigantea; assembly: GCA_032199065.1. Taxonomy (NCBI): domain Eukaryota; kingdom Metazoa; phylum Chordata; class Mammalia; order Pholidota; family Manidae; genus Smutsia; species Smutsia gigantea. The sequence continues at coordinate 127,558 of JAVSCE010009873.1, forward strand.
TCTTTTGATTATCTGTATTTACTAAAATAAATACAAGAACTTCTGAAAGGAGAAAAAAACAAAATATTCAGGTGATTTAATAAGTATGGATATTTGGGGCAATTCTAAGTCTCAATTTAATAAACAGAGTAAAGAATTTTAGAAAAAGGATGGGCTGATATTCACCAGTAAAGTTATCAAAAGGCAGGCCACTAGAGTCAGACAGCCACATCATTTACCAGATGTGGTACACCTGACCTCACCTATTTTTCCCAGTGACAGAATGAAGATAGCAGAAACACCTTCCCCATGAGTCTGTTGGAACTATTACAAGAGATAATGCTAAGGAAAGCACTTAGACAGAGCCAGGCATGGCATGAGTGCTCAAGGCACTAGTTATTATTAGCTAGGAGCAGGCAAGAGGGGGACAAAAGAAACAGCTGCATCAAGAAAAAAATTAAGAAGGACCATAAACACAGAAAAGCAACCCTTAAGAGGAGCCTATCTCCCTTCACTCCATTAAACATTGGTCCTCAGCAGGATTCTGCAAACCCATAGGATTTAAGTTCAGACAGAGGCCTACATTTCTCAACTGCCCCACCTTCCCCTGACCCATCTCCAAGGCTACTGACGTCCTGTAGTCCTGCTCTGCCCCAAGCTGCTAGCCAAATATTCTGCCCCTTCAGATTTATCATTTGCCAAAGATTTATTATTTATCATGTTTTTTGTGCACCTGAATGTGGTTCACATAACTTCTATTTGTATTACTTTGTCTAGAACAGTCACATGTCCACACCTACCTGCAAAGAATGCTTGCAAATGTGGACTAGCTCAGAAATAAGAGAAAATCAGTTGGGTAAATAGTTACCTAGTCTCTGCTGATTGCAGAGTTGTAACAATATATTCAAACAACAAAGAAAGGGTTGCTGCAAGCAAAATGGAACATTATGTAAGAAAATATGCTGAAAAAATAACGCAAAAAGCAATATCTGCCACATGTGCAAGTACTGAGTTTGAGAAAAAGGGATGAAGAGGAAAGTTAAGTGGGTGTTAATATCAATTTGTAGTATTCTGTTTATATTTCTTTTGCAAGAATTATGCTATTAATGCTAGCACTTTAGATGCTGGCCATTAAGGCATATTACAAAGGTAACCATTGTAATATGGTTTTCCATAAATTTGTTAGCCTGAACTACTCAGAGACACAGACCACATCTTTTCTATCTCAATTTTCAACACATGATACAATGCCTGATTCATAGTAGGTCCTTAATATGTGATGTTAAAAGAAAAATAACAGAGACCCAATTTACAAGATATTATGTAACCTGTAAAGGAATAAAAAGGCTTTATATGCTTTGGGGAAAAAGGGAACTGTAATGTACATAGGTCAATAATAAAAGCTGGCTGAAAAGGTAAGTATTTAGTAAATTGAATTTATTTTTGTTGTCAGTACCTCTAAACTCCTTGCTCTTTAATCTAATATTTGACTCTAAACACCTAACTTGGGTGTTTCATTTCTTACCTGTTTAATTGCTAAGAATTCCACACTAGAGGTTGAGGGCAATGTATTAACAGCAGCAAAACAAAACATACTATCATCTGAAATTTTGTTGAGGATATTGCTCTAGGTTCAAATTCCTTCTGCAAGCTCTTAAACCTTATACACATCAGATCCCCTTATATTTTACTAACTTGGGTCAGCATTTTTCATTCACTAAAATTACAAAGAACCCACCTCAGGCCAAGAACTGTTTCAGGTATTTTGGATTAAAGAATAATTAAGGTCTGATCTTACATTTAATAATTAAGGTATGATCTTACATTTCTTACTTGTCTTTGCATTATTGGAGTTTAACTGTTTGGTTAAGGACTATTCAGCTATCTGACTCTTGAAGTAATTACAGTAATGCTAGCTTTTACAGTCAATGTGTTTATATTTGGTGGCTTAATTCAGAAATATATTTCTTTCCCTCATAATATTCAAAAATTAATGCTCTTGATCAGTGAGTGGCTTGTCATATATTCAGATACCAAGCTTCCTTTCATCCTGAGTTCTGTCATAGTCAACATAGGCCTTACAAAGTCACCCTTGAGTTTGTCTGTATCCAGTCCAGCCTGAAGTGGAAAAGAACACGGAGGATTATGCATGAGAATTTTTTGTGTCCTCCTGAATGTGATACATATAACTTCTATTTGCATTACTTTGTCTAAAACAGTCACATGCCCACACCTACCTGCAAAGAATGCTTGCATATGTAGACTAGCTCAGAAATAAGAGATAATGAGTTGGGTAAATAGTTATCTAGTCTCTGATATATGTGTCACTCCATATACTGCAACTGTAGACAAAACAGGCACTATTTTCCATATCCCACCTAAACACTTGAGATATAATCCATCATCAGGGTCCATAGAGGCAACCCTGCCCCCTAAACCTCATCTATCCCTAGGCCAAGATAAGCAACTTTCCTTCGGTGTTTCTCAGTATTTTCTCATTAAAAACTATGCCTGCATGACAGACCCTAACATGACTCCCCACGAACCCCACCTCCTGTTATGCATGCCCTGTGTAATTCCTCCCACTTGAGTGTGTTCTGGATCTAGTAACTAAATTCTACAAAAAAGCATGGCAGAGTGGTGGGGTGTCACTATTAGGAATAAGTTATAAAAAGACTGAGTTCCTTAGGCACTCACTTGCTCTCATGTTCTAAGGAAAGTCAATTGTCATGTTGTGAGCTGCCCAATGGAGAGACCCATGTGTCACTGAACTAAGGGAGTCCTCTGGTCAAATGCCTATGAGGAAATGAAGACCTCATCCAACTACCAGTGAGAATCTGAATTTTGCCAAAAACCATGTGAGTGAGCTTGGAAGCAGATCCTCCATGAGGTAAGAACTTCAGATGAGACCACAGCCCCAGCTAACACCTTTATGGCAATCTCCTGAGAAGCCTTGAACCAGAGGCGTCTAGATTCCTTACCCACAAAAACTGTGAAATATTTATTCTTTTAAGTCATTAAGTTATGGGGTAATTTGTTACACAATAATAAATAATGAAATTCTGACTTATTGTTTGGCTTTTGATCTTTCACTTCCCCTCCTTGTGAAATATCCATATTCACACATCTACAGGATTACATTTCTGCATAGTGCCCTCATACATGGTCTGACAATGCTATACACACACATTTTATACACCCATGTATTTTGACTGAATTTATACATGCATGCAAATGCATGTATATGATTCCAGAAAACCCAAGTTTATGCAACTTAATTTTATATTTTATAAGGCTAATTTGTTCACTGTATGAATTAGGTTTATCTTTTGCAAAACTCAAAAACTTCAGTTATCTTTTGCCCAATATTTGTCTATATAAAATACAGTCAGGCTATGATACATTAAACTTTAAACATGAAATTCCTATATGAGGAATATATTGCCTAATTTAAGTTTAGATAAAAAGAAGGCACAGACAATACCTTGAGGGAATAATCTTAATGTATTCATCATTGTATGGCTCATAACATCTAGCACAGAACATTGCATATTGGAGCAAATAATGAAAGTTAGTCTGGTTTAAGATGGATTTTTCTCCAAGATTCCAACAAATTCCTGATGTGAAAAGAAGGAAAATCTTACAGCCTTGCCTTTTCATCTTCAAAACATAGAAATCACTGTTTATTCTTCTGTCTCCTTAAGGGTGCTATGAGAAATGATGTAATCAAATGGTGCAAGCAAAACTTTGGAGCAGTAACTTCAGGACTTTTTTTTTTTAATTTAAAATTTCTGGAGAGTTTTCATGTAAATATTGCCTGAAAGACAGCCTTATATTGTTGAAAGAACATGCGTTTTGAAAATGTTGTATCTCAGCTCTGGCATTTACATATGACCTCCAATAACTTATTTGAATTAGTTTCCCCTCTGAAAATTGGGGATTATAATATACCAAGATAGCTCATGGTGATGTTGTAAGGCTCCAAAGAATTCAGGTACATGCCACCACTTCATATGCTATAAAACACTACACAAATGTTAGTTATGACCATTATCATTAAACACAACTAAACTTGTATAGCCTAATATGTAAGTGCCTACTTCTATATTTCATTTTTCCAATTAATAATAATTATGTATCTATGGGCCAGACACTATTATCATAAAAGCTTTGCATGTATTGATTTTAGAGTTAAGAAAATAAGTATCAGAGATGTTAATAACTACTGAAAGCTATATAGCTTATAATTATTGGCAGAGCCTGGATTTGAACCCTGGAAGTCAAGGTCTAGAGTTGCTCTTAGTGATTGTGCAATATCACATTCCCAATATATTTCATTACAATTGCAAGGATGTGTTGTTTACACACAGAACAAACACTTCACAATATAACTTTAAAACTAAAGTCCACTTTATTCAAACTATCTGAGTTTTTCCCTTGTGTCCTTTTTCCCTTCCAGGATACCACATTACATTTACTAGCCATGTCTCCCTAGGCCTCTCTTAGCTGTGACAGTTTCCCTGATTATAACATGATCTTGACAGTATTGAAGATTATTCATCATGTATTTTGTAGAATGTCTCTCAGTTGGGATTTGTCTGCTGTTTCTCTTAGATTAGACAAAGATAATATCCAATTTGGGAGAAAAACCATAGAAGTAAATTGCCATTTTCACTACATATCAAGGGTACATACCATCAATACGACTTATCACCATTGATATTAACCTTGATAACCTGACATGAGAGAGTACTCGTCAGGTTTCTCCACTGTAAAGTCAATATTTTTGCCCAACCTTCCCATATTTACTTTACTCTGGAAGAAAGTCACTGTGCATAATCCACAGTTAAAGAGTACTGAGGTATCCTCTGCCTCCTCAAGAGTGGAGTATCTGCATATACTATTTGGATTTCTTCTGCATGTGAGATTTGTCTGTTTTCCCCAATTTATTTATTCATTCAATCATTTATTTAGTCAGTGTGAGGCTTGTGGATATTTATTTTATACTTTAGGTTATAATCTAGTACTATTTTATTATGTTGCTCAAAAAGTTCCATTGTTGGCCATTGGGAGCACTTTCAGTTGCCGTTGTGACCCTTTGACACACCCCATCATTGTGCGATTTTATTTTTATTTTTTTTGTTTTGAACACTTTCTTACTGTCTAGCACAATATGTTTTTTAAATTCCAATAAAATAATATCTCCTGTAAGTCTTTATTCTAAATACTGACATATCCCAGTTAAGAGGTAAGAAGTGTGTGCCTCCTACAGTCCCCTCCAGCCGCAGCTCCAAGTTTCTCTTAGGACTGAACAAGTACAGCCTCTCTCTTATACTTCCTTTCCTTATGGCAATTGTTTGGGTTCATAAACTCCTTTGAGAATCTAATTTAAAAACAAAAACAAAAAAAGCCCCTGTGATCCCCAGAAATTACATATAAGCACATATAACATTAAATCTGTACCAGATCTCCTAGCTCCACAACTACCTAAAGCTTACACAGGTACACTGCTTTGGGGCTGGCCCTCAGTTCTCAGAGGAAATACACAGGCAAGCATCTACTCTGGAGAAACATTCAGCAATTCCAGAAGTACAGGAAACACAATCAGTTCCTATTTAAAATCTTAGAATTTTAAAGCTAAGAACCTGAAAGATCATGGTAATACATTTCTATAGATAAGAAAGTGAGGCTTGCAGAAATAAGCTGACCTGCCCCAGGATACTCTTTTCTCACATTCCAGCGTTGGCCTCACTTCTGATTCCAAGTCCAATACCAGTTCTATTGTGTTATAGGAAGATTTGATCTGGCTTATGTGAATGTAGGGTAATATAGTTTTTAATTTCTTTGCTTCTTCCCAAGCTGCTGAATGAAAAAAAAACCCTTCTGATTAATGTTATTATTTACCAATGCCTTTATCCCAAATAATTTCAAGCAGGAAAGTATAGGAGGAAATAAACCACCATCATTTAAAAGTCAGAAAGCCTCATTCTGAGGATCAGCTCATCTCTCTGATATTTACATTCCCTTTCTCCCCTAGTCTCACTCCCCAGTGAGAATATAGTTTCCTTTCTTGAAGAAGTTCAAAGAGTTGGAACAGCTCTGAGGAAATGAAGGTTTGGGCATACCTTCTTCAGGGAAGCACTTAAGAAAATAGGCTCCATATTCCTTTTCAAATTCATGTCTTGCCCAGTTTCCACTGTGAAGATGAAGTCCAGTCTGAAATTGAAAATTCACGTCATAATACTTGGGGCTAGAACTAGAGAAGCCAGGTTCAAGGATTGGGAAGAAAAGGTAATTCATGTATTCACCATCAGCCTCTCCCTTAAAGTATCCTGCCAGTTTAAGATTTCTAAGGAGAGTTCCTCAGAAAAACATAATTAACCAGTAATTTTATTTGGAAGGAACATTTCTTCAAAGGGTAGTCCCATCCAAAAACGTACTGTAGGGAAGCGCCCACATGCACTCTTCAGCTAACAGATATGGACTATAAATGGCCATGTACAATTCTTAAGTTCACAGAGCAATTGGGACCTACTCTAACATATTCTTTAATGATGTTGACCTGTATAAAGCAGCAGAGAAATATAGGATAATAATATGAATATATTACACGTTCAGAGCCAGGAATTTTATCAGGAACAAGCATCTGGAACTCCCCAGCTCTCTAGTACTAAATGCAGCTCCATCTGTGGACATGAGTCAGGATGGTCTACCAACGTCACTCTACAGTTAATCAACTTGGGCTTCCAATGATCCAGTGTTGTCTACAGACATTGCAGGAAATAAATGTTACCACCTGAGTGACAAAAAAATAGCAAGTAGGAATACCATGTCAAAATGCATATTTAAAACAACTGATCTTCAACTTTGTCCCTTTATTTCAAATTAAAACATTTAAGGCAAAAAGTTTGCCTTAATGGATAGAAACATAGTTACATCTAACACTTAGTAAATCTTATGGGGTTATTTGCTTCTTTAGAGATTAAATAATGAAAGAATTGTATGTTAACTACAAGGCATAACACTTTTTATCTGGTAAAACACTTTTACTGTAACAAATCACCTAAACCCAAAAAACGTATCACTTATCCCCTCAAAAGCAGGTTCACTTAAGTAAAGATTAGAGAAAATGGCCATCTTCAAAAATTTTTCAAATAAAAACACACACGTTAGGCTGCCTTTCTAGATTGTCATTAACAAACACAAAGTTGAACTCTGATGGAAAGGGGAGCCACTATTCAATGGTTTTTGGCCATGTAATCCATAAGAGTCAACTAAAATGTCTGTGGTTATGACACATTCCCGCAAATGGGTAAAATTTGAAGTCTTTCTAAGAAGCTGGAGCACGGACCTGTAAAAAACCATGTTCCTCACAGTGTGCTCTGAAGATCTTCATGTGAGAGTTAGCTACAACAGAATGATATGGTGGGGAGGGAGGAGGCATGATCTAACGCATGTTCCTGGATCCACTGCAGATCAACAGGATCTGAATCTGAATCTGCAGGGGTGGGCCTCCCCATGTGATTCACCTACATCCTCAAGATAGGAAGCCCCTGACTTAAAAACAACAGAATGTAGGGGAAAATGCCTTTTTAACTGATAGTGTGCATTCTTAGACAGAATTGGTTTTGAATTTATGATATGGTATAGTTAAATTTGATCAGCCACAGCACATCATAAATTTTTAAAACAAAATGATTTTTGTTAAGACAAGCAACCACTGAGACAGTTGAGAAGTTTTATATCTGAAGACTCTAGAATATTCATGTATTCATGGAATAGAGGAAGTTATACTCTTGGCAAAATTCTCAATAAGGTTTTTTTAATTTTATAAATGCTATCTACTTAAAATATAGGAAAATTTTAGAGTAAGTGTCACAACTTTCTCCTTATGTTTCCACATCCCTTTCCAGAAAATACCCTTAAAAGCATATTGGCTTGGGGCTAGGGTTTTGTTGATTCACCAAACTCAAATGTGGTTAAAAATTATTTCATAAATTGAAGTTCTTTGTTTTCCAGTTTTCAAGGGGCATGATATCCCATGCACCCTAGACACAACCGTCTTTAAAAATTGCCCTGTGGCATTTTAATCCATGCAAACAAGCTAAGTCTTTATCAAGCAGTGAATGGAAATAAAAGAAGCTGTGAAAGTATAAACAAATCTTGTTAAAATTACCACTAGGTTCTGAATCTTTAGAACATATTTGTAGAAGCAAAATATTAGGTGCTCCACAAACCGCTGCTCACACAATGAACAGCAAGCCTTAGCAGGAATACAAAGAGCTTCTGGCCCAGTGTGAACCAGAGTTCCACTTTAAGATGCAGGTAACTAAGGTTAGAAAGTACGCCTGCTCTTTGCATCTTAAGTAGGCAAAAGAAATATATCTTATGGGTTTTCACACTTTATTTGAAGATTACCATGAAGTGAGAATTTCATATTATAAAACCTCTAAACAGTAAACCTTTAATACAGCCTGTCATCCATTGCAAAAGCTTCTATGAAATGGTGGTATCGTACTTTCTCCCACAGTGATGAAAATATTAAAGTTAACATTCCACATTTTGAAATTAAGAATTATTTTGCAGTGAGCAAAGCCCTCCTCGACAAAGCTTATTAACATTGATCCTGTCAGCATATTTTCCTGGGCTTCTTTTAAATATTGATTTTAATAACTATTATATTTCAATACACTACCCATTTGTGAATTTCAAGGCAGATTTGATTTACTGCAGCTTTGGGGATGAAACTTTCTTTATCAAGTGTAAAAGTGAGTCATCATTGTAACCCAAGAGATGCAGGGCTACATATATTTGTTGTGTTAGCACCTTAACTGATCTATAGAAACAATAAATGGGTTCAGTAATCAAGCAGTGTTGCAGCTCATTAGAAAGACCTCACAGCAAAGAACCTTACTTAAAAGAGAATGTCACATGCCTACCATTTATAAACTGTAGTCATTTTTTTAGCTGCTGTTTAGTAGACTATATTTCCAATTTGCTTAATTGCTACTGAACAAGACAGCTGAAATGTGTACTAAGAGGGTTTTTTTAAATTTCTGATTACACATGAAGTAAACTAATGAACAAATAAGTCTTGAACAAATAAATCAAAATTTTAAAAATTCTGAACATAGTAGACAAAGCCAATCCAAAGAGAAGTTTAATTGTGAGAAATGGGATGAAGTCAGAGGGAAAAAGAGAACAGTGTTTCCTCGAAGCGAAACAACTCCATGTTAGGTAGATAAAGAGGCAGACAGCAGGGGTTTGAGCAGCTCAGATCTCATGAAATCATCTAATGGAATAAAAACCTCAACAAAGAACTAAAACAAAGATGGAAGAGTTTAATTGAAAACTTGATCAATTAGCAGAGAGGCCAGAAGATGGAAGCAGTAGAGCATGAAATTTGATTAAACAGAACCATACATCCCACTTTATTTCCAGTGATGTAGTGAAACAGATGACCTTGGAAAGAGATGTTTGGCAAGTATGAAATAATCCAACATGTGGTTGAAATAGTTCTGATGGGAAGTTTTGTGCATAGGAAAGCTTTAAATTCACGTTCATATTCAAAGGAGAAAGTACAGAGAAGTGAATTTGGATAATTGACATATAATCCAAATTTATGACACTACATCAGGGCAGATGGGATGCAGAAAACAGTTTCATTTCATAAATGTGAAGATCCAAGCTTATCATGGTTTGCTGACTAGTCAAATTCTCTCTCATTTTGGCCCCATTTTCATGCATTCTTTAACTGCAGAATGAAACAGGTCCAAATTACAGGCCTGAGCCCAGTTAGAACAAAAGTGTGCGGTAAACCCCTCCTAAGAAATGCCTTTGTAGTAAGGAGCAACTTATTCTTTCAAAAGAAGGTGGTGAGGAAGAATTAGAGCAAAACTGGAATAGTCTTTTAATCCTTGCTATACTTAAGGATCACTCTGTGTGTTGTCAATTGTCCAGAATAGAACCAAAAGTAGGCTTGCAAATCTTTATATATTCAAATACAAAGTAGTTAATATTGGGAACCTGTACCAATTTTTATAGACTTCTTCTTCCTCAGCTGGTTATGGCTAAATATCCCTGCCCCTTTTCATTACTTGTCTGTTCAGCTCATTTCATTTCTAATTTCATCTTGTCTTCCTTCCTTCCATGTAACGTTCTCCCACTGCCTCCCCCAGTGCTCATACCAAAGATGAAAGTGAGGTTTTGTTACTGGCTTCTGCCAATACATGTAAATGGTCTGTTATTATTGGAAAAGAAGGGACACAAGAAGCTTTAGAAATGAAATAAATATTTATATTAAATTTATAGAAACAAGATCTTGAAGGAGGTAGCACAAAACTTTTACTTCAAGAATTACTAAGCACTGCAAAAAATCTGTTTCCTGCAAAGCTAAAGATGTTCAACTTGGATGGAGAATAGGCACATTTGCCATTCTGGTCTGCAGAGAAGACAGAGATTAAACCAAAAAATTCACTGCAGTTCTTCACTGTAAGAATACTTCCTCTCTCCCACCCATCCATTCACTTGCTAAGTGCTAGAAAAGTGGCAGTGACTCATGGCTGTCACTAAGGGGAACAATGGCTCTGCCAGTTTGTATTAAAATATATTTGCAAGCTCAGATGTACACACTCAGCTCTTCAGCCCACTGCTGCCTCCTAAAGAAAATAATGCATCTTCTCATTTCCCATCTCATTTCACCTGCCTTCCCTTCCACCTCTCCTCTGATTCCATTCACAGCTCAATGTTTTCCCGTAATTCTGCCTGTATAAAAACACTAAACAAAAGAATAGAGCAGCCTACACTACCCAACCTACACCCTACATCTGAATATCACACTGTTACTGGACTCGAATACTGAGTGAACACCGCAAATCTTCACAGCTCATACTTTTCTGTGTAATGAGAATACAGACCAAAACCTGCAAGTCTCACAAGTGAATTCAGTTTTATTTTGGAAACTCCAAGAGACATTTGCTTAGCCTTCGCTCTAGGGATAAATGCGGGCTCTCAAATTGGGTAATACATCTTAAGATGATTTTGTAAATTCTCTCCCACACTGATTCTTAGATTTCAGTGTGCAGATGCATCACCTGAGGATCTTGGTAAAAGGCTGAATTTGAAACATTAAGTCTTGGGTGGGCCTGAGATTTTCCATTTCTATCAAGCTCCCAGATGAGTCTGATACTGCTAATCAGAGCAGCAAGGCCCTAGCATCCTACAATCTGGCAAGTAATAAATATTCAGGAAAAAAAAAAAAATCTGGGGCATGTTTCAACACCAAGAACCAGTTCTCTGATTCTCTGCATACTGACCGGGTGTCCTAGGTTCTAGCTCCAGCACTAACCACAGGAGTTAGGCAGACCCCACAGGTTAAGGGCTTAGACCCAGACTTCCCCCGCTGTAAATGCCAGTTGCAAGTCACAGCTGTAAACTGGGGTTCCCATGACCCCTTCCCAAGTTTCAATAATTTGTTAGAATGGCTCACTGAGCTCAGGAAAGGACTTTACTTGGAGTTCTCAGTTTATTGTAAGGCTACAAGTCAGGAACAGCCGTGGAAGATTCGTAAGGAATGTATGGGGGTGTGGATGGTGATGTGTGGAGCTTCCAGGCCCTCTCCAGGAGCACTGTCCTCCAGCATTCAATGTGTTCGCCAACCTAGAAAAGCAAAATCAAAAAATTTTGCTTTTCAAGAGTTTTTATACAGTTGCATCTCCAACCATGCCCTCCTGTTCCCTGTGGTCAGTGAGCAAGGCTGAAAGTTCCAACCCCATATTCGCTTCTCTTTCTGATCAGACCCATCCTGAGGCCATTTAGGGAACCCACTCTAAGTCACTTCATTAGCATAAACTAAGTGTGATCAAAAGGGGCTCTGGGTGAAAAGCGAAACTACTAACAGAAGGATTTCCAAGGCTTTTAGAAGCCTTGTTCCAGGAACTAGGGACAGAGAACAAATATATTGCTTATTATACCACAACTGGCTACTGCTATGTTGTTACTGATATTTTTATAACTTCTAATATAAAGCTTTCTCTAAGGCAGCTCAAGTGAGCCTGCAGGATCAATTCCTCCAACCTGTGTCTTGATCCCTAGGTTTAGGAATATCAATTCCCCCTAGAGATTGGCTCAGCAAATGTTAAAGATTGCCAACACAATGAACAAGGTTAACTAGAATAAAAGCTGCAAGCCTGACTGCCCCATGCAGCTGTGTGTCCGTAATGAAGCAGCCCTCCTTCTGAGGCTGCCGAGATGCCACACATTCTCATTCCCAAGTGGTACCAGTGACAGTTTCCACTAAGCCACATCTAGATCAGATGGAGAAGCTTTTCTCACTTCCCAGAAGTCTTGTGCTATTCTGTATCCTCTCCTTGAATGTAAAGAGAGCAATTAAAGTAAGGTACAGCCAGATGAATTACATTTCATTTTTTCTTCCGAATTTTGCTTGTCCTTTGATTCTCTGTTGTAAGTATTCAGTCTACCTGAGAGCTTCTTTGCTCTCTCTCTCTCAGTGACCTGCTGCTGCCCACCTCTCACCTCATGTATTAAAAGGTTCTCTCTCTGCTGTGCACTAATATTCTTGAAATACATCACTTCAAGTGAAGGGTGCACATGAGTACGGCCTTCCAGAACCAACAGCCTGCGCGCTGTCACAGAAACCCACGGATGAAATGAATGTATGTGGTGGAATTGGTGGCTGAGCAGTTTGCAAGCACCATCAGTTTAAACAAAGGAAAATCGGTGTCTTGGGGGAAAAAAAACCAAAATAAGCAAAAGATAAGGGTAATTTTCATGTGTATTAAATTGCAAGGCTCACGGGATGCCAAGTTTTTAATGTGCGTGGGGTTTTTTTTTAGACCCGCTTAGAAGCTAACGGAATTAAAAGATTCAGAGTGTGAGCGAGCGAGAAAGCGACTGTGTGAAGGATGCCCACGTAATCGCAGTACAGCACGTCCCTCGGGGCTCACTGGGAGCTGCATCATCACTTACGTATGTCACCTTCACCCAGTTAACCGATTTCCCCACTATCTCTGAGGGGAAAGAACACTGTCTTAAAACCCTTCCTCATGTGTTCATGGTAACTTCTCTAAGTTTACAGGGTCACTTTTCTTCCTTCAGTTTTCACATAATTATAACAAAATAAAATTAAAATTCTCCACCCACTTGTCCTTACTTCCCCAGTCTTCATTTTTACCTTTCACTGAGATTTGATTCTAGAAGTTTTCTCCCTTCTCACGATTTTGTCCACTCTTCACCATTTCTCCACAGTTATTTGCACTTTTCACTATAAGACCTCTTGCTCTCCCTTGAAGATTTCAAAAAATTACCAGTGACAATTGTCTTTTGTCTTCATGCTGATCATATGCAGTATGTTTTGTGTCTGTCTACTGCTGCATACACTGGGTTTCCTGCCTTCACTTTACTATCAGAATCTGTGTTTCACGACTATTGCTTTGGCCTTATGACTTTATCTTGGCACTGCAGCATTCTGATGTATCCTTAAAGCAAACTACCAAACATACCCTAGTCCAACACCCAATCTATGTAACCACAGGTATTAGTATCTTCAAAGGTGCAGAGTACAGTGGCAATCTCCAATTCAAAATCTGTAACATTATAAAAGTTGGTTTCTAAATTTGTTTATATATGTATGTATGTATGTATGTATGTATGTATGTATTCTATTTTATGGGAAATTGGATTTCAACTAGTGCCTGCAAGAACAAATATACTCTTTCAGGTCATGGTTCTAAAGGGAATTGAATTGGTACAGATTTGATACCAATTTTTTTCTAAATTTATTACCATAAAACAATAACAGTAACAACTCTATGTTAACTTTGCCAAGCCACTGTGAAACTTACCAAGCTAATGCACTACCCTTCAAAATATTTCCTCTTTATAATTGCATCAGTGTAGCAGGAAATAATCAGGGCAGATAAAAGGATGGGGGAAGGAAAGGAAAGGAAAACGAGAAAAGGAAAAAGAAGATACAATCAGAGGATGGGAAAATTAGAACAAAATATATGAGAGAGACAGACGGAGAGAACATAAAAGTGAAGGGAAATGCAATGCAGTGTGGTATGCTGTGTTGGATCTTGGAAGAGAAAAAGGGTATTAGTGGAAAAATGGAAAAATCCAAATGAAGCCTGTAGTTTAGTTAACATTTGTGTAGCAATGATTAATTTCTTGGCTTTGACAGAAATAACATGGTTTTGCAAGATATTAATGGAGACACGTGAGTGAAGGGAACTTAAGAACCCTCTGCACCATTGTGGCAACTTTTCTGTATATCAAAAGTTATCACAAAATAAAAAGCTTATTTTAAAAATTGAAAGGAGAAGAGTTAGAGAAAGAAAGAAAATGAGATATATTCAACTCATCTTCTTTCTGTTTTTAGGAGAGGCAGAAACCCAGCGCGGTAAGCACTCAGTTTACTCTGGTCGCCACTTCGTAGCAACCTGACAAGAGAGCTTTCTAAACCTCAATTCCTCTGTCTGTAAAACAGTAAGACTACTTACCTCAGAGGGTCTCATGAGTTCCAAATGAAAAACAATATGTAAAGTGCTTAACCCCAGGACTGCCAACTATTAGTCTTGTGCTTTTTTATAGTGTTGCAATTTATCTTTGAAAGAATGTGACTTGCCAGTACATTTACTCTTCTAGTCCAGTCTAGTGAGGCTTCTCATTTTATTTTCTCTGCAACTGTAAATCTCAAAAGTCTTAATTCTTTTCTCCTTCCTTCCTCACTTAGGGAACAAAATGACATAATGTACTTCTAAGACTATCCTCTTGTAAAGAGAGGTAACAACTATGACAGATACCACAACAGTTCATATGAACAGCAGCCACAGTCAGGCCATCCAAACAGGTACATACTGACGACTAGCAGCCTTGATTGGTAGAGTCACAGATCACAGCAGCTGCCAGTTCATAACAATTCTTTCAACAGACCACCTTATTATCTACCACCTCTCCTGCCTGGTTCTAAGGATTCTGGGTTTGGGCTCTGCTGTTATCTTGGACACAGTGATAGACCTAAAAGGACTCCTGATCCAAGGTGAGCCGATCATTTACCTCATTGCCCTATCAACAGTGATTAGCTGGAGTGGTGAACACCTGACTGAAGCTGAGACAAAGAAGGTACCACATCCCCACTAGTTAGGGGAGAAGGGCTAGGTGTTTATTCTACAGTACAGGCATGTGAATCAAGCTGAGCTAAACAGGGAATAATCTTATAATATTCCCAAATAGAGCCTGTCCTTTTAGAATGAGATTTTGCAAGGATCTGGGCCTATGAGCAGCTAGCAGCTTATGATTTGTTATAATTTTTATAAAATTAGTTTTTCAAAGACTAAAACTGATACATAGAGGGAAAGATATGAGTTGAGAGAGAGAGAGAGAGAAGAGAGTATAGTCTACATGAATCAGTGACGTTTCCCCTCTTTCGGTTATGGCTAGTTCAAACTGGGTTTCAGTCACTTGTAACTAAAAGAGTCCTGTCTAATATACCCTCCATCTGTGTTCCTAAATGCTATCTACTGCCCATTCCTTTGGGACCTTCTGTACATACATGTACACACACTTAGTTATCCTTTCCTCTCACCAAAATATTTCATCATTTTTACTTCAGTGGCCTTCTTTCTATCTGCTTTGAAATACTCATTTGTCTGGATCCTTAATCTTGAAATAAATCTTCATGTGATTATCATGCCCCTCAAGTTACACATATTTCTTCCTATCCATTTACAACCAAGCTTCCTGAACATGCTTTTATTTTCTCAATTCTCATTCCTAAGCTCCTATAATCTGATCTGTTTTCACTATTCTGAAATATGCTCTAAAGAATATTTCAAAAGTGCTTAGACTTCTGTTCTTCTTTATCAGTCATTACAAAATGCCCATCAGAATATATATCCATGTCACAGATTACCTCTAGCACTTCTTCTGGTGGGTGATCAAACAGTAGGCTTAATAAATTCTATTTTTCATAAGTTCTAGAGCCCCATCAACTACCCACTATGTTTTCACTTGGATATTCCACAATTACTTCAAGTCATCATGTCCAGAAATGAATTTATTTTTAACCTAAATTGACTCCCTATGACTAATCAGATTTTCTGTTTTAATATTTTGATCATCTAGGAAAGGGACCAGTCAACGTTTTTTGTAAAGGGCAAGTTAGTATCAGAGACTTTGCCTACCAGAGGGTCTCTGATCCAAATGCTCAACTCTGCCAATATAGCATGTAAGCAGCCATAGACAAACATAAACGAATAACTATGGTTTTATTCCAATAAAACTGTATTTACAAAAATACAGAGTGAATCAGATTTGGCCCATGGACTGAAGTTGGTCTACCCCTGCCCTAGGAAAATCAACAAAGGACACCTCATTGTGCCAATCACCAATTACACCTCCTGATGTCTTCCGTCACCACTTGAACCCATTGGTCTTATGAATTCCTATAAAATATGTTGACAGGATTACTCACTGAGTTACCATTTACCGGGGTGATACTGCTATCCATACGAAAGTTGTGCATACAAGGAGGTTTGGTGTGCAACATTAATAGAGTGTAAGCTCCTTAAAGAAGGAACTATCACTTATTCTTTTTGCACATCACAGTTCATATACAATGACTGGCATAGAGTGGTTGGATACGTGGCAGATAACCTATCACCAGATTCATTTCTTGCCTTTTCTTCAGATGGCTCAGGGATTATACAGAGTGGGCGCTATGAAAAAAGAACTTCAGTTTTAGACCCAAAACTTTTATGAAAACAGTAATATCTATCTGCTCAGTTTTGCTCAAAGAGTGGAGAAAACAATAATGTCTTAACTGCTAATTTTGGCTTGAAGGGAGGAAAACTGCTTGGTGAAGAAAAACTTAGTCTGCAAGGAAGATAAGGGGAACAACAGGACAACAGGAATATCATCTCCTCCACAGGTTTCAGAGTCATCCATGATCCTAACTATGCTGGTTCTGCCAATGACATCATCTACTTTTTTTTTTTTTGTATTTAGTTGGTATACTCAGTGGCAATATAACCACAGGCATACATTTTAAGTGCTATTCTTTCTATAATGGATGGTCATCATGACTTTAGACTTATTGAAGGCTATATAATATATCCCCTAATCTTCAAAGCCTCCACTTCTTCTACACTTGCTTGTAAACTCATTTTTTTCATTCTGGTTGAAATCACAGGTACAGAAAGCAAAGTACAGAATTGTAATCCATCTGAACCAGAATTAATGTAGTAGAAAGGAAAAGAAAGCCTCATCCTTTAATGACTTCCTAGATCAAACCAACCTGAATGAAACACTACAACCTAGACAGCTTTGTTTGCCAATGGGTACTAACTTCGGATTTCTTTTGGTTTATGGAACATATATATACAGAAATTCAGTGAACACTTTTTAAGCATTTTATCCACAGCACTTCCAACTACATTAGCAAATAAGTACATTTGCCTTTGCATGCAAATAATGATGTAGGAGCAGGAAGGAAAGAGACTAAACCTTTATATTAGTGGCAGTTTTCACTTTCAGAATACTCAATTATCATTGAATAAGCTTTAAGATGTAATTTACTATTGCTACCAAATGGCCTACAACTTAACATTTTTCTAAAAATTGACCAGAAGATTACAACTCTTTAAAATATTAAATCATTTATTGGGCATCCACTGACCTTGTCACACTGACAATAAACTTCTTTAGATTATATTTTGATAGACTGGAGATTAAGTAATCTGGTATTTTACAGTAATTTAAATAGCCTCTAACACAAAATGTGCCTCTAAATATTTCACCCAAATATAATGCACATGTTAATCTTTTACATATACACACTAATTTAAAAATTTCTAACCTCTAAACATACTTAATTAAATATTGATTTGAATGAGATTACATATGGGAATAAGAAGAGAATTTTATAATGTAGTAGTTTGCCAAATATCCTTTCTATAAAACTCTCAGAAATGAAGTCAGATTCTATAAAACCTAACCTTATTAAAAGAGAGATGAAACTAATTATGACAAAACATAACCTTGTATTATGTTTAGAAACCAGCAATAAGACCAGTGAATACAATCACAACTCTGGTGGAGCAGTTCAGACTAAGATCACACCATGAACAACTGACTTACAATAAGAAATATATAACGTAATGACAAATCAGGAAGAAACATTTGCCTAATTCATCTATGACCAAGAAGTTTCCAAATTGAGTCATACTATTAGGGGAAATAAGAATCTTGATCGTGGATTTCAAGATAAAAATTTGGTTAAAGGCATCATTGAATACAGCAAAGAGAATAGGAAAACTTACTGTCTTATTAAATAAGCAATAAGGGCCAAGAGAAAAACAAGTTTCCTCTAAACTTTGACATAAAGAAGATGAGGTAATATTCAAAGCCTTGAGAAACTCGAAAATATGTTCCCTGGGTTGGGATGGAACCCAGAAATAGTTATTAAAGGAAATCATCTCAGTGAGCTTTCAAATATCCTATAAAGAAAAGGAAACTTATAGTAAGATGAGTATAGAGGATAAATTTGAATTAATTTGATCAGAATGTGTATTGTGAGTCTATAAATAGGTCAATGGCTTAATATATTGTTGAACTTCAGTACGGCAAATAAATGGTCAAAAATTACTGTCCCCCTGGACAATAATTTGGTTACTACTCATAATGAGTTATAACTTGTTTTAAAGAGTATTTTCCTAGTTGATGGTGCTTCCCAAGCAGGGAAAATGTTGACACACAGACTAAAAATGAGTTTCTTAATCTCAGATCCTGCCTTGTTCCAAGCTGATTACACTACACTGAGAGACTTTCAAGGTAAAAACAGCCAGACAGAAAAGAATATTTAACTTCTATGTTGTACTAAAAACCATAAGGAGTTTTGAAATTTTCTTCGAATCATATGGATGAAATAGAAGCCACAATTTAGCAATTTATAGTGAGTTATAGTTCCATCTAAGCCTGAGTTTGTGCTTTGATAAGCTTCTTTGAAAATACATTTCCAGCAATACATTTTGATAATGAATTACTCATTTTTTATATAATGTATGTGAAATATATTTGTATAATATATGTGAAACATGAGCAGGAAAAAAAAACTACCAAAATATTTCTCTCTTAAGCTCTTTCTCCTTTTATTGATAGATTTGTGTGGTCCCCTAAAATCACTGCAAGTACCACATCTGTAGACTTGTGTCCTTAGGTATATATGTACTATGTACACTTTGATGCTCTTATTGCTTAAGAAGAATATTTTCCAGCTGTGTTTTTGCAATAAAGAAAATGACTCCATTAGTATAAAGCTCTCGGTATTGAACCCCTTGAGGATTTTGTGGCATACGGCACATCTTTAGTAGAGTAGAGGATGATGAGTGTGGCCCCAAGGTTACTTCTATGGGAAGGTGCTCCTTCACTTTCACTCCAGGAGTCATACTAAAACGTATAAATTTGCTTCATACAATAAGAACATAAAGGCCTGTGCCAACCTTTTGGCAATATCTTTCCCTCAAGCTGGCAAACAAAATTCAGCAGATGCTTCCCCAGATGACTCCACACTGATGAGCATTATATATGCAATCTATCTCATATGATTGTACAACATAGATCATCATAAACATTGCATGTTTCACAGTCTGTCTGCCAACTGATCTATGATTCCTGAGGTTTCCTGGGCATGAAATCACTGTGCATTTGATGATCTGCCCACTAATCCAGGTGGGACCAATAAAATTTGTGACCACAAGGCCTGGTTTCCCTGACTTCTCAATAAAGGCAAAAGTGGAAGGGATGAGTTTTGAGCAAGCTTTCTTACAGTGGATAGGACAGAAGCAGAAGAAGTCAAAACATAAATAAAAACTCAGATATCTTGACCAGAGAAAGTTTAAACGTTCAGGTAATAAAATCCTTTGCTTTGTGACAAAGAAAAAGCTCCTGCATGCATCCAGAAGCACATCCACGACCCACTGCTGCACTGGCGCTGTCTGCCCTCTAGTCTGCAGCTCCCACCAGTCCACCTGAGGAATAGTTTAGCATAATAAGAAAAAAAGTTTAATGTTGGAACTTGGGTGGCCTGGTTTCAAATGCCTCGTCTACCACTAATTAACTATGTGATTTTGGGTGTATTAATCCACTTGAAATGTATAATAATAACTATCCTTTATGAGGCACTTTACTTGGTCTCTATGAAAAGGACACTATGAAAAACCCTGTTATCACCTAAGTTAAACCTCACCATAATATGAGATACGAGTTAAAATGTACTTCTACTTTAAAATAAGGAAAATAAAAGTAGAGCATTTAAGTTAGCTGATCAAGGTCATGCAACAGAGTCTCAAATTTTGCCCACACTTAGGTTTTCTGCTACATATAGATTACTACTGCCTAAGATCAGACTCCATCTTTCCTAAATAGTTAACAAAAGCCTCTTGGGAATGAAGACAAGGGAACAATTCAAGAATGACTCCTAGGTTTCTGCATTGAGAAAATAGATAAATGGTGGTGCTTTCAACCAATATATGCTAAATAGGAAGAATATATATATTGGTTGTAGTGGGGTAGAGGAAGATGATGAGTTCAGTTCAGGGAAACTTTAAATGTCCTGTAGAATATGTATACAATGGTTTATGCTCACTAGGCAGGCAGGTATATGTGATCTCTGGATTCTAGACAGAAAATGACAACATACGATATAAGTACATTACATTAAAGACGTAAGACTCTAACCTGCAAAAGACAAAGACTAACCTGGATAACAGCAAAACTTGTGGAAAAGGAGGGAATTCTTCATAATTACTCCATGTTATATAAAAACCTAATAAACCCATTGGGTCAGTAAAACAAAAACCCAAAATGGATGATAAGATAAAACAGATACAAAGGGGTTTCTTGAAACCCAAGGAAATAATTGAAGACTAAAAACATCCATATATAACTGACAAATAAATTGGATTAGAACAAAAATGCAGTAGAATAGAGCACCTTAGAATCTAAAGAACTGAGATAGAGGAAATACTGTTATCAAACTAAGAGAAAATGACTTTCAAGAAAAAGGAGAGAAGCAAATGGTGTAAAAAACAAAAATAAAACAAAGATATTCCATTATAATGATAATTGCTATCATTATACTAAGGATGCCATCCATAAAATGAATAAATAAATAAAAGACTTTATTCAATGATGTAGTTCAAGAAATTTCCTTGAGGGGAAATAGAGGAAAGATTGCAGATTTAAAAGTGAAGGAAAAAAGAGGAAAGACTGCAGATCAACATATACAGCAAGACATGTAATTGCATTTCAAGATAAAAAAAAAATTAGGTATCAAGATAGGCTTCTGGTTTCTGCTGGGAGGGGCAAAGAAGAGCCTGCAGGAATAGACAGCATGTGAGCATTTGCTTGTCTGAGGCAGAAACAGCTCAGCACCAGTTAAGAATTCAATTCGTGCATAAACTGAAGAAGTGAATGTGGGTTGGTGAGAGAGTGGGAGCCCATCAGGCTGAAGATACAAGGAGGGTTTGTATTTTCTTGCTGACTTTCGCCCTATGGGCCCGACTTGTTGAGAGTCCTGATGGTACAGGGTCTGTATGGTATAGAGGATGGGGGAACGGGGAATAGCAGCAACTATGTCGAGGGTGGGTTACAAATCTCTGCTGGTACCCTTACACTCATCATCCCTATGAAGCAAAAGAACGAATGTGTAAGGGAAGGATAAAAACTCTTTTACTGCACTAGTAAAAACAGGAAAGGGAAAGGGGAGGGAGGAAAGGGGAGGGAGGAAAGGGGAGGGAAGAAAGGGGAGGGAAGGGAATGGAAGGGAAGGGTAGAGAAAAAAAGAAGCAGAAATACACCCTGTATCCCAGAACTATAGCCAGGATAGGGACATGAGCACTGATACCCAGGAACATAATGCTTGCCTGCAATTGAGGCTTAATCAGAATAATAAATGCAGCCATCACCACCACTTCCAGACTAAGAACAATAGAATACTGGATCAAGAGCATGGAGATAACTGTCCCTGAGGTAGAGCATAAAGGAATGGCTTAAAGCTAAGAGTGGAACAAGCACTGAAAGAAACTCTCTGGTATATCAGCCCTTACCTTAATCACAGGGTATCACTATTTATTTGATGTCTATGATACACTAAGCATAACTAAGGCAAAAACAAACTGCCAGTCTAGACCAACTCCAGATCAGATTAAGTCAAACACCCACTGCAAAGACCAATTAGAAAAAAAGGGAGACTCAATTTCCAGGGATAAAAATTATTTAACTCAGTCTGCACAGTCCTACACATGATGGCTGCCATCAACAAATAATTACTAGGCATATGAAAAGGCAAGACAAAAACAACATAGCCAAAGAGCCAAAAGAATCAACACAACCAGGTTCAGATATTACACTGTGGGTAAAATTGCAGTACTTGCAGAATCTCTCACTTGGCCTTAGTGCATCTCCATACCAATAGGGGTTTCCAAGGGGTGGAGAATAGTCCATCTCCGTATCAATAGGTAATTACAAAGGGGAATAAGGTACTATCTGGAGCAGAGAGGTTGGGTGGGGTCCCTTTTTGCAGCCAGGTCACAGGAGACACACAAGCAGAAGCGGAGGACTGCTTGTAAGCAATAAACGGATTTATCCCACTTTATTTTTCCCTTTGACTGATTTTGGTTCAAAGGTATTTTGCCCCAGGCTGGGAAAATATCTGGGAGTAGTCAGTAGGACTGCTGAACCTGAAATCTATCTTCATGGGAACAACCCTTGGGCAGGCTGCCTCTAGAAATGTTGGGGAAATACCTGGAACACCCCTGTGGATGGTGGGGAGGTCCCAGTGGCTGCAGCTGTAGGGGTGCAGTTTAACCTGGGAGCCCCCTATCTGTGGGGCTTCCAACAAGGGAGCCCTTAGTGGGGAAGTGGTCTAGGATAAAACACCTCCTAGAGTGGTGGGGCCTGCCCAGTTTTGGGGAAGGGCGGAGACACCAGAAGCTGTGGAATTCGCCCTCCGTGGGATAGAAGACTGCTTAGAGGCCCTGAGTAGCTGTGTAGCAGTGGGGATTGTGGGATGTCTGTTACTCCAGATAGTAGAAAGCGTTACTGAGGAGAAAGAGAGACTTTGGCAAGAGAGGGACACACTTCGGCATTGCTTGGGCAATGACCTACAAGATGCCCTTAAGAAAGAGAGACAGTTATTGAGAAGACAGGTTGCATTCCTGGAATATACATTAGCAGTGAGGGAGGAGGCAGCAGGAGAATCTGTGTTGCAGGAGGCCGTGGATGAGGGGGAGGAAAGAGTGGTGCCTTCAGCCCCAGAGATAGTAGAGATGTGATGAGATGAGGGCATGCGGCCAAAGGCCAATCTGTTGCCAAGGCCACCACCCAAGGCACCAGCCTCTCCCTTATTAAAGGACCGCCTGGTTGTAATTAAGAAAATAAAAACACAACAACTGTGGGCTACTCAGGGGGAGAAGCTGCCCTCTCCTGAGGTTGTGGAGCACTCTGTGCTCTGCCCCTACACCCAGGATGAGCTGGTGGAATGAGCATCCAGTTTCAGCAGAAGCCCTTGGAACCTCTGCCTACATGGCTTTTGTGTCTCTGGGATATGGGGATGGAAAACATTGTTATGTCAGCTTCTGAAACGGGTAGACCAGCTTCCCTGATGACTCCCCCTTCCCTCTGACAGCAGTTGCAAAATGCCCATCACAGCTTAGGGAATCAGGTGCTTCTCGATCGGCTGACAGCAGCCAAACGGGACAGTTTGGCTTAATCAGGGTGATTTACTATACTTAACCACTAGCTGGAAAACGTATGCAGAGCCCCAGCAGGTGTTATGGGAGTTGGGCATGAAAAATATCATATATAATGGACCCCCTGGGCTCCAATGAGTTGTTGTTCACCATAAGAATGAGCAATCTGGTGTTTCATACAGCTCCCCCATCTCTCTTTGGGTCCCTAGTGACTTTTTTTGCCTCCCACATAGGGCAACCCATAAGTGAAGCTATTCGTACTTCAGTAGATCTGGGTGAGGCTGAAACAATAGAAGCACAGAACGAAGTATGTGCTACAACTGAAAGGAGAGGAGCAAAGAACCCAGTGAAGGTCTCAAGGACCCAGATGCGAGTTGATTTGATAAAGGCAGTGGTATGAAAGAAAAATTTGATGGGCAACCCAATAGGATTTTATTAGAACTGTGGCACCAATTAAAGCCAGAGCAGCAGTTCTAGCTGCTGAGGCCCAGAACACGTAACCTAAAGCTAAAGCCCCATGTCCAGCCTGTGTCCCTACAAGATTTCCTGGGGGACAGTACTCAGGCTCCACCTGGGCCTTCACCCCACAGGAGGATGATCGGATGTCATGGTTCAACTGACAGGGGATGTCAAGGCTCCCACCTTGGGGGACATGGTGGGGACTGGAAGCCATATGTAGAATTAGCAATTCATTGGTTCCCTTTGAATGACACGTCATGGCACTAGTGGACACAGGAGCTGAATATAATCTGATTTATGACAACACTGAGCATTTTCCTGTGACCCTGCTATGATAGATGGCTATGCGGGTAAGGCAATTAGAGTGAAGAGAGACCAAATCCCACTGGGGATAGGGTGTTTAGCCCCACAGGAGTATACTGGGTACATTTCTCCCATCACTGAATATACCCCCATTTTGGGGGTAGATATCCTACAGAGCCTGTTCTTACAGACGACTGCAGGTGAGTTCGGATGGAGAGTATGTGTGGTAAAGGCAGCTGTGAGGGGACAGGCTGAGCACTCTCCTGTAGCTCTGCCTATGCCAAGGTGGGTGACAAGCCCTAACCAGTAAAAATTGCCTGGGGGACACAAGGAGATTGGAGGAACTCTACAGGAGTTGGAGAAGGTGGGCATCATAAAGCCCACCCATAGTCCTTTTTAATTCCCCAGTGTGGCCAGTGAGAAAGCCAGACAGCTCCTGGCATAGGACCATGGACTACAGGGAATTGAATCAAGTCATACCCCTTTGCATGCTGCTGTCCCCTCTACAGCAGTCATGAACTAGGGACATATCATTATGTTGTGGACCTTGCTAATGCCTTCTTCTCTACTTACATAGCAAAGGAAAGTCAGGAACAGATTGCCTTCACGTGAAAAGACCGGCAGTGACATTCACTGTCCTTCCACAGGGATACCTCCACAGTCCCACCATTGGTCACAGACTTGTAGCCCAGGACTTGGCCACATGGAATAAACCACAAATGCTGCAGCTATATCATTACATTGATGATATCATGCTCACATCTGCTTCTCTTGCAGATTTAGAAAGGGCAGGTCCTAGACTGCTGCAACATGTACAAGAGAAAGCATGGGCTGTGTCCAGCACCAAGGTTCAGGACATGGTTTGTCTGTGAAATTCTTGGGGGTTGTCTGGTCAGGTAAAATTAAAGTTATCCCAGAAGCAGTCATAGACAAGGTCCAGGCTTTCCCTACTCCTACGACTGTGGCAGTATTAAAAGAGTTTTGGGGTCTTTTGGGCTACTGGAGAGTGTTTATCCCTCACTTGGCACAACTTCTGAAGCACTTATACTGGTTGGTATGAAAGGGCATCAGGTGAGACTGGGATGAAACATGTGCAGTGGCTTTTACTGCTGCTAATCAAGCAGTCAAGGCCATAGAGGCCTTGAGTGTAATGGACTCATCAAGGTCCTGTAAGCTAGATGTTCATGTAACCAAAGGCGGTTATGGATAGGGTCTTTGGCAGCAGCTTGAACGGACATGCCATCCTATTGGATTCTGGTCACAAGTATCAAAAGGAGCAGAGGTCCAGCACACCTTGATAGAGAATCAACTGGCTGCTGTGTACCACACATTGCTGGCTACAGAGCGCATCACCAGAACAGCTCTGACCAAGGTCATAACCACCTATCCCATCACAGGGTGGGAGCAAGACTGGACCCAAAGGCCACAGAGTGGCATGGCACAGATGCCTACACTGGCCAAATGGAGTGCATATTTACAGCAGCGTAGCCCCCTCTCTACTAGCCCCGAGTGGAGAACTCCAACGCTTATTGGGGCCAGTGACCTATACCAATGGAAAGCAGGAAGAACTCACTTTTGAGCCATTGTCAGTTGAGAGTCCTTATCAGGAATGAAAAGCCTCTATACCTGAAGATGCTTGTTATACAGACGGCTCCAGGCATGGGCAGCCCCCAAAGTGGAGGGCTGTGGCT
This sequence comes from Smutsia gigantea, assembly GCA_032199065.1. NCBI lineage: Eukaryota > Metazoa > Chordata > Mammalia > Pholidota > Manidae > Smutsia > Smutsia gigantea. The sequence goes on from JAVSCE010009873.1 coordinate 153,758, forward strand.
TTCCATCCAAAGCCTGAGACAACATAGATGGAAAATGGAGAGTGGAAGAACAGCCAGTTGGCTGAGTTGCAGGCAGTATGGCTGGTGATCACCCAGGAGCCCTCCCCTATAGTTGTTTGCACTGACAGCTGGGAAGTCTGTCGAAGCTTGACCCTGTGGCTACTGACATGGTACCATGCTAAATGGATGGTTGGTCACCGGCCCTTTGGGGGCAAGAGTTGTGGCAAGACCTATGGGTCTCTGATCAGACTAAGACAGTTGCCATATATCATGTGACTAACCATTTGCCTTTGGCATCCCCAAGGAAAGATGAAGCAGACACACTGTGGCCAGAAGGAAAGCCTGCCTCTGATGTAGCCCCATGGTTACATCAGTGTTTGTTGCATGCAGGGCAAAAGACAATGTGGGCTGTAGCCTGTAGGTGGGACTTGGCGTTGACCTTTGAAGGAGTCAGCAGAACCCAGAAGGTGTGCCTTGTGTGCTCTAAGAGGGACTTACACCGAGTCCTGCAGCAACATAGGACAACAGTAAGGGGGCCGATACTCCTTGTCAGGTGGCAGTTAGACTGTATTGGGCCTCTGCCCATATCAGAAGGACATCGGTATGCCATGACTTGTGAGGATACAGCTACTGGCCTGTTGGTTGCTTTTCCTGCACATCATGCAGATCAGCAAATGACCAAAAGGGGCCTAGAGAGTCTCTTTGAAGCCTATGGCCAGCTGCAGATGATTGAGAGTGATCAAGGCACCCACTTTACTGGATATGCCTTACAAGGATGGGTGCAGCAATGAAGAATAAAGTGGAAGTTTCATATATCATATAACCCTACCAGGACAGGTATGATAGAGAGGTACAATGGTTTGTTGAAATCTGGCCTGAAGTTGGACACCAATAGTCTATGGGTCTGGTGAGTTTGTTTATGGACAGTGCTATTTGAATGAGAAGCCCCAAAAAGGATCCTTGAGCCCTGTGGATATGCTAACACACATTGCTGCCTCTCCTATATAAGTATATGTGCAAACCAAAGAGGAGTTATTGAAGCGAGGATATGGCCAGCAGAGCAGCATGCTGCTGCCAGCCCAAACTTCATTAAACCCTGGAGACTCTGTCTAGTGGATGTGGCCCTGGACATTTCAACACATAGACCAGTGATGGCTGGCCCTTCTTGCACCTTGGGGAAAAGGCTGGAAGCTGGCCTCCTGTGTGTTCCTGGAATAACAGCAGAGTGGCCCCAAATATCACAGCAAAATGTCCAGGAGGTAAGAGCATCTTATGGCGAAGTTTTGTTTTATCTTTATGGCCAGTGCATGTACCTCCCATAGCCCTACATATTGACCTATCTGTAACTCCCACAGGGAGGGGGGTGAAAGTCTTGTACACTAGAGCAGGACAAGATCCCATTCCTGCCATTGTCCTATTGCAGGACTACTCTCTTGCATGCATCCTACCTGATGGACAAGATTTGCCTATGCTGGTTTCATTAAAACATGTATCTTATCACCTTTAAGGTTATTTTCTTCTACAGTCCCTGTGTCCTGGACCCACCCCCTGGCTGCAGCTGCCACATGATGATTGCTCTGAACTCCCTACCCGTTCAGCTGCTGGCCTCCTGTGGAATGGGTGAGCTATGGACTTAATATGCATAGGACTTTGAACTTAGCTGAATCCTCAGGTTAGTGTATTATCATGATTTTATTGCTATTGTTATTGTATGTTATTAGTCTGGTTACAGTGCTCCAGTTTTCTCACATAGGGGCCACTGCAGAAGATGGGAAGTGAGTAGATTGTGAGGCAAGATTTCTGGAGGGGTGGGCTGTGGGTAAAACTGCAATATTTCCAAAATGTCTAGCCTGGCCTTAGTGCATCTCCATATCAATAGGCGTTTCCAAAGGGTGGAGAGAAGTAGTTCATCTCCATATCAATAGGTAATTATAAGGGGGAGCAAGGCATATCTTGACAGGAGAGGTTGGGTGGGGTGCCTTTTTGCAGCCAGGTCTTGAGAGACATGGGCAAGCAAAAGTGGATGACTAATTGTAAGCAATAAACGGCTTTCTTCCACTTTATTTACCCCTTTGACTGAGTTCAGTAACAAGGTATTGTGCCTTGGGCTGAGAAAATATTCACCACCCCCCTGGGAGTTACAGATACCAATGTCAGAACTATCAGGAAATTTAACTATGATTAATATGTCAAAGGACCTATTAAACAAAAATGGACAAGGTACAAGATGAAGAATGCTTTTAAATACATCAAGGCAAAAAAAAGAACATCATCTACAAAAGAAAAAGGAACTCAGGCTGACCTGAAACTTCCCATCAACATTCAAAAACAGAGCAAAATGGACTGATGTCTGCAAAGTCCTGAAGGCAGTAACTGTGACCCATCATACCCACATTATATCCATACAAGATACCATTGTTAGAAATGCCAAAGTCATTATTAAATACAAAAAAAAATTCCAGAAATATGTTACCCATAGCCCTTGTTGAGAAAAAGTAACAAAACAAGGCAATTTGGATATGAGTTCACAGACACACCTACGAATTAGAGACACTATATTAAAAGACATAGAAAGGAACACTGAATTCTATTTCTAAAAGTGTAGCTATATATTCATTTAACTCAGTAAATACTATTGAGATAAATACAACTAACTGAATAAATATTAAGTTGCCTGCTATGCTCCCAGAACTACCCAAGGCAATGGAGATAGGTGAAACAAACAATATCTCTGTGCGCATGACACAGATCCATTTAGATATAAAATAACCAAACAACAAGGGAAATATGGTTAGAAAACTAAATGTGAATTCTAAAATTCTAGGAAATTCAAAATCAATTTCACAAGTAACAAGAATCAGGATATAAGGGTAGGAAAGCTGAGAAGGTATGTTGAAAGTGCTAAATTGTATTTCACAGCATGGCTCAATTATTTAAAACTGTAAACATGTTGTTATGAAAACAAAAATGACTCAAAAGTCCTAATTTTTATAATTTTTTTCCTTAGAAGAAATTTTTAGACAGTCTTTTGTTGAAGACAAATGTATTTGAAGTTCAGCCATTCCTTTAATTTCATTACAGTCTCTTTTTCTTCATTGTTTTCAAGTACATGTAAAATTAATGTTTTAATTTTTGAAAACATCTATAATACAATCCAGTATTCGTAAAATTATTTTTCTGTCATTTATTTGGATTAAGTCTGGAATAATGTTTGTCTAGAGTAATGAAGATTATTCCTAATGAGATTTGCTTTTTTTTCTTAATGTTATTTTGTATTTTTTCTGTACTGCTTAAATTCTCTACTGTGAGCACAAATAATTAAAAAAAAACAATATAACAATTTTTCTTTCAAAACGTTAAGTTGTTACTGGGTGCTGGTAATATAAAGCTGGTTATTTTCTTCTGGGCATTTTTTCTATATTTTTAAAATAAGTAAGAGTGCAAAATGCCAAACAATATTAAATGTGACAATGATTTAAAAAAACAAAGAACGAGTAACTGACAGGAGAGTACAGAAGTAAGTGCCTGGGAGGGGAGCGGGACACCAACCCGGGGCATCCCGTGAAGCGAGCCCAGGAGCTGGCCCCGAGCAGATCGGCCTTCGACAGCTGGGCCGCCTCCATTCTCCCTGCTAATATTTTCTCCCGGAGCTCACTGGCCTTGGCCGTAAGGCAATGTTTCCGTAAAAGATGGTTAAAAAAAGAAAGAAAGAAAAAGAAAACTGGTGGGCAGTCCGGTTTGACAGTTTGGTTTCATTTCTCCGTTGAAAAGGACTCCCATTTTTATAGTATATAAATCTTAGCCCTCAAAAATGGTCTAAGTGGTGCAGTTTGAACCCGCACTTCCTACAGACAGGTGACAACGCGGGCCCAGAACAAACGGCCCAGGGCGGTAGGACACCGCACCCTGCAAAGCTCAGTTACAAGCATGCGTTGTGCGTTCAAGTATTAGGAAACCGGGACCTCTTTTCATGAAGGAAGAAATTTTGGCTAATAAAAAAAATGCAATGCCGAAGGAGACGAGCAAGCAAAAAAAAAAAAAAAGTATATTATAAACAAAATATTTGCTTATCCACAAACGTTATTTGCTCAGTATTGCCGTGAATCCGCATTATATATTTTGAATGTATTCAAGTATTTTATATATCACAATAAAGTCTCTTTCGTTTTGTTACTCATTTTTTCTTGTTTTATTATGACCTTTTAAAATAATGTCCCTCTTTTAGTTCTGGAGATTTTATCTTTTACGGCAAAATTGCCTTACGGCCGTTAGTTAAGCGACGGAAACTCTTAGAGCTGAAATGTTTATGGCGAAAACTCCCGAGCTCTGCGAGCAGCGTCAGAAAAGGGCATTTTCTCCATCCCTTTTCAACACGCAGTGAGGTTGTAGTCAGAGAGGCCTGTGAGTGAGAACTTGCGCTCGGTTCGCGGTGGTGACGGACAGAAAACCCACACGGGGAAAGGGGACCGCTTGGTCTACACGCCTGGCCTGCTCAAGACGGACCCTGCAGTATTTGTGCTTGTCACACAAAAAGCCTGTATTGCCTCTGTTTTGGTAAGAGGATCCAATATTCTGAACTGGTGAACCAGACTAATACTGAAGCCGCTTTTTAGAAAATCCCAGTAAAGGGAAACGAATTATTTTCCTTGAAATATTATTATTTAATATGCCTGATATATACCGAGCAGGCACTTCTGTGCATCTCTCTCTGAGATGCGTTAATAGCTACATGGTACCCTTCCCAGAAAATGATTAAAAGGAAACAGGGAATGAGTCCAGGTTCCCTTTCATTGTTTTTGTCAACTGATAGCACGAATCCTCTTGAAACCTGCAGCTCATCCTGCTCATTATCTAAAGTGGAACAAAAACCGCCATTAGTGTTCCAAAGCAGGGCTAGGGTGGGAGGGTGAGAGAAGTAAAGCTTTGTAATGTGGAACATTTAGTGCTGGCTGGAAAATGTCTGAAGTCAAGTTTTGAAAGAGAATCCTAGTCACAAATAAATTGCATATGTTCATAACGTAAATTTTCTGGGTGGGATATAAATTTAAAAGAAAGCAATTCTTTTTACTTTCGCCATGTGCATGGTGTTCTGAATATATCTGCTGTCGGAGTCTATCTGTACAGGAATAGCAGCCCTTCAAATTCTCTGGCCATAAGAAGATTTCTTTTAAAACAATAGTGAAAGTCATCAATTAGCAATGAAAAAAAAAATGAAAGCCATTCCTCACCCGGCAGGGATGCCTTTTAATGCTTTCTTGTCAGACACCCATGGCCCGCCTGCTCTTCAGTTACCTCAGGTCTCAGACACGGAATCTTTCTTTCAAAAGGTCATCCCTACATGGCATTTTTCTCCTTTTATTTTTAGATGTTCCAACCCTAGTAAGTTTAACCACCTAACAGCCTGAGATCGACAGCATGTTTTTAGTGCTGCTGAAACTCAGGCTAGCTTAAGCGCACACCTTCATGGATATTTTCCACATGACATCTTTACAGCTTCAACTGCCTTCTCAAAAATCACCTTTTTTCTAGGCACTGGGGTTTGCATGGCTTTATGAAAATTAAAGAGTGCCACAAAATTTGATTTTTACTTCAGCGCAATCACAGTCTGGGAGATGTACACCTGCCAGAAAGTCACTTTTGAAGTCATGGTTTGCCTTTCCCCTTATGGAGGTGAAATATACCTCAAAACTTTAAATACATTCTAAAGATTTGGGGACTTGTATCCAGTCAAAATCTGTTTGAGAACAATGAGGGATGGAAAGCTTAAACTTGTAGATTCAGCCAGGATTTGAGATCCAAACTGAGGCAAGCTTAAAAAATCTGTAGCCAATGGTGGCCCAATAACATAAGAGAAATGGTCAGCTATCCTCTCTGCTATGTAACTTGAGGCAGTAAAAGAATTCCCTGCCTATAGTGATTTCATCAAGTCTGAAAAGAGCCAACAACACCATCATTAACACACACCCCTTTAGCATCTCAGGGTTTGTGCAGATGGTATGTGTGGGTGTGTATATTTAAGAGGTAGAGGTTGGGAAGGAGCTAGAAATCAAGACCTACATGTAATTAAATGCAGCAGTGTTTCTATGGGGCTATGTTCACATGTGCATCCCATGGAACAAAGGTACTGTGTTCAATGCTGGAGACAGTGAGGTACAGTGATGCTTACATTAGATTTTAAAGATCTTACTATTTAAAGAATCACAAATTAATTATGTTTTTCTTTTAGTAAGAAGAATATAAAATAACTCTTATTAGTATGTGAAAGAAGAAGGATAGAATGAGAAAACGAAGGAGAAAGACTGGAGGAAGGACACACATGGAGAGAAAATAACACAGAAGACAAAAGAGAACACTTAAGAAGTGAGAAATAAAATAAGAGGGAGTCAGAGAGATAGAGAATAGAAATGGAAAAGACAAAAGAGGCAGAAAAAGGAGAAGGAAAAGTCAGAATGATGGGAAAGACAAAGAGGTAGAACAAAGAGTCAATGTAAAAAAAATGTTTTCAATACCTTCAAAAAGAGGAAAAGAGAGATTGAATTATAGAGACTGACAGAGATAGAAGAATATCAAAAAGCATAGTAGATTCTGAAATTTAGGTAAAGATACACTGCTCATGCCCTGCCCTGCTAATTTTTGCATAGTGGATTTAAAATACATGGTCAGTTCCCTTTGAAGTCCTGACTGAGCACTGCCCAGAGCCCTGAAGCTCCCTTCTGAGTTTATAGTCACCTGAGCCGAGTAAAAAGAAAAGTTTTCTCTGTGTTGCCAAAGGTATGACTGGTAAGATAAAAACTTCAGAGAATACCCTACACCACAAAAAAAAAAAAAGGTGGGATCTAAGTCAACTGAGTTTCCTACCTCTAATTGTCTAATTCAAGTAAAATCCTCAGGAGATGTAGGATTTTACAGAATCTGGGGACTCTACCTACTAGATGGCTGTTAACACCCCCCAGTAGGTATAGTCAAATGGTGTCCAGACATTACCAAATCTTCTAGGATTGGGGTTTTGTGAAATCTCCCCAGTGGAGTGCCATTGCTTTTATGTATTAACATCAGTAGGTTACAAGATTGCAAAGATTAGGAAATAGGTATTTCCTGGGTAAAGTGCATTGCTGCATAGAAATTTGGTCCCAGTTTCTCCTCCTCATTTATCTTCGTAAAACCATAATGTTAGCTTAGTTCTGTGTATCCCTTCTAGATTACCTTAGGACTCCTGATCTAGCTAGAGTTTAAGCAGAGTCCCCAGAGTACCCAAATTCAGTCAGGAGAGTCCTTGGTTCAACCATGGATTGAGGGTGTTGGTCACAAAATCATACAGGCCAATGTGAATACTGAATGACAGAGGCTTTAGAGTCAGGTTAACTGTGGGACAGCAGGGGAGCAAGGCTGTTTTGCACAGAATCTTCCATTGGAGTTCCATTTTGCTCTCTCACATGATCTTTTTGAAAAGCCTCAGAGAACATTAAAAACTTTTATCAGGCACCTGGCTTTGCCCAACTGCAATTAGGATGCACGATTTCTAAATTATCCCCCTGGAGATAAGCTATAGGCTATTGAAACACCAGCCAGGCAGGATGCAGGCTAGATTCTGAGAATTCAAGGTGACTCCAAAAAGGAATTTCAACTCCCAGAGCCCCTTGAACTTTACTTATAGCCAGGGGGGCCTTTAGTTAGGCTGTTTTAACTAGATAGCAATATGATGAGGCATATCCAGCAGGGCATTGCTACGTTACACTTTGATAAGTAACTGCCTTGTTTATGTCAGCCTTTATCCCATGCTTTTTGTACATAGATCTTTTTAGCAAAACGCTTTTTAGAATGGAGAAAATAAATCTAATTATCCACATAACTCTTGATATTTGTGGAAGGAAACAAATAAAGGTAGTAATGTGCAAAGGTTAGAAAGTTCAAACTATACCCAAATGTAAAAAAGGAACAATGAAAACCTCTCTTCACACTCCCTCATTCTTCTTCTCAAGAACAATTATTCTTTACAGTTTCAAATGACTCTGGCCATGAAGACTCACTCTACCTGTCCATATATATTCAATTAGAATTTCACATATAAAATCTTATGTTAAGCACCTCTTCTCTACTTTTGTTAGCATCTATTTTAGAGATTGTTCCGCCTATTTATACATGAACTAAGTCATTCTTTGCAAGGACCATTTTGTGTGAAATTGTGTGGATATATAACATCTTTAATCTGTACCCTATTGAAAGAAACTTTACATTTTTTTGTCTTGTTGATGTTCCTATTACACAAAAAGCAACAATGAACATCCTTGGACATAAGTCTCAGTAAACTTTTGCCAGTGTATCCATAGTAAACTTATTTTCTAATGACTTCAAAGTATATCATCTCTATGCTTTCTCTTGGAATCATTCATTCTGAGAAAAGTTCCCAAAAAGTTTCTCATTTCCTAGTTAACAGATACCTACTGAATGGAATTATTTGCATCAGTTTGAACCAACAGGCATTTATACTCTGGAAATTTCATATCATTTTATTTGAATTTATGTGTTTAAGTCCTTGCCATAATCTGAATATGTGGGGTAAATTTGTTTTCTAGTACACTAATTATAACAAATTTTTAATGCTTTTCTAAGAAACTTTATATACTAATAAGTATCATTCAGATAAAAAAATCAAAATATGCTTATCATTTACATGAGTGTTTTCACCTTAACATTTTAACAGAATATTTAAATATTTTATTAAATATGTATAACTCCTCAAACATTGCTAGTGAGAATGTAAAATGTTGCAGCAGATTTGGAAAACAGTTGGGTATTTCCTTGAAAATTTAAACATAGAATTACCATATAACATAGCAATTCCACTTCTAGGCACCCAAAAGAGCTGAAAAATAATATGCATATTATTCATAATAGCAAAAGTGAAAGCAAGCCAAGTGTCCATCAACTGATAAACAGATAAACAAAAGTCAGTATGTCCATACAACAGAGAATAGCATACAGCCATATAAAGAATAAAATGCTGATACATGCTACAACACAGATGAATGTGAAAAACATATCAAGCAAAAGAAGTCAGGTACAAAAGGCTATATATTCTGTGTTTCTATTTATATGAAATGTCCAGAATAGGCATATCCATAAGAAAGTAGGTGAGTGGTTGACAGGGCCTAATTCGAAGCAAGAATGGAGAGTGCTAATGGGTACACATAGAGCTTCTTTTAGGGGCTTAAAAAATGTCCTGGAATTAGAAAGTGATGATTGCAGAACTTTGCAAATACACTAAAAACCACTTCATTGTACATTTTCAAAGGATAAAATGTATGGTATATGAAATATACTTCAATAAAGCTGTGATTAAATATATATATACTTACATACAATTTCTAGAGATATAAACAAATGTTTTTGCATATAAATGTGAATAAGAATAAGCTTTGAAATCTCTACCTAGTTGGGCCTAGACTTATCCAGAGAGAAAGTGATACTGGCCTTGACTAAAGAAGACACCAGCTTTCCAGATCCCAGACATTTTTTTTTTCAGTATTTGAACAGGATCTCTAGCTAAGTGTGTATGGTAGTCATACTTTCTGAACCAATACTCAGATACCTGATGCAGCTGGTACACACTTATAATCAGGCTTACAACCAGAATGTTTTGAGAGCATTTCTATTCTGGGAAGCTGTGAAGTAAGGCTTTGACACAGACATGGAGGTATTTCTGAAAGCTAGTCTCATCCTGGAAGTTAATAATAGGAAGTAACACTTCAAACCAGTATTAAATTACTTCTTACTAAATGTCTATTTGGAAATTCTAATTATCTCTTTCATTTAGAAGGGTCAACTGAGATACAAAAATATTAAAAGTTGCCCAAGTCACAGTAGTCAGCTACAAAGAGGAAGTTAAATATCAGAGTTTAAGCATGTTTACACCTTGTATGTTATTCTGGAAAGAACATTAAAGAAGATACTTTAACTTCTATCATGGCAGTCTTTGTCAATCATCTGATTTACATAAAATCAAATTTGAAAACTTGAAGGGCTAATTATTTGCAATTAGTTTGCCTTGCAGCATGGTTGCTATTACATTCCTTTTTTGTTCCTCAATTACCACAACCTGAAAAGAGAAAGAGAAGTCCTCCCCATTAACATTCTTGTGTGTAACCACATTTACTATTTGGGGATAAAGGAAGGATCTTCTTTCATGACTTGCTCTTGGCCAATGATGAGACTTTGATATACTGCACATTGACAGAAAATAAAAATCAATTCATTTACTATTCCAGGTCTTTCTGCTGATTTGGATCAGGATGTGTCCTTGTCAGACCAAGTACTTAATTTCTAAAGGTTTTTTTTTTTTTTTTTGGCTACAGCATGATACAAGCATCAGTGGGTTCTTGCCTTATGTATCAACAGTCTTGCATTTTTCCAAACCAGAAAAAATTCTCCAAATCATAGGAAAAAAGTAATTTACTGTATTATTAATGGAAATTTGAAGAAAAAAAGAAAACAATGACAAATAGCCTGAAAAGGCAGGTTGGGAGTTATTATAATTTTTAAAGGAAATTTAAAAATACATTCAAATGCAAATTATTATCTCCTAAAGACTATATATACATACATATGATTTTAAGGTTTTTTTTCCCCTTGCTCATTGGAACAAGTTTAAATTGCTTTCATATATTTTATTTTAATTAACTATAAACCATAAGTATTACATATTTTTTAGAATACCAGTCTGATAAGTAGGGTACACACATATGCATATATATATATCCATACACATATACATACATACACATACATTCACACATAAAGCATATTTAGCTGTGAGTTGACTTTACTCACCAGGGGGAAACAAATGCAGAGTATGCCCAGTATTCTAGATCATGTTATTAAAAGTTTACCTCACTACCTATAAATCACTATAACTCATATCATATCCTAAAATTTATATGCAAATTAGCATACATTTCATCTACATTTCAAAGATTGAGTCAGTAACCTATTCTTAAATTTTTAGAAAATGAAAAACTATCCTTACACAGAGTTTGCTAAATTCAAAAACTCACTATCACCTTTTAAGCTTTAATTCCTACCAAAATTTTAGTATTTGAAATTTAAAGAGTGAATATGAAGTCCATAATAAAGCCAGGAAAGTAATAGTCATTTTAAAAAATCTGCCCATAGAAAAATTCACATATAACTAAGAAAATCAGATTGAATGTAGCTTGATTTTCCCATTCATGTGGAAGCAATGAAAAAGGATAGAGTAAATCATGAAAAAACAATATTAGACTCATGAAGCTTTTTCTCATATTAAGTGAGACAAAAGAATTGTCTCCCTAATCCTGGGCATTATGCATTTATAAAGATGAAACAGTTCCCAAGAATAAGCCTGGCTGTGAAGCCAGATCTGGAAAGAGGAAGAGATGAGAAATGAATTCTAGAAGCTCTACTTTCCAGCCACTTGACTGTGAGATGGAGTATTTTTTCTAAGAGATGTCTGAAGGATTTCATTCTGCCAGGTGCTCCACTATGAAAATAGGGCTTCCAATATGGCTGAATGATAGCTACTACCAAAATAAAAAAAAGAATTATTTTCCCATTTGCTTTAGTGCCAAATTCATGAATATATAAATACTCATATTTGTATACAAATATGTGTGTGTGTGTGTAATATAAGTTAAGTCAAAGTGATCAGATTGCACAGACATCTTTCTGTTATTATTACAAGTATAAATTTTTGCTACTAAATTATTTTGTTCACATGAGATTGCAGAAGAAAGCAATGTTGATATTGACATATGAAGGCAAACAAACATAGCCTTGAAGATTATCACAAGACTAGTCACAAGGACAGCACCACTAGAAAACAAGTGAGAATGGAATTTTCATAAGTTGGAAAGTACACAAATACACTTTCCAGCTTCTTCAGTAATACTAGTTTGATCATTGCTAAGGCTCTGGGAAGTGTGGGAAACACTGGCTCAGAACAATCAGTTAAGTTCTATCAGCACATACGAAAAAGTATATCTCAAGACAAAAGTAATGTCTAAAATTTGTGAAGTCCATCATTTGTTCTTTGTTTCAATTTTCATACAAAGCAGGTGATTAACTGTGGAAAAGAAATTATTAATTGTGGGGAAAGAAATGTTGAGGTAATGTGATTTACCTGAGGTCACACAGCTGTAATGATGGCTCCATTCTTGACTTCAACCCAGGACTTTTCATTCCAAATGACTTGTTAAGAGCATAGGGAAAAAATTAGCAGTGTTTTAAACTTGACTTTTTATCTTATGTAGTTATACACATAGTGCCACATAAGAGAAATGGTCAGCTCTCCTCTCTGCTATGTAACTTGAGGCAGTAAAAGGATTCCCTGCCTATAGTGATTTCATCAAGTCTGAAAAGAGCCAACAACACCATCATTAACACACACCCCTTTAGCATCTCAGGGTTTGTGCAGATGGTATGTGTGGGTGTGTATATTTAAGAGGTAGAGGTTGGGAAGGAGCTAGAAATCAAGACCTACATGTAATTAAATGCAGCGGTGTTTCTATGGGGCTATGTTCACATGTGCATCCCATGGAACAAAGGTACTGTGTTCAATGCTGGAGACAGTGAGGTACAGTGATGCTTACATTAGATTTTAAAGATCTTACTATTTAAAGAAACACAAATTAATTATGTTTTTCTTTTAGTAAGAAGAATACAAAATAACTCTATTAGTATGTGAAAGAAGAGGAAGGATAGAATGAGAAAAGGAAGGAGAAAGACAGTGGAGGAAGGACACACATGGAAAGAAAACAACCACTGACTGATGAGATAATTAGCAATTATTTGAACTGACTTTTAAATTCAGCCAAAAATTGAAAATTCCTGTACGTCTGTGGATATAGACTGAATAATCACTCCTGAATGCCCAGTAAAGGTAATAGACTCATCATCTCACAAATGTAAGCAAAAGAAGTTGGTTTTCTTTTTTGTTGGATGGGGAGTAGTCATTTGTTACTTCTTAATAAAGTCAAATTTCAGATAATCTTTAAAATAAAAGGATAGTATCTATAGGAATAGAGAAGGTAGAGAATTTGGAGATTTTCAGATCTAAAATCTAAGGAAAAGTTTATACTCTAATTTCAATTTAGATACTGAGTTCATTTGTTCTAGACCCTTGGTTTCATTTTTCTATGGGACAATTTCCCCAGGGTGAAGCCCAAGCATCTCTCACCCCTTAACAACTGGGGACGTTATAAATAATAAATGAGAGTAGGGAAGCACTTAACTGAGGGCTGTGTAAGTAATACTTTCTGAAGAGGAATATTCACATGGGAATTGAATATGATTTCCTCTTGGCACTACGTGGTGATTCCCATGTTAGTGAAAAGAATAACCTGATTTTTTTAAAATGAAATGATGAGATTTTGTTTTAGTTTAAGACAGGACCCCACTATAGAGAAAGTTCCAGAGTATCACAACACAGTCAATACTAAAAGTCACAAATTAATCTGCATTCAAATCTATGAGGTCAAAAATAAGAACACTAATAATAATTAGGACAGGAATGTGACAAAGTATGTCTCCAAGATCAGTTTTTTTTTTGTAAGACACAGAAGAGAAACTGTCATTCACACAGTATATACTGAGAAGTTCTTGGCTAGAAAGGAGAAAAATCATAATTATTATTAATACATAAAGCATTAAACCAAAGAATGAGTTCAGGCAATTGTTTCTTAGTGTGCTGAGTTCAAGGCACCTACCTCCTAGTTAACCAATATATGACATTTCAAAGCATAAAACTTCAGGAATAAAGATTTACTTTTAAGGAGTATCTAATCATTTATCGGTCAAAGGCCATTTCAGAATCCAAATTGGTTCTTAATGTTCATTAACTTCCATATGTTATTTCAAGGGATTCATGGCAACTGGTGAAGTCTATTAGAGGACCCACTAGAAAACTCGATCTTAATTCCAATGCTTGTGTTCTCTTCTCCAACCTTCCTCCTCCATGTAATTAGTAAAGAATGTCTCAAAAAGATCTAGGGGGAGGAGGGCAGTGTAGGGCAGAAATATTAATAAGGCATAAGCTGTTACCAGCACATGCAGATTTGGAATATGTTCCAAAGCCACTGTTGCCTGGAGTATGCTTAATAGTGTTATACAAGAAGTGTCAAAATACTATATGAATGGAGAGACTGTTTTCATTTGAGACACATTGCTACCAAAGGGACTTTTAATCATCTCCCTTCACAGCACACCCACACACACACACACACAAACCAGTTGCTAGCAGAAAGTTTTTAATCCTAAAAAAGAAATGAAGCCACCCAAAGCACTTAGATCTTACAGACCACTCAGATTTGAGTGACAGAGCTGTATGTCTAGCAGCTATTGTTAAAGTTAACAATTAAAGACTAAAGAATATTGATTTCAGTAACAAGGGTCCCAAGGCTAGAAGACATGTCACCACATATAGGTGAGACGTCATGAGAAAAGGGTAAGTTCCAAGAGAATCTAGACAAGATCAACACAGTTAAGTGTTCTACTGACCACACTAACAAAGAAATACTACTTCCTTTGAGGGATAGAACTAGAGACTGATACCAGTATCTACCATGTGACCTTCAGAATACATTGAATATTATACTTTATGCCATTTGTCAAATAGGCAGAGTACATTTTGTATAGTTTTCATTAAAGAGTCAGTTCAGTATTTATCAGAAAATTCTTTAGTCATCAAGTCCAGATTTAAAGAGTCCTTCAGATTATTGCTATAGTTAGATAAGTTCCCTTAAGTGATCCATCTAGTTTATGTTTCCTCTATTTTCCTAAGTTATTTCTTCATTAAAGTAAATTTATTTAGATCATTCTTTACATGCAAGTCTTTACTTTTAAATCTTTTAAAACATAAGCTCATGGTGTCAAAAGTTCATAGCACTAACATAGAAAAGCTTACAATAATTAACTAGAAAAATCAGAGACAACCTAAAAGGATAATGTGCAGTCTACATATTATTGACCTTTGCTTTTAAAAGCCTAGTTTACATCCCCTACTGAATAATTCTTTCCAAATGTAAAAGCACAAAGAACACTGTTAGGAAAAAAAGCGGGGGGTGAGGCGGAGTAAGAAATAACACGAATAGGAGATAAACTGAGGGTTATATAGAAAAGAGGAATAGCTTGAAATGCCATTATCTGTAATGCTTTTACTTTACATTTTATCAAATATTCTTATCTTTTTGTTCTCTACTCATGAGTGTTTGTAAAAGTAGCATCATCACTTGGATCTGGTCCATTTGAAACATCAAGTCTATGCATGATTCTTTAGAATCGTTGAATTCTTTCTATAATCTTCTATAAGAACAAGAGTGATTTCTAACAGTTTATAATAGGCTTTAGGATAAAAATTACGTGGCAAATATGCTTCATAAAGTTAATATTTTAGTGCTAGAAGTATCATTATTTCTTTTTCTTTTTATTACTGCACAGCTCAACTATGGTGTAGAGGGATTGTGTTCTTCCTACCCAACATCATTTCCTGCTACGTAAGTAGTAGGATGTCTCTCAGAGCCTCTCTTAGGGGAATCTATTTAATCTACTTGGGGAAAAAGTGGACCTTTATCCACCTACCCATCCCCAAAACATGGCAGACTTGTGAGCATATCTTGCCATTAAGAATATTTCATTGTCCTTGATAAATTATTTCAGGGTTTAGTACATGATCTCAACCAGAGTCTCCTCATGAGTTTTTGACTAGAACAATCAGAAAGATGCTCTCTTACTTAAACTACTCTGAGTTGAGTTTCTATTGTTCACAATCCAGAGTCTTGATTAATACTTCACTGAAATTTTCTCTGTACATAAAATTAATACTTAATTGAGTATTGGATATGGAATCAAGGCGAGGTAAAGAGATTGTTTTGAATGATACAAAAACCCTAGTATAGTCCATTTTTTCCCACAGGAGTTATCACATATTTGTAAGATGATTGGAGATAAGAGCACAGTCTGTGTACATAGAATTTTTGTTTTATATTGTGCGATTCAGCACTCTGCACCACAACTGTGAAAAAAAGTATATAAAATCCTCACCTGCATGTGTATTAAAATGAAACTCATGAGTTGTGGTAGCTGAGACATTTTGTTGCAAGTACTAAGATGTTTATAAATCCGTAAAACTGATCATTTATTTATTTCATTTTAAAACAATCATAAAGTTCTAAAAATTCAAAATCAGAATAGATTAAAAATATAAATAGAGTAATTATGACTAATATCATTTACAATAGTAATAAATATACTGCTCTGAATTCAACAAATAAATATCAGCAAATAACTTCATGAACATACTGAGTCAAGAATGACAAAGCAAAAGGAATTTTCAAATCTCAGGTGATTAATAATAATGTGAACTTATACTGACTTGGATTGCTAACAAAAATTCAGCCCATTCTTTATTGACAGATTAAACAACTTTTCATTTTTATTTTGGAAGGAGCAGTCAAATGTTTCCAGATTGGAATAGACGAGCTTCCTCAGGAAGAAATTATGGAGCGTTGCCGCATTCTCAGAATTAATGTTTCAGAAATCAGTGAGCATAAGCCAATTTGATTAAGAAATTCTTTCTGATCAGGGGATCTTCCTATGTGACCTAATGATGCTTTCAAACACACAGCAGACACTTCAGATTAAGGAGAGAAAACCCATTGTTTTCTATTTCAGAAACATTTTTACCAAGCAAGATAAATGGTTAACTGACAAATAATAAAGAAAATGTTATCAAAGCCAAAAAAGTTTTTGAATGTGCATACATATATAATCTTCAAAAAGGTTAGCAAGCTTAATATTTACAATCTCATTCAGTATAATGTGCTTGTGAGGAGGCTTCAATATAAGTATGAATACCATTTTACATATGGAAAACAAGTCATACACAGTCTTTTTTGCATTAACCCCTTTAAGAAATAACAAATTATTCTGATGATCTGACCCAAGTAAAGAGAGGACAAAATGAATGGATATAACTAAAAGCAACCATACTCCCTGCTCAGAATCCCCTGTACATGTAGCAACAGTTTCACTTTACAATTTGGTTTAAGAAGGGTTGCCCAGGAAGTATGGCTTCTAGAACAAAATATAAGAATTTATATAAAGAAATGTAAATGAGGCAGGTATTTATGAGTTCTTTCCACTCTTAAAAGGGTCAAAAAGTCTCATTAATCTTGGATATCTCAAAGGCTAAACCAGTTGTTCTTAAACCCAGCTGCTTATTGAAATCATCTAGGGAATTTTATATGGTTGTAGATTCCCAAGACTACCACCACCTCCATCCTGAGATTCTGATATGAAAAATGTAGTGTGGAGACCCAGGCAGTTGTACTTTTTCAGAGGTACCCAGGCAACTTTAGTGTGTAGCCAGGATTAAGAAACACTGGTCTAGATAGAAATGTATTAAGTAGGTAGTCAAAAGTTTTATTGAGTGAATGAACAAATGAATGAATGAATGAAAATAGAACAATATTGTATCTTTACTTAGAACTGTGTCTTTCTAGCTTCTTTGTCCCTAAAGATAAGTCACTTCACACAACTCTAGTTTTGACCATTTTGCTCTCTAGTAGTACACAATTATGCAACATCATTTAACATGGTAAGGCAGTAATAACTTTAAGCAATTTTTCTGCCTATGTTGATTGTGATCCTCCAATGTCTCATAATTTTGTACTCAAGATATAATAATACCATGGATAAAATCTACTTCACAACAGACATAGGAAAAGTGTTGAAACTTATGTCCTCTAAATGGCTAAAGAGAAATATCTCTCTATAAGAAGACTAGGTTTTAGTAACTTCAGTTAAAGAAATTAAAGAAAATATAATTTTTAGGGGAAGAAATGTTTTAAAAGAAAGACAGGTATCTTCCCTTTTAAGTCATGAAATTTTTGATGACTGCAACCGTAGTTTATTTGTACATAGTAGTCATTTAATAAATATTTATGAAAATTGGGATATAAAGTAAGCAAATCTTTCAGGGAAAATCACCAGATTGACTCTAAGTTGGAAAAAATAGATATGGAAATTAAAATAGGCAAAGTTTTGCCCATTTAATGATTATATTATGTGTACACACATGTATATGCTAATTTACATAAAATTATTATATTTTAGAAGAGAAAATTATGTTAAAAAGAATCATGACCAGTAGATTTCATCATTAAATTACAATATTGCCTTGGTACTTCTTTTCTTGTTCTCTTAGATGGCTGAAAAGGCATTTCAGTTTATTTTTGATCACTAAATGTGATCTCATAGTTTATATTGTCTTATACATTACAAGTCACCAAAATATACCCTGATTAGTTGCTTCCATCTACCTTACCTTTCCTTTAGAAACTTGGGATAATTTTTTGTCTTTCCTGTCAACTGAATGTACAGAAGCTACCCAATATTATGAAACATGTTCAGCCCCCAGGACTGCAGCCATTCCAAGTATCACACAACATATCAAGCTGCAAATCAATGCCAGGCTAACATGTTTTTATAGTTTAGACTAAACACCCATAAAGGAATTCATGAGAATAAACAATATGTATATATAGATATATGTATATGTATATAATTCATATCATTTTAGCTTAAGAACTTTAAGAAACAGTCAAAAAATTATATAAACTAGAACAATGATATTTCTAGTTTATGAAATAGGAGGAACATCATTTCCTAGTGGTTAAATAAAATACAGATTCTAGATACAACTAGATGATAGGTTTGTGGAATGATTTACTTTCCTCCATTTGTAAAATCTTTACATTTCTCTTCTCAAGGAAGTCCCACAAATATAAATGGGGAGAAAAAGGTAAGATTTAAATTCCAAAATAAACAGCAGCAGACTCACAGAACCCAAGAATGGACTAGTGGTTACCAAAGGGAAAGGGCTTAGGAAGGTTGAGTGGGAAGAGAGGGGTAAGGGGATTAAGGGACATTATAGTTAGCACACATAATATAGGGAAGGCACCGGGAAGGCAGTATAGCACAGAGAGGAAAAGTAGTGACTCTGTAGCATCTTACTACACTGATGGACAGTGACTGTAATGGTGTATGTGAGTACTTGATAATAGGGGGGAGTGTAGTAAACACAATGTTGCTCATGTGAAACCTGAGCATAAGATTGTATATCAATGATACCTTAATTAAAAAAAACCTTATAACCATATAGTGCCCTTTACTTCCCTCCCTTTATGTTGTAGTTTCATACATTGCTCTAGACAGAATAACACCCCCTACTCCCACCATGCCCTAATTTTGGGAGTCTGTGAATAGATTACCTTACATGGTGAAAGGGACTTGGAAGATGTGATTAAGGTTAAGAATTTTAACCTTATCCTGGATTGTCTAGTGGGCTCAGTCTAATCACATGAATCCTTCAAAGTGGAGAACCTGTCCTGGCTGAAGTCAAAGGGATGTGACAGAAGAAGAAAGAGGGGAGATTTGAAGTGTGAGGGCAAATGACCCACTGCTGCTGCCTTCGATGATGGAGGAAAGAGGCTGATCCGAGGAGTGTAGGCATCTTCCAGAAGCTAGGAACAGCCCTAAGCTGACAGCAAGAAAGGAAATAGGTACTTCAGTCTACAACCACAAGGAAATGAATTCTTCCAACACCCTGAATGAACAAATGATGGATTCTCCTCTACAGCTTCCAGAAGAGAACACAGCAAACACTATGGTTTTAGCCCAGTGAACTCATGTCAGACTTCTGACAAACAGAAATGTAAGATAAAAATTTGTGTGTTTAAACTGCTAAAGTTGTAATTTTTATTTCAGCAATAGAAAACCTGTGAATCAGACCTATAAACATTTTAAGCCCTATTGTACAATATTATGTTTTTACTTTCAGGAAACATATCTAATTTCAGAAAATTAAGAGGATAAAAGTAGCTTATTAATTTTACCCATATATTTATTATTTCTGTTATTCATTCTTAAATTTCCATGATTTCTTCTGTTATCATTCTTCTTTAGCCAAAGGCTATTCTGTAACATTTCCGAATGGGTTCCCTAGTTTTCCTTTATCTGCAAATGTCTATTTCACTTTCATTCTTAAAGGATACTTTTTGTTCCTTAAAGAATTCTGGGTTGGCGGCTTCTGGTTTCCAGATAGCTCACTCTCCACCCTCCTTTAGAGTGTACTTATGGTTTGCTTAATAAAGTCCTGCTGTTTAAAACTGTCCTTAAAAAAAAAACTCTGCCGACTTCCGGGAAGATGGCGGTGTGAGCAGGGCGGCAGAAATCTCCTCCCAACACTATATTTATCTAAGAAAACACAGAAAATACATCTATTCCTAAAAGAGAGACGAGGATACACAGGAAAGCGCACAGCGTGCAGCTACACCCGAGAGGACTCGGCACCCCAAGAGGCGGGTAAGATACGGAGCCGCGACCCGGCGGGACCCGAGCCCTCCCCCACCCCAGCGCACCGGCGGGAGGAGAGGATTCAGAGCCGGGAGGGAGAGGAAGCACACCCCGCGAAGTAGCCAGCCGCGGTGATCCGCGCGGGGAGGGCTGACCCACATTGCGCAGTGCAGCGGAGATTGGAGAGACAGAGGGGCAGGATCTGAGCGGGGAACGCGCCAGGGGGCTTGCAGCCGGCTCCGGGAAGGAAAAAAAAAAAAGCGCGCGCTTTCTTCATCGGTCTTAAAGAGACAGGAGCCCAGCGGAGGAGCCGGATCACCCCAGCACACTCAGCCCAGCAGGCTGGGAGTCCTGGGGAGTTTCAGACGCCTTAGCTGGTGACTGAGGAAGCGTAGCCATACTTAACACTTCTCACTGAGATCAACAGCCTCCTATTCGTTCCCACCCCTGCCAGAGCGATAAAGGGCTCTGCGGAGCGGCACAGTCACAGCTGTGGAATAGTGGGGCAATAGCGCCACCTAGAGCATTCCCACAGAATCTACGTCCGGTGGGCATTTTTTTTGTTTCTTTTGTTTTGTTTTGTTTTTTGTTTTGTTTTTGTTTTTTCTTTTCTTTTTTTTCTTTTTTTCTTTCTTTCTTTCTTTTTTTTCTTTTTTTTTTCTTCTCTTTTTAAAGTCTTAAAGAGCCCAGCTGACATACGTGGCAACTATCAGTGACCAATTATACAGCCATGAAAAGACAGAGGAATATGATTCAGACCAAAATCAACCAGACAACCCCAGAGAGGGAGTCTGAAGGGATGGAAATGCACAGCCTCCCTGAAAGAGAATTCAGAATAAAAGTCATAACCATGCTGATGGACCTACAGAGAAATGTGCAAGAGCTGATGGAGGAAGTGAGGGAACTGAGGAAAGACAATACAGAAATCAGACAAGCGATCGACGGGCTTAACAGCAGAATGGATGAGATGCTAGAGACTGTTAATGGAATAGAAAACAGAGAACAGGAGTACAGAGCAGCTGAGGCAGAGAGAAATAAAAGGATTTCTAGGAATGAAAGAATATTAAGAGAACTGTGTGACCAATCCAAACTGAACAATATTCGCATTATAGGAGTACCAGAGGAAGAAGAGAGAGAAAAAGGGATAGAAAGTGTCTTTGAAGAAATAATTGCTGAAAACTTTCCCTCGTTGGGGAAGGAAGTAGTGTCGCAGTCCACCGAAGCTCATAGATCTCCCAACACAAGGGACCCAAGGAAGACAACACCAAGACACATAATAATTAAGATGGCAAAGATCAAAGATAAAGACAGGGTATTGAAGGCAGCTAGAGAGAGAAAAAAGATCACCTACAAAGGAAAACCCATCAGACTATCATCAGACTTCTCAACAGAAACCTTACAGGCCAGAAGAGAATGGCATGATATATTTAACGTTATGAAACAGAAGGGCCTCGAACCAAGAATATTGTATGCAGCACGATTATCATTTAAATATGATGGATGGATTAAACAATTTCCAGATAAACGAAAGTTGAGAGAGTTTGCCTCTCATAAACCACCACTACAGGATATCTTAAATGGACTGCTCTAGATGGAAGCACACCTAAGGCTAAAAAGATGTCACCAGAGGAAAAAAAAATCATAGCAAAGAAAGGAGACCATCCAAATACCAACTAAAGGCAAAGAATAAAACACCTATTATAGAAAGAATGGAGGAGGAGGAATAAGAAGGAGAGAAATAAAGAAACATCAGACTGTGTTTACAATAACTTAACAAGAAAGTTAAGTTAGATTGTTAGATAGTAAAGAAGCAACCCTTGAACCCTTGGTAACCACGAATCTAAAGTCAGCAATGGCAATAAGTACATATCTATCAATAATCACCCTAAATGTAAATGGACTGAATGCACCAATCAAAAGACACAGTAACAGAATGGATAAAAAAGCAAGACCCATCTATATGCTGCCTACAAGAAACTCACCTCAAATCCAAAGATATACACAGACTAAAAGTGAAGGGATGGAAAGATATTTCATGCAAACAACAAAGAGAAAAAAGCAGGTGTTGCAGTACTTGTATCAGACAAAATAGACTTCAAAACGAAGAAAGCAGCAAAAGATAAAGAAGGACATCACATGATAAAGGGGTCAGTCCAACAAGAAGATATAACCATTATAAATATATATGCACCCAACACAGGAGCGCCAGCATATGTGAGACAAATACTAACAGAATTAAAGGAGGAAATAGACAGCAATGCATTCATCTTAGGAGACTTCAACACACCACTCACTCCAGAGGACAGATCAACCAGACAGAAAATAAGTAAAGACACAGAGCACTGAACAACACACTAGAACAGATGGACCTAACAGACATCTACAGAACTCTACACCCAAAAGCAACAGGTTACACATTCTTCTCAAGTGCACATGGAACATTTTCCAGAATAGACCACATACTAGGCCACAAAAACAACCTCAGTAATTTCAAAAATATTGAAATCCTACCAACCAACTTCTCAGATCACCAAGGTATAAAACTAGAAATAAATTTTAGAAAGAAATCAAAAAGTTTCACAAATACATGGAGACTTAACAACACTCTCCTAATTAATCAATGGGTTAACTAATTAAATCAAACAGAAATCAAAGAATATATGGAGACTAATGACAACAACAACACAAAGCTACAACTTGTGGGACGCAGCAAAGGCAGTTCTAAGAGGAAAGTATATTACAATCCAGGCCTATTTAAAGAAGGAAGAACATTCCCAAATGAATAGTCTAAAGACAATTACTAAAATTGGAAAAAAAGAAGAACAATGAGGCCCAGTCACCAGAAGGAGGGCATAATAATGATTAGAGAAGAAATAAGAAAATTGTAGGAAAATAAAAACAATAGAAAAATCAATAAAGTAAGAGCTGGTTCTTGAAAAATAAACAAAATAGATAAACCCCTAGCCAGACTCATGAATTAAGAGGAAAAGAGAATCTACACACATAAACACAATCAGAAATGAGAAAGGAAAAATCCCACAGACCCCACAGAAATACAAAGAATCATAAGAGAATATTATGAGAATCTATATGCTAACAAGCTGGAAAACATAGAAGAAATGGACAACTTCTTAGAAAAATACAACCTTCCAAGACTGGCCAAACAAGAAACAGAAAAACTAAACAGACCAATCACCAGTGACGAAATCGATTTGGTAATCAAAAAACTACCCAAGAACAAAACCCTGGGCCTGATGGATTCACCCTGAATTCTACAAGACATATAGAGAAGAAATAACACCGATTCTCCTTAAAGTTTTCCAAAAAATAGAAGAGGAGGGAATACTTCCAAACTCATTCTATGAAGCCAGCATCACTTAATACCAAAACCGGGCAAAGATCTCACCAAAAAAGAAAATTACAGACCAATATCCCTGATGAACGTAGATGCAAAAATACTCAACAAAATATTAGCAAACTGAATTCAAAAATACATCAAAAGATCATCCATCATGATCAAGTGGAATTCATCCCAGGGATGCAAGTATGGTACAACATTTGAAAATCCATCAATATCATCCACCACATCAACAAAAAGAAGAACAAAAACCACATGATCATCTCCATAGATGCTGAAAAGCATTTGACAAAATTCAGCATCCATTCCTGATTAAAACTCTCAATAAATGGTATAGACTGCAAAGTACCTAACATCATAAAGGCCATATATGACAAACCCACAGCTAACATCATACTTAATCGCGAGACGCTGAAAGCTTTTCAAAGATCTGAACAAGACAAGGATGCCCACTCTCTCCACTGTTATTCAACATAGTACTGGAGGTCCTAGCCACAGCAATCAGACAAAACAAAGACATACAAGGCATCCAGATTGGTAAAGAAGAAGTCAAATTGTCACTATTTGCAGATGACATGATACTGTACATAAAAAACCCTAAAGATTCCATTCCAAAACTACTAGAACTAATATCTGAATTCAGCAAAGTTGCAGGATACAAAATTAACACACAGAAATCTGTTGCTTTCCTATACACTAATGATGAACTAACAGAAAGAGAAATCAGAAAAACAATTCCATTCACAATTGCATCAAAAAGAATAAAATACCTAGGAATAAACCTAACGAAGGAAGTGAAAGACCTGTACTCTGAAAACTACAAGACACTCCTAAGAGAAATTAAAGAGGACACTAACAAATGGAAATGCATCCCATGCTCTTGGCTAGGAAGAATCAATATTGTCAAAATGGCTATACTACCTAAAGCAATCTACAGATTCAATGCAATCCCTATCAAACTACCAACAGCTTTCTTCAATGAACCTGGAACAAATAATTCTAAAATTCATATGGAACCACAAAAGACCCCGAATAGCCAAAGCAATCCTGAGAAGGAGGAATAAAACAGGGGGAATTACACTCCCTGACTTCAAGCTCTACTACAAAGCCACAGTAATCAAGACAATTTGGTATTGGCACAAAAACAGACCCACAGACCAGTGGAACAGAACAGAAAATCCAAACATTAACCCAAACATATACAGTCAATTAATATTTGATAAAGGAGCCTTGGATATACAATGGGGAGATGACAGCCTCTTCAGCAGCTGGTGTTGGAAAAACTGGACAGCTACATGTAAGAGAATGAAACTGGACTACTGTCTAGCCCCATACACAAAGGTAAACTCAAGGTGGATCAAAGACTTGAATGTAAGTCATGAAACCATAAAACTCTTAGAAAAAAACATAGGCAAAAATCTCCTGGACATAAACATGAGCAACTTCTTCATGAACATATCTCCCCGGGCAAGGGAAACAAAAGCAAAAATGAACAAGTGGGACTATATCAAGCTGAAAAGCTTCTGTACAGCAAAGGACACCATCAGTAGAACAAAAGACATCCTACAGTATGGGAGAATATATTCATAAAAAACGTATCTGATAAAGGGTTGACATCCAAAATATATAAAGAACTCATGCACCTTAACAAACAGAAAGCAAATAA
This sequence comes from Smutsia gigantea, assembly GCA_032199065.1. Taxonomy (NCBI): domain Eukaryota; kingdom Metazoa; phylum Chordata; class Mammalia; order Pholidota; family Manidae; genus Smutsia; species Smutsia gigantea. Next base: position 179,167 of record JAVSCE010009873.1, read on the forward strand.
TCCAATTAAGAAATGGGCAGAGGACATGAATAGACACTTCTCCAAAGAAGAAATTCAGATGGCCAACAGGCACATGAAAAGATGCTCCACATCGCTAATCATCAGAGAAATGCAGATTAAAACCACAATGAGATATCACCTCCCACCAGTGAGGATGGCCAACATCCAAAACACAAACAACAACAAATGTTGGCGAGGATGTGGAGAAAAGGGAACCCTCCTACACTGCTGGTGGCAATGCAAATTAGTTCAACCATTGTGGAAAGCAGTATGGAGGTTCCTCAAAAAACTCAAAATAGAAATACCATTTGACCCAGGAATTCCACTCCTAGGAATTTACCCTAAGAATGCAGCAGCCCAATTTGAAAAGGACAGATGCACCCCTATGTTTATCGCAGCACTATTTACAATAGCCAAGAAATGGAAGCAACCTAAGTGTCCATCAGTAGATGAATGGATAAAGAAGATGTGGTACATATACACAATGGAATATTATTCAGCCATAAGAAGAAAACAAATCCTACCATTTGCAACAACATGGATGGAGCTAGAGGGTATTATGCTCAGTGAAATAAGCCAAGCCGAAAAAGACAAGTATCAAATGATTTCACTCATATGTGGAGTATAAGAACAAAGAAAAAAACTGAAGGAACAAAACAGCAGCAGACTCACAGAACCCAAGAACGGACTAATAGTTACCAAAGGGAAAGGGACTGGGGAAAATGGGCGGGAAGGGAGGGATAAGAGGGAAAAAGGGGCATTACGATTAGCAAATGTAATGTTGGGGGGGCACGGGGAGGGCAGTACAACTCAGAGAAGACAAGTAGTGATTCTATAGCATCTCACTACGCTGATGGACAGTGACTGTAATGGGGTTGGTGGGGGGGACCTGATGAAGGGGTAGTTTAATAATCGTAATATTGCACATGTAATTGTAAATTAATGATAATAAAATAAATTATATTAAAAAATAATAATAAAATAAAATACTTTATTTTAGAAGGACATTTGGTATCCATACTACAAATGGAAACCATTTGCTATAAATAGAAATTGAGTACAAAAGAAACATAATGAAAATCAAAAAAAAAAAGTATTTTTAGGGTCAGAAGGTTTGATATTAAAGTCATTTCAGTGGTTACCTCTGGAAAGGTAGGGAGGAGGCTGGGACGAGACATCAAAAGGGCTTTGGCTTTAAATATCCTGGGCTACTGCATTCCTGTCCTGAGCTCTGGGCCACAGTCCCAGAATCCCTTTGGAAGAGTAGAGCTGGGTTTCCGTCACTTGAAGCCGCAAGTGTTCTAACGCTCCCATGTCTCTCCTTGGACATTTATGTTTTCTTCTAGAGAGGAGAGCTTTTCCATATCACCTGCACTGCCGCTCAGCTGGCCTTCTCCTAAGTGGTGGGCCCCTGTGGCTGAACCAAGGCTCGCTGCTCTCACACTCATCTTTCACCAAGCGAAGGCAATCCTCTCTGACCTACTGCATGCAGGGAGCTTGCATGGACAGGGTGCTTAAAGGACAGCCCGGACAGTGGTGTTATAAGGGTACCAAGACATGCCTGAGATGATCTGAATTTGGGGCTGAGAAATATGGAAGAGCAGCAGCAACAATGGGAATCATGTTTTGGGATTTTTCTTCCCCAGGAGCAGAAAAAGACCTTGTCGCCTTGAAGGTGTTATAATTCTGTTGAGAGATACTATTCCTATTACTGTCACTGTCACTATTGTCACACCTCCACTTGATTGCACACCTCGCGTGCACAGCGGTTCTCCCTGCCTCCTAAACTTGGCTCTTTCATGGCTACCTGTGGCCGCCCTTTGGATCGAATCAAGTTCAACTTTTACACTTGCTGACAAAATTAAGGAAATTGGGGTTATTTTCTTCTCTTTATAGAAATAAAATAAAAACAAAGAAAAATGAAAAGAACATTATCCCTTGGTTCACCAAGTGGCACAGAATGTTATTTATTATTTTATTTTATTTTATTTTTTATCACTCAGTATAAAGCTTTTTTTTTTAAGAATTTATTTTGGTATCATTAATCTACAATTACATGTGCAATATTATGGTTATTAAACTACCCCCTTCATCAGGTCCCCCCCACCAACCCCATTACAGTCACTGTCCATCAGTGCAGTGAGATGCTATAGAATCACTACTTGTCTTCTCTGAGTTGTACAGCCCTCCCCGTGCCCCCGCAACATTACATCTGCTAATCGTAATGCCCCTTTTTCCCCCTTGTCCCTCCCTTCCCACCCATCCTCCCCAGTCCCTTTCCCTTTGGTAACTATTAGTCCATTCATGGGTTCTGTGAGTCTGCTGCTGTTTTGTTCCTTCAGTTTTTTTCTTTGTTCTTATACTCCACATATGAGTGAAATCATTTGATACTTGTCTTTTTTGGCTTGGTTTATTTCACTGAGCATAATACCCTCTAGCTCCATCCACGTTGTTGCAAATGGTAGGATTCGTTTTCTTCTTATGGCTGAATAATATTCCATTGTGTATATGTACCACCTCTTCTTTATCCATTCATCTACTGATGGACACTTAGGTTCTTCCATTTCTTGGCTATTGTAAATAGTGCTGCAATAAACATAGGGGTGCATCTGTCCTTTTCAAATTGGGCTGCTGCATTCTTAGGGTAAATTCCTAGGAGTGGAATTCCTGGGTCAAATGGTATTTCTATTTTTGAGTTTTTTGAGGAACCTCCATACTGCTTTCCACAATGGTTGAACTAATTTGCATTGCCACCAGCAGTGTAGGAGGGTTCCCCTTTCTCCACATCCTCACCAACATTTGTTTTTGTTTGTATTTTGGATGTTGGCCATCCTCACTGGTGTGAGGTGATATCTCATTGTGGTTTTAATCTGCATTTCTCTGATGATTAGCGATGTGGAGCATCTTTTCATGTGCCTGTTGGCCATCTGAGTTTCTTCTTTAGAGAAGTGTCTATTCATGTCCTCTGCCCATTTCTTAATTGGATTATTTGCTTTTTGTTTGTTAAGGTGCATGAGTTCTTTATATATTTTGGATGTCAACCCTTATCGGATACGTCATTTATGAATATATTCTCCCATACTGTAGGATGTCTTTTTGTTCTACTGATGGTGTCCTTTGCTGTACAGAAGCTTTTCAGCTTGATATAGTCCCACTTGTTCATTTTTGCTTTTGTTTCCCTTGCCCAGGGAGATATGGTCATGAAGAAGTTGCTCATGTTTATGTCCAAGAGATTTTTGCCTATGTTTTTTTCTAAGAGTTTTATGGTTTCGTGACTTACATTCAGGTCTTTGATCCACCTTGAGTTTACCTTTGTGTATGGGGCTAGACAGTAGTCCAGTTTCATTCTCTTACATGTAGCTGTCCAGTTTTTCCAATACCAGCTGCTGAAGAGGCTGTCATCTCCCCATTGTATATCCACAGAATGTTATTTAAATAAATGGTTTGGGGATGGACATTTCAGATGCATGTTCGCCAGGAAACAAATTTAGTCCCTTGCGTTTTGCACAAATTCCTTTGTTGACAATGTAGGGGTTCAAATGGAAGAAAGCCCACCCCAAGGATCTCAGTGACCTCCTGTCTGCACACAGTTCACTAGGTCCCTTGGGTGATGTTAAGCTGAACTTGGCTTCAGCTACTTGGGAGAATGTAAATTTGTATCTCCAGTGCTAGATAACTTGCTTTTCCTTTGTTAGCTGAGATTTAGGAGTTGGAAGGGACATATAAGCTTCTTGGCACTGATTATTCCAGCTGCTCTGATGCTAATGATTCACATCTTGAAAAAATAAAATATCCTGGAAAGCTGCTAATGGAGGAATTTCAAAGTATGCTCATTCTGTTGACTAACGTACACTTCTGAGCGTGGCACAGTTTTATTTGGTCTTGTTGCTGAGGGTCATACACATACTTCTCTACTTCTGAATATTTTTTTCCTTGAAAATATTGCAAAAAGGAGGAATAGACGATTCACAGAGGAAGAAAGGCAAATAGACAATAAACATATGAAAAGATGTTCAATTGAATAAATGCAAATAGAAGCAACGGGATGGATGTTTTTCATCCAGCCACATAAGAAAGTATTATATAAAGGCTGATGATAATCCTCTGAGTTGCTGAGAAAATGAACACTTTTTATATCCCACTTTCTAGGTGTGATCTGGCAATGTGCATGTGTTTAAACTGCTTCCTTTGGCTCAGAAAGTATACCTCTAGGCACTCATCTTGAAGATCTGATTAGATCCCCTTGTGAGGATGAAGCCTGTCATTTACTGAAGATTGTTTGGGAGGGAGACTAGAAACAACCTAATATCTACCAACAGGGATAGGTTAGATGAATGACATGTATAGTTCTCCAAGCAATGTGGGGCAGCTGCTGAGAAGGAGGGTGCAGAGCTTCATATGTGAATGTGGAGACATGCTGTTGATGTCCTGTGGACACAAAGTTACAAAGCTGTGCTTATTGTCATTGCATTTCTGTAAAAAACCATCTGTATGTTTGTATTTTAACAAGTAGTCTGACCGGTCACAAACGAAAGAATTTTCTATGACATTTACATGAGATAACTAGACGAGTCGAATTCATAGAGACAGAAAGTAGAAGGGTGGTTTCCAGGGGCTGCGGAGAGAAGGGAATAGGGAGTTAGTGTTTAACGAGTACAAGACTTCAGGGTGGAAAAATGAAAAAGTTCTGGAGATGGAAGGTAGTAATGGTTGCACAAAAGCCTGAATGTACTTAAATGACACTGAATCGTACTTAAAAATGGTCAAAATGGTAAATTTTATGTATATTTTACCACAGGAAAAAAATTTTTTTAAGTAGCTGAAAGGATATTTGCCAAAGTCACAGTGTTATTCTCTGTATGGTTGGTCTTTGTTTTCTTTACAATGAGCATACATTACTTTTATATTCTATGAACTTATCTTGGCCAGCCAATGAGCTGTGGATTCCTCAAATACCTCTATTTCTGCTTAAGATTTTAAAATGTGATTATGTAGACTTGCAGCCTACCCCCAACCCTCAGGTGTTTCCATTTGTTGAACTTTCCCTTAAAAACAAATGTCTGAATCTTGTTCCCCATCCCTTATCCCTCTATCCCCACCTCAGATTGCCCCATGAGTGGGGGGGGGGACAGACTCGGCACATGGGCCCTGCCACATGACCAGGTGGAACGCCAGTCTCAGCCACCACACACTGCTCTTACCCGCAGTGGGCCTCACTGGCCATCCTAATCGCCAGGTGAATTTGCCGGGGAGAAGAGAAAGATGGCTCATGGAACCCACAGCAGCAAAGCAGGGCACCAGATTGGCTCGGGCAGAACAAAGCGGGGTCCCAAAGATCAGCGCCAAACTTCTAGTTCCCTGGCTCCCCAGCCCACCACTTTCTGCCCCCGCTTCCCACCTCTGCCCTCCCCGCTCTAGGACCAGGGCCCGAGGACATGGTGATTGGCTGATCTTGGTCACGTGCATGTCAGTTCTTGTTGGGAGCAGGATAAAGTGTTGATTGATAGACCTCTGGGCTTCTCGTGATGTCACGGGGCAGAGCATCCTCAAAAGAAAATTGAGGCATGGGCCCAGAAAGGGAGAAGCCCCTAACCCCTGCCTGTGCACCTAGGAGTTAACCTCCCAGAGCTTGGGACCTTCCCGCAAGCTGTTCCCTCTGCCTCCAAACCTTTGCCTGACCATCTGCTTGTTACTTGCTTTTCAGTTTGAAGGCCACCTGTAGAGGCCTTGGCTGCCTGGTGTATCTTTCTGCCAGGCCACCTGAGATCCCCCCATCCTGACTCCATGTTTCATCTTCGCTAGTACCCTTCTCTTCACCTGAGAGTGTTGTGTTCACTCACCGGCAGGTTCAGAGTCATTGCTCCAGTAGTCTTCGTGCTAGTCAGCTAGAGCTGCCATGACAAACACAGACTCCAGGGCCCAGGCAGCAGAAGTTTATTATTTACTCTGGAGGCTGGAAATCTAAGATCGAGGTGATAGATTCTGTTTCTCCTGAGGCCTCTCTCCTGGGCTTGCCGATGGCCGCCTTCTCGCTGTGTCCTCAACGTGGGCTTTTTCTCTGTGTGCTCACACATCTCTGTCCAAATTCCCTCTTCTTTTAAGGACACTGGTCAGATTGGATTAGGGCCCATCCTAATAGCCTCAGTCTAACTTAATTACCTCTTTAAAGACTCTACCTCCAAATACAGTCACAGTCTGAGATGCTGGGGTCAGGGCTTCAACATATGAATTATGGGAGGACCCAATTCTCCCATAACAGTTTCTAAGCAGAGTCCTGGTCCTCACCTCCACTTAGTAATACAGCCGTTACTAAGCCTAAAACATGTTGCTTTGTGCATGATGCGGGGAATATATTTGGGGGATAAAAGGAAGGAAGGAAGGAGGAAGCATGAGAGGGAAGGAAGGAAGGAAGGAAGGAAGGAAGGAAAAAAGGGAGGGAGGGAGGAAGGGAGGAAGGAAGAAAAATGTGGGCACTGTGGGGTCAAGATCTGACAGGTGTGCCCAGCTGTGTGATGGTACTGCCCTCATCAGCCTCTGAGGCTGAGCAAAGATGAAAATGAGCTTGTAATTACAAGATCACAGCCACGCCTCCTCAGAGGCAGAGCCCAGGATCCACTGAAAGCTCTGGGACTGGGGCACTTGGACAGATGTTTTAGGAGTGCATTTGGATGTGGTATTAGTTATCTACTGCTGCATGACAAATTACTGCAAAACTTAGTGGCTTAAAACCAATGTGTATTATCTCATAGTTTCTGTGGGTCAGGAATGTGTTTAGCCGGGTGCCTCTGACACAAAGTCTATCATGAGGTCTCAATCAGGGGGCTGTAGTCTCATCTGAAGGTCCCACTGGGACAGGACCCCCTTCCAAGCTCACACAGTGACTGTTGGTGGAATTCACTTCTGGATGGCTTTGGATGGAGGCCTCCCTCAGTCCTTGCCATGTGGGTCAGTCTGTGGGGCAGCTCACGGCATGGCTTCCCTCACCGTGAGCACGCATGCAAGTGAGAGAGGGCGGGACAGGGTAGCCCAGGAGGGAGGCCATGATATTTTGTGACCTAATCTTGGAAGCAGCATCCATTTCTTTTGCCATTCATCGAAGAGAATCAGTAGGTTCAGCCCACACTCAAGGGAGGGAAGTACGTAAGAACATGACTGCCGGGAGGCTGGGATCTTTGGGGGCCATGGTGGACCACAATACCCTAATGCCCAGTGAAGGGGACAACCCTATTTGGGCATCTCCCATGACTTAAAAACCATCCCATGTGTTGGCATTACTTGGAAAGAAGAACACTAGAACAGTTTGAATGTCCCTCAGTATGGAATGCAGATGTAAGGGGTGACATTCTGTATACAATAGCATAATAATAAGAAAGAGTCAAGATGAATTGTATTAATGTGGGTCCTTTATGAAGCAGACAGTAACATGGGATTAGATCTGCAATATATTTACTGGGGGAAATGCGTGAACAATAAAAGGGAGGGAGCTTGAGAAAGGGGAGATGGCCGCCAGGCCTGATGTAGACATGACCCCTGTGAAGGAGGAGCAGGTGGGAAGAGGCTTGCATGCAGACCTTTTCAGGAAGGCTTGGCCAGTCTGCCGGGTCATCTTGAGTCCAAGCTGCTCACTGGAGGAGCCCCACATCCCACAGCAGTAGGCTGGCATCAGTTCCCCTGCCATGCTCAGCCATGAGCCAGAGGAAGCATCTTCGTGGCTCCCAGATGGGTAAACTAGATCTGCACACATCAGTGTGGATAAGTCTTGAAGACATAACATAGGGCAAAGAAAGCAAGTTGTCAGTGGATGCAAGAGATATGTTAGCACTTCTGTAAAAGTTTGCAACACACTAAATAGTATGATACATTGGTCACGGGTGGTAGAAGTATAAAAAAAGAGAAAGTATGAGCACAGAACTCAGGCTAGGCTAGGGAGGGAGACTGAGATGGGCGGGATTCCCTGGAAGCGATGCCTGATTCCAAGGGATGCAGTGTGGGGCCCCTTCCCTGCAGCCTGGGACTTAAGGAATGAGAGCTCAGTAACATGAGGGAAGAGCAGTATTTCTGTAAGCAAACTGAGCCATGCTGTCACCCACTTCAACTCATCTACTGCAAAGTGTGAGCAGAGCTGCCCTGGATGATGGGGATGGAGCTAATGGCCTAAGGACACAGACAGTCATGAAAACCAGCCTGTGAATTGCAAGAGGATGATACATGCAGCCCCAGAAGACTGTTAAGGCACAGAAGGAGCATTGAGGCGGGAGGGAGGTTTGTCTCTCTCTGGGAGGGCATTGAGAAGATAGCTGGTCTGGGTTCCAAGGACTGCATAGGAGTTTTCCCAGAGGGGGACAGTTGGATAATGTCTAGTATTTACTGGGTGCTTACTCTGTGCCAGGCACTGCTGTAAGTGCCTTACAGGGATTCATGCTTTTAGTTCTTACCATGACATTGGGAACCAGGCACTGTCATACCCCTATTTATAGACAAGGAAGCCAAGGCTCATAAAAGTGAAGAAACCTGCTCACAGGAGGAGTGAGCTGGGGAGCTGGGTTGAATCTCCCACTGACTCAAGAGCTTCTGTGCTTAATCAGGCCAATTCTCCTGTGTGTGGAGTGCTTGGGGTGACTTCCAGGGGGACTGTGACTGTCTGGGTCAGAATTGTCACATCTTGCAGGAAGTACCACTGTGCCACAGTGCGACGGTATCATCCTCTCTTCAGTTCCCCTCCAGTGCTTCTCATTGGGTTGAAGAGAAAGTCTCCATCTGATGCTCATGTGTCCTAAATGCTCTAGAATACTCCTTAATCTCCCTGCTGGAGAGTAACGGAGAGAGACAGACAGGCAGGCAGACAGAGACAGAGAAAGACAGGAACCGGGATGCAGGCAACAAAACCCACGATGTGGTGCTTCGGTCTTACCCCTAGTGACCTGAGTTTACATTCAATGCGATGGTATGAAATTTCCTTTTGAAGTGGAAATACTTAAATGAAATAAAAATGAGTCGACTTACATACAACTATAAAGTCCATAATAAAGGTTTGCTGTCCACCGTGATGGAGGAGGGGCCTCTGAGCCCTGGCCCTCTGCTGCATGCCTCCAGGTGGTCCTGGCGGTTCTCAGGGGAACAGGAGCCACCTGGAGCCCTTGCTGCTCTCATCTTTCACACGTGCTGGAAATGAGCTGGTCCTCCCCTTTCTGATCCACCTGGATCATGAAGGAGACACTGCTGGGGATGTGAAGGCTTGTCCCAGTGGCTTCCCGAATCCATCCCTGCAGCCGCGGGTTTCCCAGATCATACACGGCCTCTGGATTCAGGCTCTCTCAACCTGTCACCTTCCTTCTTGTGGCAGCAACAGGGTTAAAGAACAGACCTTATCTGTTAACCCACCTCGGGGTTCTGATGTGCTTTGCCCCATTAATAATTTAGTGAGGTGCACTGAATTGGATTGATTCTTCTCCCAAATCGATACACAAATGATTACCATTTTGGGGCACTTCTAAGTGCTTTAGTGAGGCTGAGTGGAGCTTTTTGATTGGAAATTGATACTGCACTCATCATTCAAAATTACTGTGGAGAGGGTTATGTAAACCAAGGGAATGACCTGACCCGGTGCTAACATTTTTATTGCAATACAAGTTCCCTCCTCCCTCCGCCCTTTTTGTGGAATGGTGCTTTTATGACATACTTTTCACTATTCCAGGCCTGTATTTTAAAAATCACTGCTCAAAACGGAAGGTGAAATGATTTTACTACTGATGCTGTTTTATTAAAGTTGTAAGACCCAGCAATGGCTTGGAGGGTGTCTGTGGCTGGAGATACCCGCCTTCCCACCCCACCCCCTGCCAGCCCATCCCGCGGAGGGAGGAGCCTGCCATGGGGCCCGGTTGGATCAGGGGACTGTGCCCCGGGTGCTTGGGTGTCTCACAGGGTGCAGCAGACACTCAGCTCCAAGCCTTGCTCCTCCTTCGTCCCCGCAACCCGGCAGACCAAGGCTCTAGGAGGGCAGAGACACGAAGTCCAAAGCGGCAACCCAGACTGCCTGCCTCACCCCACAGAGAGCTTAGGTAGGAAGGTTGTCACAACCCTCAACTGACCAGTTTATTTGTAGTAATTTTTTTTTATTGTGGTAAGGTACACTTAACAAAATGTATCACTTTAACCATTTATGTGTGAGGCTGCCCATTCCTCCCTCCCCCCAGCCCCTGCCGAACACCATTCCATCTTCTGTCTATGAATGTGACTAGTCCAGGGACCTCACGGAAGTGGAATTGTGTGGTACTTGCCCCTCTGTGAGTGCTTTTTCACTCAGCATAATGCCCTCAAGGTTCATCCGTGTTGGAGCGTGTGTCAGAATGTCCTTCCTTTTAAAGACTAAATAATATTCCACTGTATGTATAAGCCACCTTTTGTTTATTCTTCTATCCGTCAATGGACATGTGGTGTGCTTCTCCCTTTTGGTTATTGTGCATACCGCTGCTATGAACACAGGTGTACAAGTATCTCCCGGAGTTCCTGCTTCTGATTCTTTTGTGTATATACCCAGAGGTGGAACTGCTGGGTCATAAGGTAGCTCTATGTTTAGCCTTTTGGGAAACTGAACCACTTTCCACAGCAGTTCACCATCTTACATTCCCATCAGCAATGTGCAAGGGTTCTAACTTCTCCACATTCTCACCATCACTTGTTTTCTTCTCTTTCTTTCCTTTTTAATAACGGCCATCCTAATGGATGTAAATTGGTATCGCATTGTGGTTTTGATATTTTTAGTATTTTCAGTTCAAATAGACCTTATGTCCCATTCCCTAAAACGATTTGTTCTCTTCTTACCTTCTTTCTTTCAGCTCCTTCCCCCATTTTATTTCACAGTTGTATGATGCTGGCTGCCATTCAAAAATCTCACAGTCACAGGTTTTCATTTTAGTTTCTACCTAAGTGGCTGAGATTTTAAAACGTCATTTGAGAGGTATGGATTTGAAGGTATATAACAGCAAAATAGTCATTTAGAACACACTTTCCTGTGCGGAGCCTCTGCTGGGGTCCCAAAAGGGATCCTAGAAAGCATCTAAGGATTTTTTTCTGCCCAAGGAGAGATTGGCTCAAAGATGTAGACAGAACCATCTGCTCACTACTGGCTCAGGGGGGTAGTTGATCTTGGGTGGTGCTTGGATGGCTGTTCCGCCAGGGGGTCCTGGAGACCCCAGGGTCAGTCAGTATGCCCACATGCCATGGGGGCTGCTCCCAGGGCTGAGGACGTTTCTCCAAATGCTCTCTGGCTCTGGCTCTTGCTGTTGCCCTGGCAGAACAGAGGAAGAGTAGAAGTTAGCCCTGAGAGGAGTGGAGACATTCCAAGACCAGAACAAGTTGGATGGAGAGGGGAGCTTGGTGATAGGCAGGGCTAGTCCCACAGGATCATGAAATTCAGATTAAGAACTTTGAAGTCCATTCTGGAGCATTTTCTGCAGGGTCATGATCCACCCTGCATGTTAAAAATGTGAGCTGTTGATTAGGAGGCAGAGGACCATGTAGGAGGTTTCTGAGGAGGTCCATGAGAGAGGAGATGGTGGCTGGGACCAGGGCGGGCTCCTGGTGATGGAGGGAAGTGGGCAGGTTTGAGACATGCTGTAGGGACTGGCTATCAGAACTGTGATGAACATGGGACAGAGGATTAGGGTGGGGATTATTGGCTCAGTAAATTATGTGGCCATAAACTGAGCTGGGCACAACAGGGAAGGTCAGACTGCAGAGCTATCTGTTCTAGAGTTCAGTTTGGACAATGCAAGGTTTGCCCTCCTGGAAGGCACCTGCAGTAAACCTGGACCAGGTGGTCATAAGACCTTGTTTCAGTGTCGCTCACCAAAGCCACATTTGACCTTTGATCCTCAAAAAATTCTAATTATTTGAAATCAAGAAAGACAATTACCATCCAGCTCGGCATCCTCTGTGTGGTGGCCATTAACCTATTGGATAGGAGTGGGCTTGAGTTTGGGCATGTGAATACAGGACAATGAGGAGGGCGTGGGGAACTCTCAAGTGGCAGCGGCTTCCTCTATGTATTGTAGGGGCTTAGGGGCATGGGGCTGGTCCAGAGAGGGGTTTACAAGGGATGCCTCTGTGCCCCATCCCTCTCCTGTCTGCTTGTCCTCCTCTCCTTACTCCTGGAGCAGATGGCTGAAGGCCTCCGTGGCCCACAGTCCATACCTTACGAAACACATGGGGGTGACAGCATCTTTGCTTCCTTCTAAGGAAGAAGGCCAGCTTCCTGCCAGGAGGACCCTGATTCACAGCCTGGGTCCCTGGGGCCCGCGGCTCCCTTGTCTGTCTCAGCCAGTCTGGGCATGTGCTCAGGATCTATTACTGGCATCATTCTATTTCCAGTACTAAATTCTCCTCCACTGGTTGGAAATTTGGGGTTGTGATGGACAGAAACCTTCTGGATATAACTAGAGCTGACACAGGATGTTTATTTAAAAGTTGCAGGGTGGAGAAAACCCAGCAACTGCAGCCAGGTCTTGCAGCAGAGCCTGGGCTTTGGGAACCATTGCAGAAGGGTTGAGAGGGGTTTGGGAGAGGACTGGGCCAGGGCTACACAGAGGAACCCTTGCGAGGGCCCTGCTTGGGGTGGCAGGCTCTAGAGGGCACTGAACCACTGTGGGACTAAACCGGAAGTGGGGTGTCAGGTAGCTGCGGTCTCAGTATGGGCAGGGTGTAGGTTTGTGCCAACTCAGTAATCAAGATAGATCCTATTAAAAAAAATCAAAATAATGCAAAAAAAAATAAACCTCACCCATGATGAACAAAATATTAAAAGTTTAAATACAGATAGGTTGCTGTTGTTTGTTTTACAGTCCTGCACTACTGTGTAAACGGAACAGTTGTTTCCAATCAGCCTGAAGTTCCTGGGTAGCCAGACGGTCCCCTGCCATGTGGGTTCATAAAGGTTGACAATGGGATGTAAACAGATTGGGCAATTTGCAGCTTTATATACAGTCATGCTTGGTGAATTTAGAGCTTTTAGTAACCTTTTCTACTTGGTTCAAAGTATGGGAGGATATTTTGACAAGTATATAGAGGAGCTCACATTTTTCCCTCTGCTTCAGGGTCCAGTAGTATTCTTCATGGTGTTCACAATAATCAACCTTGGATTCCCTATATAGCTTGCAAAACATGCATTAAAGTAGAAAGCATCTTCAAGTGGAAACAGAACTTTGGGTCCTCCTTGCCAGTGTCCCTACATTGCTGAACTTTTTTGCCCTGCTAAATGCCCAATGCATGGGCAGTCAGCAGTCTGAGGAAATTCTGAAACCACGTTATGGTATGCTCATGTTCTTTACCATAAATAAGCCATTTTTCTTGTTATTGACTCTTAAATCTTTTAACCCATCTTTCAAGAAGTCTGCTTTGGGAAGACCACCAAAGGAATTGGAAGACAGAGAATAAGAAAAACAAAAACATGTTTTCCCAAATTTTGTCTAACATCCAGTTGAAAGTAAGTTAGTGAGTTACTCTGTCTACAACTTTCACTACTATAATATTTGTTCCTTTCTATCCGCTCTCCTAAAATGATATATGAGGTGGGGGGTGGGGGCCAGATATTGGAGAGGGATCCTGAGCGTCAGGCCATACAAAACTCCACGGTAGGGAACCTCCGGGCACCTGTGATTTCACATCTGTTTCAGGAAAGGAAGGTTGACCCTAAATGGCCTCAATACTTCCTGGGTGTCTCCCATTTCTGCCTCTTCTGGCCCCAGCACCTGGTTTACAGCCTTACCAGGGGGTGGCCCCAAACCTGAAAAGCGGGCCTCCTTTCCGTTTCCCAGTGCCTGTTGGGGTGATTGGGTGGGTCAAAGATCCCGTGAGGGTCGGTTTCCAGAGGCCTCTCGCGGTGTTCACAAATATCCCCTTAAACGCCTTGCTCGGCATAGAACTCATTTTAAGGGTGTGACAGCGCCATTTGGGCTGTGGCCAACGAGGAGGGCAGGTTGGAGGAGCTGGAACGGGGACACCTCACCTGGAAGACAGGTCTTAGCCTTCACCATGATCCATCCTGCCTTAAGCAGTCCAGAGTAGCCCCTTCCTCGGCCACCTTCTCCCAATCTTTCCTCCCCTGTTCTCCCCAGCACAGCTGGGCTCCTCCGGGAGGGACCGGTTCGTGGGCCGGAAAGGAGGCCAGGCCAGAGCTGCCCGGGACCCTGGGCGTACCGCCCGCCCTGAGCGCCAGGCTCAAGGGCCGGGGGTGAAGACTGGCAAGGGCAGCCCGCTGGAGCTGTCCAGCACCGTGGCGGGGCGCGCGCCCCCCGCCCGCCCCAGCCGCCTCCCCCCACCGCCAGCGCCACTGCGGCTCGGCGTGCTTGTCACGTGGCTGGCGCGGCGCGGCCTCCGGGCTCCGGGCGGGCGAGGGGCCGGGCGGGAGACCCGCAGACCCACGGACGCATTAGCGGCGGCACCCGGCCGGGCGGCTGGGTGCAGCTGCGCGGCCCCGGGCGGCGGGGCCGGACAGGCTGCGCGCTGCGGGGCATGGGCGCGCCGGGGGCCCCGGCCGGCCGCGGCGAGGCGCCCGGGGCGCGGGGACAGCGGCGGACGGGGTCCTCCCTGGCGGCCGCCGCTGCCCCCGCGGGGCCCGTGACGCCGCGGCCGATGAGGCCCCGCGCGCGCTGCGGGCCTGCACCGCCGCCTCACAAAGACGCCGCCAGAACCGCCGGGAGCCGGAGCCGGAGCCCGAGCCGTAGCCGCAGCCGCAGCCTGGGGACAGGAGGCGGCGCCCTCGGGCGGCCGGCCCCGGTATGGAGAAGCGGGCGGCCGCTGGGCCCGAGGGCGCGCCGGGCGCCCGGGCGCAGCTCGCCGTCGTCTGCCTGGGTGAGTGGGCCTCGCAGGCCGGGCGCCGCCGGGTCCCCGCCTCGCAGCCCTGCGCCGCGCCCTGGCCCGCCCTGCCCCTCCGGTCTCGGGCCAGGGCTTCCCGAGCGGGCGCTGCGAGGGCCCCAGCGCGGGGGCCGCAGAGAGGGAGACCCCCAGGTCTGCCTGCCTGCCGGGGTCTCAGGCCTGCGAGGGCGACGCTGGCAGTGGAACCCCGGCTGCCGCCGGCTCGGAATAGCGCCCGGGAGCCCACGGGGCGCGGGGCGCGGCGCGGCTGGGCTCTGCGGGCTGCTGCGGTTGGCGGACAGTGGGGATGGAGGCCTCCGGAGGCGCGGACAAAGGCGAGGCTGGCGGCGCTTAGGCCAGCTGCCCCGTCTGGAGGGAACTGTTTCCTGCCTGGAGTTGGGGTCGCGGCGAGTGCTAGCGGGAGCCCGGGTTCTGGGCGCCTGGCAAGAGGCAGCTGCGTAATGACTTGTTTTCCCTTTGTGCCTTAGAGCCAGAGGGGCAGGCCTGTTCGGCCCAGAGTGGTGTGTCTGGGGGGCGCCTGCGGACCTGCCCAGGCAGGAGGGTCTCTTGCCCTGCCCAGGAGTTTTTCTGCCCATCTTTCCAGGGCTCTGTGTGCGGGGGAGGGGAAGAAAGGAGTTAAATCCTCAACCCACATGGCTTCTTTATTTACCACAATGGAGGAGGGAGGCCATTATCTGAGCTTCGGGTCATTAGGGGACACCCTATGGGGTCACCAATGAAGGCCCTGTAAGCCCAATCGGTTTGCTGAAGCCGCCGAAAAGACAAAATTAAAAAGAAACCCGTCGGTTTTAAGCTGCACCCTCCTTTGTGCCCCAAGAACCAGGGAGTTCCAAGTTCAGGGGAAAGCCCCTGCTTCAGCTGCATGAGTGGTCTGCTAAGGGCCATGATCCCCCAGGGCGCCCACTCCTCAATATGTTAGTGATAATGTGCTCTGGACTCAGCTGCTGGGTGCTGGCCTTCCTGGGTGAGCGGGACAAGGGACAGGCCCTTTGGCTTCCCCAAGGCCCTCCTCGCCCAGATGTAGCATGGGCTTTGCCTAGCAGAGCCTGGGTGTCCTGAGAGGGGACAGTTGCCTCTGCGTTCTCACCAAGTGGGGGCTGGCCCCTGCAGAGATGCTCTCTGCCTCCCTTGGCATCCTTGATGCTGGAGGAAGGGCACCCTGAACGTTGGAAGTTGGCTTTGCCCGTAGCATCCTCCTGGTCCCATAACCCCAGGCAGGAAAGCAGTAGATGAAAGCAAAGGACAAACCCCATGGAGATGGCTACTTGAGGGGGTGGGTGGCAAGACAGTTCTTTGCCTCCCTTCTTAAGGTCACCATGACGCGGTGAGGAGGACCCTGAACTCTGCTAGTTCTGTGTCCCTGTGAAGTGGGCTAATCAGAATTGCTTCCCTCCATCCCTGGCTGCCAGAGGGAGGGAGCCCTTCAAGGTGGTAGGAACTCCCTTGCCAGGCAAGGCCCCCCCCAGGGCTGAGCCAGGATCTCTCTCCGATGGGTAGTCCAGGCCGGAGTTCCAGAGCTCCAACTCATGTTAGGATTCCCAGGGGTGGGGAACAGCAGGAGTGGTCCCGTGCAGCCAGGCTTGTCCCCTGCTCTCTTTGGCTGAGGGTGTGGGGTGGCTGCTAAAACCCTCTGGGGTCCTGGCCTCTGCCCATCCCAGTGGGACCTGGGTAGGAACGGAAGTCTCTGTGGAAGGGCTTTAGATGAAGAGATGAAGAGAACCAGCCTAGAGTTCTGGCTATATTGTTCTGTGTTCCTATAAGGGCTGCTGGTGGCCCTGGGCAGGTGCCTGGGCCCCAAGAACCACTGGCCCCCGCTGACCCCATCTTGTGTCTCCCACAGTGAACATCGTTCTCACTGGGCGGCTCAGCAGCGCGGTCCCTGCCTTAGGTGAGTGAGATGCTGCCCTCCTTCCTCCCTGCCCTTCTGACCCAGTGACCTCTGAGGACGGGCCTTCAGGGCCTGTCTGCCCCTGTGGTCACCTGGCCTCTTTCAGCCTCAGTCCTCAGTGCATCTTTTCTGCATCACAAATGAGCTGTTTGGGCAAGCTTACACCTTCCTGTTTCCTCTTCTGTAAAATGGGTGCAGTAGCCGGGGACCTACCTCGATGACCCTGGTTGTTAGGGTTAAATGAGTGAATAACGCAGGGTGCCCAGCATGGTGCTGGCACATGGCAGCTTAATACCACTAGGAAACTGTCACAGACCGAGTACAACTGACAGACCGTGCTTCCTGTGGGCTCTGGGGTTCCCCAAGGACCATGAGGTGCCATGAGATACCTGCCTGTTTTAAAATTATGCCTGGCATTTAATTTACAAAGGTGTGACTGAGTGACAACACAAGAGGCCAACACCAAGGTTGGTCAGGCAGATGCAGGAGTGAGGGGAAGGCCTAGGCCAGAGCCTTTTGTAGATTTTCTCCAGGAAATGCAAGGCAGGACAGGGAAAACAGCTTAGGATGGGCTAGACTGAGTGATTCCAGCTGGCTTGGAGGGTGGTCTCTGGTTTCCTGGACCTTGGCCCTGGGATGACCCAGCCGGGGAAATACGGGCTTCTTGTGTGAATTAGGTAAGTAGGTAGGTGGGAGCTCAGACTTGGATCGACTGGTCTGTTGGGGAAAGACCAATTCCAGGCAAGTTAGTGTGCAAGAGAGAGGTAAACACTTAGGCTAATAGTTTGGCCCTGTGATCAGTGGATGCCAAACAGACATACAGAATCTAAGAAAGCAGTCACAACTCCCCCTCTGCCTCCTGCCTGTCAGAGGGGGTCTCACCATGCACAGACCATCTTTTTGCTCAGGCCTAGTGCTGAGGACAGCGAGGGCCGTCAGGAGCAGGAGAGGCAACCGAGGCCGTCAGGGGCATTCGCTCTCTGCTGAGGGGCTGCCGCAGGTCCGCAAATTCACAGGCCTGTGGCCTTTGGCGCTCCTGGACACACTGAATAGGACCTCGGGGAGCTGGGGAGAGTCTGCAGTCACCAGCCTGGCGCCCCTCTGACTGGTTTGCTGTCTGCCGTGCTATATAGCGAGGCAGGGAGAACCTGGGATTTCTAGTTCTGCCTAGAACCCAGCTTACAGCAGAAAGCCGCTGAGCCTGGCTCAGGGTCAGGGATCTCTGCTGGCCAAGGTCCCCTGGAATGAGTCCACAGAAACTGGCGTCACGGTTCCGTCTCTCAGTCTTCCTCCCGATCCTTCCTGCATACCACCGCCTACTGCCGGAAGCCTGGCCTCCTGTGTTGACTTGGCTGGTCCAGGGCCCTGCCCTGCTCAGCTCTGAGCCAGCCCCAGGCCTGCCTGGCTTCCTGGCCCCTCTAGCCAACTGCCTTGTCTCTCCATCCCAATTTCCAGGAGAAGACTGGCCCCACCCGGGTCCGATGTCGGTGACTATGGTAGGGAGTGAGAGGGAGGGGTCAGGTCTTACAGATGTGAGCCCCAGGCCAGCCCTCCTGCTTTGGTGGCTGGGCATGTGGCCCCAAGCACGTGCTTTAGGAAAGTGATGTCCACTCATGGAGTCAGGGAGAGAAGAGCCATCCAGGTCCACACGTCTGGTGGTTCTTAGCTATTGGCAACCTCAGATCCCCGCAGGGTCCACACTGCCAACTCCTGCCATTCACACAGTGCCTGTGTGTGGTGCCCTGGTGTCTGAGCTGCACGCACAGCCCGTGTGGCCACAGGTGGTGGGCTGGGGCCCTAGTTCTCCTGGGGTCTAGTTCTGTCCCTTTCACAATGCTAAGGGAAGTGGAGACCAGCTTCTGGCCACCTCAGGTGCCCCTACCACCTGCCCCACAGCTCAGTGGCTCTGTGTTTTCAGGGCTTTTCCCACACATTTTTGCCTTTCAGCCCATCCTGCCCCAGGTTGTCAGGCGCTATGTCAGAGGACCCACCACCCACACCCTGGCCTCTGGGCTCCACCTTGTGGCCACTGTGACCCCGGCACGGTGAGCCTGGGCAGGGTCTGTAGGCTGTTCTCCACTCCACTGGCTGCTTCCCCCTGGTGTCTGGGGTGGGGGCCCCAGCTCCCTGCCATCCAGTTACACCCGGCAGATTGGCCGGAGCACTGATTGCCTCTGGGAGCCGGATCTGCAAACTGTGCTTCATCAGGCCATGCTCGAGCCCACTCAGGCGTGTTTGGCTACTCTTTGAGCTAGGAAGGAGAGATGCTCATTGGTATCAAAGTGCCCGGTCATCCCAAGCCCAAGGGCCAAGGAAGCTTCTGCCTGAGAGAACTCAGGTCACCTCCAGTTAAAGCTCAGAAAGGCTTCTCTGACTCCCCAAAGCCCCCAAACCCTCTATCCTGCAAACATACAGTCCTCGCTGCCTATCGTCACACCCTCACGATCCCTCACCTCCCGCGGGCAAACCACCCACTCAGCCCACCGCATGAATGTCTGCCTAAGACTGCCGCTTTCCACCCTCTGAGACAGGCGGCACCCCTGGTCTCCATTTTACTGATGGAGAAGCTAAGGCTTAGGGTGGAATGCTGTGGTTGGCACTGGTGGCCCTGGGACCGGATTCACGGAGCCCTCTTGCACCTGCCTGTGCTTGGATCCCGGAGTGGTGTACTGGGGTGGGGGTGAGGCCTGCCATCACAGACGGGCCTGGAGCTGATCGTCTGAGCAAGTGGCACCCTTAGCCCGTGGCCAAGCAGTGTCCAGTCAAGAGGCCCTGATCAGAGTTCCCAGCTCCCTCCATGGACCCCGGCCTCCCTTCTGCTCCATGTTCACACTGCCAGGCTGATGGCTGCAGAAGCCATGGTCTCTGTGGCTCCCCCTTTGCAGAACTGCAAACAGTAACTGAGTGGTTGCTGCCCCTGGTGTGCGCATTTCTGGGGCAGCCCTGGGGGATGCTCAAGGGTGAGGCTCTTTGGAGGGATGTGTTGCCGGGAGTTTGTTGAGAGACAAAGTTAGGATGGTAACTCACCTGCTTCTGGCTTATCTGGTGGTCTGAGTTGGTAGTCCGCCTGGTCCCTGAAAGAAGAGCCAGACATGGGTCTCAGAAGTGTAGTTGCTGAGGCAGGAGGCCCCTGCAGAAGACCCGCGGTCCTAACTTTCCCCAGCCACTGAGGATGAGAAACCTGACCTCTGTGAGAGTTCCAAGCCCTAGGGACGGCCTCCAGGCCAAGGTGGATACTGACCAGGCCCTGCCCTGCCCCTGGCACCGTCCTGAGGGCTGAGGGTAGAGGAGACCAAGACCTGGCAGATAGAGCCTCCTGACTCTGGGTTTTAGCATGCGCTTTAGAGATTTGACAATGGGGCCTCCCTACCTGGGCACCTCCTACCCAGCGCCCTCCGGGAGGAGGGGCCTCATCTGGGTGTCATGACCCCACACCTCCCAGGGTCCCCAGGTCAGCACCCAGCGTCTCTGTGAGCACCGCAAAGCAGGCGGCCTCTCCTGTCGGAGGGAACGGGCTCCTGTCCTTTGCCTGGGTGCTTGCGTCACTCCTGTTTTACGGGTGAGAATCTGGGGCTCAGAGAGGCTAGTACCCGGGGCCCTGGGCGCACCAAGCAGAGACGCCTGGGTAGTACCTTGCTGACCTGGGACTGTTGACACTCTGATGGCGACCTGAGGGTGGGGAGCCTTGCTTTTGGGTCAAGGGTGGGTGTTTCTCTTATAGACCCTTGGTGCTCTTATGAGCTGTGGGTGGGGTTTCTGACTCCCTCTTAGTCAGTGGTGGATCATTTCCAAGGTCATGGCCCTAAGAGCACAGGAGGCAGCTGGAGGGCTTTCACTTTCCTTCCTGCAGCCGTGCCATTTGGGGTCCCCAAGAGTCTTGTTGAGAACTAGGGCAGAGGCCCCTGCTTCCAGGGTGCCAGTGGAAGGTGCCAGGCAATGGGAGAGGAGGTGGTTTCCCTGGGCTTGAGAAAGGGTTATCCTGAAGGGTGTAAGGGGCTGGGAGGGGTGGGAGCGGCCACGGGCAGGTGCCGCCCAGTCCTGGGAAGGCCAGGGCACACCAAGAATAATGAAGGAGGAATGCACACACAGTGAGGCCACCTGGCTGGGCGTCACCCACGCTGGCTCGTGTGCTATGCTGCCCTTGGGACCACATGCTGCCTCGTCTGCTTATCACAAGAGCCTGGGGCAAGGCTAGGGCCCATTATACAGATGGGGAAACTGAGGCTCAGGGAAACAAACGATGACACTTTCCCCAAGCCTAGTGGAAACCTAACACAGCATATAGTCCACACTTCATAAATGCATTGGCTCAGGGTCTATTTTACAATCTTTACTGCACCCGGGAGGGTCTGCATAAATTCTCTCTGCCCTCCCTGTAGCCTGGGAGTTCCAGAGTGGGGCTTTTGTCTGTCTTCCTCGGCGTGCCTAGCGCTTGTGCACGGCCCTAGGTGCTCAATACATGTGTGTCGCGTGAGCAAAGCCCCTCCCCTTCTGGGGCTGAGCTCTGTATTTGGCAAGTACCAGGGAGGGGAGGCAGGGAACCACAGCGGGGCTGCCTGTGCAGGACTGATAGGCCTGGGGGTGCAGAGTTCTCCACTGAGGCCCTGAGGCTGAGGGGCTGCCCTCCCCAGAAGCCATGGGGACCTGTTGATGGGCTTTGCTCCCAGCCCTGTTGGGGATGGGGGATAAAACCTAGCTGCACAGGGTGGGGTTGGGGGTACCTCCACCCTGAGTCCATGTAGGTCCTTGGTCCCCCCATACAGAACACTTCCATGAAGTCTTGAGTTGTCGCCATTGGCCATCCTTGGCTGGCCTTGATCCCACCCTGGGGAAGGCCTGTGCTCAAGCCATGGGGGTGCTCAAGTGTCCCCCCACCCCACTCTCCACCCAAAGCTGAGGCCACAACTTCTCAGCCTCCTCTCCCAATAGCCGCCTGCAGTGGGAAACTGGAGCAGCACACAGAACGGCGTGGGGTCATCTACAGCCCAGCCTGGCCCCTCAACTACCCGCCGGGCACCAACTGCAGCTGGTACATCCAGGGCGACCGCGGGGACATGATCACCATCAGGTAAGGGGGTCCCAGGGGTGTCAGGCCTGCATGTGCTGAGTGTGTGTGTGAAAGAGTGCATGCATGTGCAGGACTACATGTGTGAGTCGGTACAGGCACATGTGAACAGATGTGTGAGTGTGTATGTTTGAGCATGTGTGTAAATATAGAGGGCAAATGTGTGAGTGTATATGTGTGTGAGCACCTGCATGTACATGAGCACATGTGTGAGGTGTGGAGGGAGCATTTGTGGGATTTGTGTGAGTGCATGTGTGAGAGGGTCTACGTGTGAACATGTATGAGCCGTAAGCATGTGAGTGCCCGTGAGCATGCCCAGCTCCCTGGGTCTCTCAGAGCCTCTGTGGCTGGCTGCCTATGGGCCTCATCCTGCCGTGAACCTCTCTCGGGGGCTGTGGGGGCTGTCCGTCACCTCAGCCCAGCCAGGAGGGGAGCCCCGGGGACTGGGGGG
The DNA here is from genome assembly GCA_032199065.1 of Smutsia gigantea. Classification (NCBI taxonomy): domain Eukaryota; kingdom Metazoa; phylum Chordata; class Mammalia; order Pholidota; family Manidae; genus Smutsia; species Smutsia gigantea. Next base: position 201,442 of record JAVSCE010009873.1, read on the forward strand.
CATGGTCCAGCTGTCTCTGAGGTGGCAGAGGTGTCCTCTCTGTCCTATAGGGGCGGCTTTAGGCCGGCCTGGCACAGAGCTCAGAATGTCCTCACAGGCCTCGCAGAGGGAGCTGGGTGAGCTGCCCCGACAGTGGAGCCGTGGCTGGATCCCCCGGCTAAGTGCCAGAGCCCAGAGGGCCCCCAGTTACTCATAGCCCAGAGCACAGGGGTGTGATGGCACGATCAGGGTCTGCCCTGTAGTCTGTGCCTGTCTGCCTGTGGCCACGGGGCCGTGGCTCTCAGGAGCTCTCCTCAGAGACTCCACCCTCACTGGCTGCTGCTAGAGTACTCCATGGCCCTGTGGCCTGCTCGTCCCACAGCCACAGTCCAGGCCAGTGTTCTTCCCCAGGTGACAAGCTGTCACATAGCCACAGGCTAGGCCAGCCCTGTGAGCCTGGCCCCCCTCGGAGAACAGGCCTGAGTGTGTGTGGGGTCTGTCCCGGCAGACCCAGTGTGGGAGGGATCTGGACCCTTGGGCTCGCCCCTTCAGGCGAGAGGGCCAGGGGAGGGAATTGCCCAGGACAGGACTCCTGAGTCTCTGTCTGCTCTGGCTTTGGGTGGGGGAGCTGTGTGTGTGCTGAGGAAGGGCAGAAGGGGACGAGGGCAGGCCTTCACAGAGCTGCAATGGGGCTGCAGCGACAGACGCTGTCCACGGTCATCCTGATCCTCCCTGGAGCCACCCTCAGACCCCGGGACAGCAGAAGTCCCACCGAGTGGCTGGGAGGGATGGCGTGGGGCTGGCCATCCTTGCCAGGGGCTCAGGTCTGACCGTTCCCTGCTGTCCTTGGCCATGCGGGCGCCGCCTGCCCACCCACGTCTGCGGTCCTCTCTGCCCCACAGCTTCCGTGACTTTGACGTGGAGGAGTCTCACCAGTGCTCCCTGGACTGGCTCGCGCTGGGCCCGGCAGCCCCGCCCCGCCAAGAGGCCTTCCGGCTCTGTGGCTCTGCCATCCCGCCTGCCTTCATCTCTGCCCGGGACCACGTCTGGATCTTCTTCCACTCCGACGCCTCCAGCTCTGGCCAGGCCCAGGGCTTCCGTCTCTCGTACATTCGAGGTGATGCCGGCAGTGGGGTGGGGCACCACAGAGCACGCACTGCCCTTGGGTGGGCTCCAGGGGCCGCCGCCCGCTCCCTGCAGGGTCTTCCCAGCAGCCCGGTTAGTCAGAGGGTCGCTCCTACCTCTGCGTGCCTTGGAGCCCCTTGAGGTCACTGACCCTATTTCACAGACTTGGCCAGGGTGCGGGGCTCATCCCTTACCCTGACTCAGCTCAAACTGAACCCACCCTAGCATCTGAGGGGTCTCTGCCCTTCCGGTGGCCATGGAGCGGCCAGGGGTCCTTCTCCCTGGGTCCTGCAGGGGCCCAGCTGGGATGGGGGAGCCACCTGGCCATAGCTGGCCCCAGGGCCTGCACTAGGGGAGGCTCTGCTCTCCCTCGACTGCTTCCCCTTATGCCCTTCACCCCACAGGGAAGCTGGGCCAGGCGTCCTGCCAGGCAGACGAGTTCCGCTGTGACAACGGAAAGTGCCTGCCTGGCCCATGGCAGTGCAACACAGTGGACGAGTGTGGTGACGGCTCTGATGAAGGCAACTGCTCCGCGCCTGCGTCCGAACCGCCAGGCAGCCTGTGCCCCGGGGGCACCTTCCCCTGCAGCGGCGCGCGCTCCACTCGCTGCCTGCCCTCGGAGCGGCGCTGTGACGGCACACAGGACTGCGGCGATGGCTCCGATGAGGCGGGCTGTCCTGATCTGGCATGCGGCCGGCGCCTGGGCAGCTTCTACGGCTCCTTTGCCTCCCCAGACCTGTTTGGTGCAGCCCGAGGGCCCTCGGACCTTCATTGCACATGGCTGGTGGATACGCAGGACCCGCGGCGCGTGCTGCTGCAGCTGGAGCTGCGGCTGGGTTATGATGACTACGTGCAGGTGTATGAGGGCCTGGGTGAGCGTGGGGACCGCCTGCTGCAGACGCTTTCCTACCGCAGCAACCACAGGCCCGTGAGCCTCGAGGCCGCCCAGGGCCGCCTCACCGTGGCCTACCATGCCCGCGCCCGCAGCGCTGGCCACGGCTTCAATGCCACCTATCAGGTGAAGGGCTATTGCCTCCCGTGGGAGCAGCCCTGTGGGAGCAGCAGTGAGGGGGACACGGGTGACACAGGAGAGCAGGGCTGCTTCTCAGAGCCACAGCGCTGCGATGGCTGGTGGCACTGTGCCAGTGGCCGTGACGAGCAGGGCTGCCCTGCCTGCCCGCCAGACCAGTACCCCTGCGAGGGTGGCAGCGGCCTGTGCTACACACCTGCCGACCGTTGCAATAACCAGAAGAGCTGCCCGGATGGTGCCGATGAGAAAAACTGCTTCTCCTGCCAGCCCGGCACCTTCCATTGCGGCACAAACCTGTGCATATTTGAAACGTGGCGCTGTGATGGCCAGGAGGACTGCCAGGATGGCAGCGATGAGCATGGCTGCCTGGCAGCCGTGCCCCGGAAGGTCATCACCGCCGCCCTCATCGGCAGCCTGGTCTGCGGCCTGCTGCTGGTCATCGCCCTGGGCTGCGCCTTCAAGCTCTACTCGCTGCGCACGCAGGAGTACAGGTGGGCGGGTGGCCTCACAGTGCCGCCCAGGGCCTGGGCTCGTGGACTGGAGCCTTGGTTTCCTCGTTTCCCTGCAGGAAGGCCCCGGGCTCCCTGTTCCCGCAGCCAGGGGTCTGTAAATTAAAGCTCCGCCATGCTCGGGTGGGCCCTGTTGTGCGTGCCAGGGTCCGGGCATCTCGGGATGGCATGGCGGAGGGGTGGGGTCCTCAGGCCTGCTGCTGAGCTGCTGCCCAGGGCCCACGGGAGGCGGGAGCGTGGGGTTCTGGCCAGCCCTGCCACGCGGCCCTTCTGCCCGTTGTTTTCAGGGCCTTTGAGACACAGATGACGCGCCTTGAGGCAGAGTTTGTGCGGCGGGAGGCCCCCCCATCCTATGGCCAGCTCATTGCACAGGGCCTCATCCCCCCTGTGGAGGACTTTCCCGTCTACAGCGCGGCCCAGGTGAGGGCCAGAGGGCGAGACCCCACAGGGGCGGGCGAGTGGGAGGGCTGGGTCGTCCGCAGGCAGCGGGGGTGGGAAGCGAGGCCTGGGCAGGGTGACATGGGTGACATGGGGGGCCACGGCCAGGTCGGGGGGATGAGTCGGTCTCTTGGGTCTCTGTCCCTCGGGGGCTGTGCTGATCTCTGCCCCCTCAGCCGCCACCCCGCCCTCCAGGCCTCGGTGCTGCAGAACCTTCGCACGGCCGTGCGTCGGCAGATGCGCCGACACGCCTCCCGCCGAGGGCCTTCCCGCCGCCGCCTCGGCCGCCTCTGGAACCGGCTGTTTCACCGGCCACGGGCACCGCGCGGACAGATCCCGCTGCTGACCGCCGCGCGCACCTCGCAAACAGTGCTGGGCCACGGGCTCCTCCAGCCTGCATCAGGGGCTGCTCTGGACCCCCCCGCACCCCTTCTGGACACAGGCAGCCCCGGGGCAGCTGGGGATGGGTGCCCCGGCACCCCTGGCCACACACCAGAGGCGGGACCTTCTGTGCCAATCCCCTCAGGACTGCAGGACCTGGAGAGCAGACTGGTAGACAAAGACAGAAAGGCCTGCAGGGACCCCATGGTGGACAGCCCAGCCCCTGCGGAAACACCTCGGGAGCCTTGCCTGGCCCAGGACTCTCACCTCCCAGCCCCCACTGCCAGCGGCACTCTAGGCCCCCACCCACCAGAGCCACTGGGTGTCTGCAGGAGCCCCCCACCACCCTGCTCCCCGACGCTGGAGGCCAGTGATGACGAGGCTCTGCTTGTCTGCTGACTGCCGGACATGCTGGAGACTGCCAGAGCCCCGCTTTGTAACCAGGGAATACACAGTCATTTCTACCCCGCCTCTGCGTCCTTCTTTCTTGCAGAGAGGCCCACCCAGAAGCCCAGCCAGCTGGCTGCATTGGCACTCCTACCCTTGGTGGGCATGGCAGGCAGGGGCCGTGTGGGCTTGAGCAGGGAAGAAGGTGGAGGGACAAGCCCCTTGCAGGGTCCCAGCACAGGTACCCTGGGTCTCGCTTCTACCTCTCCCACCTCCTGGGAATCCATTTCCAGAGAATCAGGAGGGCCAGGGCAGGGCTCTCGAGTGTTTTCTGTGGCCTCTGGCTTCATTCACCCTGTCGGCACCAGAGCTGTGCCAGGATGAACAGGGGCCCGGATGTGGGACACAGCCCCTCTACCCAGGCTGGGCCCTCCTCCCTCCTCCCAGCAGGCCCCAGAGACGTGGGCTGGGAGGCCTGCACACCCCACCTTATTGTGTCAGCACGGGCCTGGCCAGGCCGATGCCCTTTGCCCTCTGGCTGAGGGGTCAGTCTTGCGGGCATAAGGGCAGGGCTGGGAATGTGGGTAGGTGGTAGAGGAAGCCCCTGGGTCTCTTGCAGGCCCTGAGGTCCCTGGGAGATGCTGCTTGATGCGTTCTCGGGGGACAGAGGCCAAGGACCAACTAACAGTGCTGACAGATCATCCCATCCTGTCTTAGGGCCTGTTTCCCTCCATGTAAACCAGGGTGATGCTGTGGGCTCTGAAGTCCTCCGTGGGAATTTATAGGAAGAAAGGCAGTTCTGGTGGGAATTCCTGGACTTTCGTGGGTGGCTAAGCCTGGGGCTGGCAGTGTGGGGTCTGGGAAGGGCACACCTCGCTGCTTCCCAGTCCTCAGTGTCCCTTTGGGGCAGGGGAGGCTCTGGACCTCACGAGGGAGAGGGAGTGCCTGGCTCAAGCGGCAGAGCCGTCAGGTGCCCAAGGCCTCCTTCAGAGCCCGCTGGGGCACCTTCCCCAGCGGCTCCATGCATGCCGCCTGCCAAGTTATGCCCACCGGGAACTCACCTGAGACTAGCACACCACCGGCCCTGTTTTATTCAGACCTTTTCAGGAAAAGCTGGCAGGGCAGCACTGATAGGGAGCCCCGTCCACATCTTCAGGGCCTCCTTATCATAGGCCTCTAAGGCTCAGATCTTTTCTTCCAGGAAAAAAGAAAACTTTGTTACAAAAACATCTCCTTGATAAACAACATGTAAACAGAAACAGCTGCTTCAAGGCCCAGAACCGTCTCATTGTGTCTTCGAGGGCTTGTCCACGGCAGGCAGCGGGGAGAGCTGGCAGGGGCCATATTCCTCCTCCTCCGGGGCACCCTGGGGGTAGACCACGAAACACAGCTCCTGGCCCCAGCGTGTCATTGACTCTGAGGACAGACAGACAGACAGATGGACCTTGGGGTCTGACCCCGAGGGGCAGGGGTTCATGGGAGGACTTCTCTCTCAGCTCGGGTTAAGGTCTTGTGTTTTTGTGCTTCTGGGGGTGGGTCCCAGATGCTCGAGCACAGCCTGGGGAGACTTTGGTGGCGGTGTGGGCCCTGTGCTGTCACCGCGGCTGCTGGGAGAGCCTGCTCTGGGGCAGCCCCCAAGGGTCCCCTCTCTGGGCCCCACCACCTCGGGGAGACTGCCCGGCTCACCTGTGAGTCTGTGCACACCCTTTGGTTTGCTTCTCCAGAACACGCCCAGGAAGAAAACGGGCACCCCCGTGAGGACGATGATGACCCCCACCCCGCACACCGTGGGCTCCGAGAGGAAGCTGAAGACCAGCAGGAATGCCCAGAAGACCAAGTACGCGGCGGGGACGAGGAGGTTCACCTGCCGGGAGAGAGTGAGAGTGCCAAGGGCAAGGACCCCCAATCGGCTCTCCTGCGCTATCGCCGGGGGAGCCCGAGGTGCCTTTCACCCTATCACGGGAGTTGAGGCCTGAAGGCAGCAATCCAATGTGCCGGAAGTTGGCCAAATTGTTGAAGATTTGTCAAGGTTTCAGTGGCTCAGCTCCACGCAGCGACTGCATGTGGGCTTGCTACTTGCATTTGGCTGAAGGTCAGTTATTTTTTGGTTTCACCGTTCAGGCTCTAAGCATTTCACCAGCTGGAAGGGAGATGTCTGTGCAAATAGGAGGACTTCTCTTTTAGCTTGGGTTTTGTTTTTATGTGGACCCACGGACTCCCGCATGACCATGAGCAAGTGCCTTAGACTCATTTTCTCGTCTGTAAACTGGGAGGATTCAAAGCACGTCATGAGGATGGACTACGTCAGTGCACACAAAGCCCTGCGCAGGGCCCAGCTCTAGGCAGAGGCCGGAATCCCCTTTGCTGTCATCCCCTCCCCCGGTGCCCAAATAGGTGAGGGGGTGGCTTTGACAGCCTCTGGCTCCTGGGCCGGCCTGTCCTCCCAACAGCCTCACCTTGATGGGCCTGTGGAGCGCCGGCCGCTTGCAGCGCAGCACGAGCAGGCCCAGGATGGTGACGCCGTAGCAGAGGTAGTTGATGAAGGACACGTAGTTGATGAGCGTGTACGTGTCTCCCACAAGCATGATGACGGCCGTGGCCCCGCACTGGGAGAGGACGGGCTGAGGCTAGCCTCCCACCTGTCTCCTGCCAACCCTGCGGGCTGCCTTGGGCCTGCCGGCTCGGGCCAGGAGGGTGGTGAGTCCCAGCCCTCCCCACGCCCTCTGTGGGCTGCCCACTAGACCCAGGGCTAATCTCTGCCTTACTCACCCACCCCACCGGCCTGGGTCCCCGACTTACACAGACGAGGAGGGCGGGGATAGGGGTGCAGTGCCTGACATGGATCATGGCCAGCAGACTGGGCAGGTGCCCCTCTCGGGCTCCAGAGAAGCACAGTCTGGGGGTGGGACAGAGATGGGTGGGGCCATAAGCCCGGCCTTGGGTTTCCCTGCTGGCCTGATCCTAGACCTCAGCTCTAGACCTGACATCTCTCTTGGCCTCTGACCCCCTGCTCCAGGCCCCAGCAGCCCTGCTGGGCAGTTCTTCCCCATATCTAGCCCACCTCCCTCTTGCTTTCTGTACCTGAGTTGGTTACACTTGTTACTAAGGAGCTCATCACCCCAGATTCTGGCGGGCTCTACCTGGCTGGATTTCACTTCCTCGGGCCCCCCCAGCACGGCTCGTGTGCACCAGGCCACCTGCCTTGTCTCACCTTGACCGCCCTCTCCCAAGTCCAGTCACCTGGAGGAGGTGAAAAGGTAGCCATTGATCCCTCCAAAAGTGGAAAGTGCCACGGACACAGGCATGACCCAAGAAAAGTAGCCCAGTAGCTTCTCCCCGAAGGTCTGAGTGGGCAAGGAGAGAGATGGTATATGAGGCAGGGTAGGGGCCTGGCCGGAGCCAGGGACAAGGTGGGGCCCCCACTCACCACAGCCACTGCATTAGAGGCCAGCAGCTCCTGGGGGGACATGGCGGTGAAGTAGGCCACATTGGTGAAGGTGTACACGAAGGTCACCAGCGGGATGGAGATGAAGATGGCACGAGGTAGGTTCCTGGGGGCAGCGGTGGAGTGAGTGAGCACCAGCCCCTGGGGGGCGGGGGGACAGGGCCCAGAGGGGAGGGGAGGGGACCTGAGCCTCCGCCTCCTGTGTCTGCTAGGGGCCTTCGGGCAGGCGAGGAGCAGCAGTACTGGCTGTTGCCCCTGCCTGGCAGCCCCCGCCTGGCGCAGGCTGGAGGGAGATGGGCAGATGGAGGAGGGGCCGCATCGTGCCCTGAGGGGCGGGTCTGATGTCTGTGCATAAGGAGAAATTTGCATACAGCCAAAATCAGCCTTGAAAATCCCACGAGTGCCCTTGGGGCGTAGTCAAGGGTCCCTTGGGACTTCCTGAAGCCCCAGCCCCAGGTGTCGGAGTCCCTGGCTGAGCATCGGCTTCATTTGTAGGGACCATGTCGTATGCACATGTATAATTTTTGGCCAGATGTAGACAGCTGGACCCATTCACAGCAGGACAATGATAGTCAGTGTTTCTGAGGCCCGACAAGGGGCTGTGACCGTCCACAGCCATGCAGAACAGGCCGGGCTGGAACACAAGCATCCCGGCTGTCTTTCTGGAGCATTTGTGTGCGGCAGCAGGGCGGTCAGGCAGGTGACAGCAGGCCTGTGCAAGGAGACTGCCTCTCCCACCGTCCAGCCCACACATTCCCAGGGTCTGGCTGGGTGACTCACTTTCGAGGGTCAACCAGCTCCTCGGTGACGTAGTTGAGGAAGTTCCAGCCACTGAAGGCAAAGGAGCCCTGGAGGAAGGCCAGGGCCAGGTGACCCACGGAGGGTGACATCCAGAAGTCAAAGGCGTTGCTGGGCCTCAGCTCTTCGAAGTGCCCTGGGGGTCCAGAGGTCAAGGGTCAGGTTGTCTTCCCAGCCCTGTGCACAGCCCCACCCCTGCCCTACCTTGGAAGATCTGGACAAAGCCCACGCCAATGATGAGCGACAGAGCCAGCAGCTTCCCGCCGGTGAAGATGTCCTGGATTCGGGTGGCCCAGCGCACACTGGAGCTGTTTACCCATGTCAGGAGCACTGGGGAGGGAAGGTGGGCCACAGGCGAGTTTGACCCAGGCTCGGCGGCCGGAGTGCAAGAAACCCAACCCCTGAGGTGGCCTCGCAGGGGCTGGCAGCCGGGAGGGATTCCTCCAGCCCTCCCATCCAGGGCAGGGGGCAGGGTGGGCCCCAGCAGCCTGCTGCTCTGGGGACAGAGGCCCCGCTGTGGGCACTCACTCAGGCAGGCCATGGAGAGTGCACGGGACGCAGCAGCAGGGGGGATGCAGTCGGGGAACACGGGCTGGAGCACGTAGTTGGAGAAGGTCATGGAGATGACAGCCAAGCTGGTGGGGTACATGATGAGGACGGCGCTCCACAGCAGCAGGAAACTGGAATGAGTGAGGGCCCGAGTGGCATGCACCCTGGTATCTTGCTGGCCAAGCTGGCCTCGGTGTGTAGGGCAGGGCCGCCCCTGGGCCCTGGCACCCGAGGGCTGGTGTGGGCACCAGATGCCAGCTTCAGTCCAGGCAGCCAGGGCAGACTGTCAAGGTGTCCACCCTATTCGGGACCGTTTCAGCACTGCTGAACTGCTACAGGCTGCCCTTGGGCAGGTGTCGAGAAGGACTCAGGAACCAACCACCTATCTAATGGCTACCTGGCCCTCGGTCATATGCTGTTTCCTGTGCTGGGGTGAGCTGTCCTGGACCTCCAGTCAGGGCTCCAGCCACAGCTCTCTGCAGAGCCCTGTGGGTGCAGATGGCTGACTCTGAGCTGCAATCTCCATGGGCCCAGACCTTGCAAAGAGCTCTGGCCGAGGGTAGGGAATGACTTACGTCCCTTGCATCTGCAGGATGCCCATGTGGGAGTCGGGGCTCTGCCTGCTCTAGGAGAGGGCCTGTCTGCGGGGGTCATCCTAGCTCTCTCTCCAGCCCCTGATGGTGGGATTGTCTCATCGAGGGACAGTGACCTCTGGGGCACTGAGCTTGGTGTCTTCCTCTTGGTCTTCACCTTTGCTTTGTAGCCCTGCTTCCCACCTCTTGCTTTGCACCCCCAACCCCTTGGCTTCTGGGACACTCTAGCTCCACAGCCCTCCTCTCCTGCTTGGTGCTCCCTTCTGCCTGCCCCCCCCCCAATTTTGGGTGCCCCTGGGGTAGGATCTTGGGGCCTCTTCACCCTCCCACCTCCTTGAGTATTCTCTCCAGCTGCACAGCATGATTCTTCTGCTTTCTTGGGTCCAAGACCCCTTTGAGGACCCTCTCCCAAGAGGATAGCATCCATGGACACCCCACAGGGGTGCCCACGCCCCGACAGGCCCTACCACAGCTGCCTCGTTAAGGGCCTCAGATATCTTCCTCAGAACCAGACTCTGTGTAATTCAACCTAGACTTTTTCTTCTGAGCTGTAGACCCTCCACGCAAGACCTGACTGAGCATCTCCCCAGATGTGCTACAGACCCCACCAGCATGGCAAGCCTTACCCCAAAATATCCCTCTCTCCATCCCAGGAACTGCCATCTATAGAGCCTCTCCGAGAGGAAAGCGGTGTCAGCTCACTGCACCCACTTCTCCCTAACACTGCCTGCCATGCCCTCTGACTTCAGCTCCTAGAGGATTCTGGAATCTCCCGGTACCTTTGTTCAGGCCCTCAGTATGGCTCAAATGACGAGTGCAATAGCTTTTGGGACTGCAATCCTCCATCCCTAGGCTGCCCCATCCCCTCCAAGCCCTGGCACCTACCATGGATCTGACCTCACCCGTGGCCATGGCAGAACGTCCGAGCTCAGCCGGGGCACCACCCTCTGTATGTGCTCCCCCTCCTCACGGGTCAGCTGAGAAAACCCCACCCTTCCTTGAAGCCTGGGCGCAAATGTGTTTTCTCCCGGGAGCCTTCCCTAGGTGGTGGGCACCCTGTTCTCTTGGCTGTTGAATCTCTGCCTCTCACCCACACCCTGAAAGCAAGGATCCTCTAGGTGTCTATCAAGTCTGGGGGGGCTGTTTCCCTTCTGCACTGTGAGCGACTTGAGGATAAGGACTGTTTTTTTTTTAATCACTTCATCATCTTTTTATCACTGCTTGGACCTCAGCACACAGTAAGCGCTCCGCTAATGTTCACTGGTGAATAAAGGAGCATGAGGGGCTCTTTAAACTTGCAGGGCGTTGATGGGAATATCTTGTCTTCTACCCCCACACGTAAGTTTAATAAAACCTAGAGAATTCAGATTGTAAGGGACCCCCACCCATAAGCACCCAGGTAGAGTGGGGCTTGAAGGGAGCTCTATTTAAAAGGAAACACAGAGGTCAAAGGGCAGCCAGAGTGTCTGGCTGGAGTGCGGCGGGCATTGGCCTTGGAAGGCCGCCCCAAACCCTCACCCACTTCCCTCCGTCCACCCCATGACCTTCCTGTGATGTGAGAAGCCGAAGAGGACACAGGTCCAGGGCCCACCTGGCCATCATCCCAGAGAGATGCGCCCCCGCTCCACTGCTGGGGCCCCACACTCACCCAGCCAGGCCCCCAAAGATCTCGGTGACATAGGCGTAGTCTCCGCCAGATTTGGGGATGGCGACTCCCAGCTCCGCGTAGCAGAGGGAGCCCAGGGCGGTGACGCCCCCACCCAAGACCCAGACGAAGAGGGCCAGACCCACCGAGCCCGAGTGCTCCAGGACCCCCTTGGGGGAGATGAAGATGCCCGAGCCGATGATGTTCCCTGCGAGGGAGAGATGGGCAGGCATCAGGGCTGGGGCTCCCTAAGCAGCCCAGCCTCCTCTGGGGCTCTGGATGCTGCAGTGGGGAAGGGAAGGGGCTGCCTCCCGGAGGAGGAGGCAGGAGGTAGCCTGGAGGCCTAGGGGTGCCACAGGCCCCCCAAACCCTGGGAGTCTCAGTCTGAGCTCATCCTCTCCCCTTCCTGAGTCCTTGGTATGGGAGCAGCACGGTGTCCATCCAGCCCAGCTCCCCTGCTGGGGATGGGTCTTGTTCTGAGTTCCTCTGTCCCCCACTTACTCCCACAAGGTAGAGCAAACACAAGCCACCTGTCCTCCTTCCAACCTGCTGACCGGAACTGGCCTCTTAAAGCAGGACCTTAACAATGACACTGTCTCCTGCCACTTTTCTATTGGCCAAAGTCCAGACGGGGTGGCACCTCCTCCAAGAAGCCCTCCTTGACTGTGCCGGTTTGGGCTCTTCCTCCCACTTCACAGCCCCGTGGTTCCCCAGACCCTGTCCCATACTTTATTTCTTTATCTTCTGTCCCCCCTTTCCCTATCAGGGAGCCCTTCCACCTGCTTCCTGGGCTCCTTTCTGACCTTGGACCCAGACTCTGAAGAGACTTTGTTTCCTGGAACTGTTAAAATGTCTCAGGCCTTGGGCAAGGGCTAGTGGGATGACGGGGAGGAACCAGTGCATTTGCAGGGCAGGGGTTGGTCAGCAGCTGTCATGGAGGGAATGGGGTGAATGACAGCAGGTCAGTAGAGACTCTTAGTGCAGCCTGGGGTTTGGGCCCAGACTGCCTCTCTCCTTGGGACAACCTGCTGTTTGCAAAGAGGGGTCACTGCTCTAGTCTCACGACCACAGTGGGAAACCCCGCTGGAGCTCAGGAGGCCTTAGGGACCTCTCCCCACTCAGGTCACCCCTGGAGTCCTGTCTGTACAAAGAGATTATTGTGAGGATTCCATGAGACACCATACGGGGAGCCCTCAGCTCATCACAGCTCCATCTGGAAGTACTTGGCATCTTTGCATGATTGTGTGTGTACTTTCACCCGCTTTCGCTGTCCTTGGTCCCCCAGCACCCAGCACATGCTCAGCACACCTCTGTTGAGTAGACTCATGGGTGAGAGAAAGGCCTGGTGCCCAAGTGGCATTGATGCCCTGACGTGAAGGACTGACTTCCTCATCTGTGAAATGGGGGTGGCAGTTTGTGCCTGTCCTGGAAAGGGACTGTGGGGAGCATAAGGGTGGCCAGCTTCCAAGGCTGGTGTTTGAGTGGCATCTGCCATGGTCATGGAAGGCCTGCCTTGCCCCTGGGGCTGACTCTGAGTCTCAGAAGGATGGCCTGTGGGCCAGGGCTCCACTGATTCACCATCTCCGGGAGTGGGACAACGGGAAATGCTCAGAGGGACAAGCTGCAGTCTGCAGAGCAAGTTCTCAGGGCGAGCACGCCTCTGATGCCCACTGAGTCCTGAGCTCCTTGGCAGTTGGGGCAAAGAGGGTATTGCTCTGGGTCACCTGGATGTCATCACCTGTGCAAATGAATCAGGTCTCATCACTGGTGATTTGGTGATTTGCATGAGGACCTGCCCAAGAGGAAATAATTCCAGAACCCATATGAATAAAAAGGCCACACTGCTGGGACCTGGGGCTCTGCCCCTCAACAAGATTACCCTACCTGCCAGGACCCTGTGGGGACTGCCTGTCTACCAGTGCAGAGCCTGTTTGCTCCACCTGCCAGGCCGGCAGGAGGGTCTGGATGTGGACACAGCTGCAGCCGCCAATCTGCATGCATTCCTTGTCCCCGGTGCCACCCCCCACCCCCACCCCTGGCCGACACAGATTTCCAGTCTGGACGGCATGATGACCCGCTTGGTTTTCCAGTCACATCCCAGGAGCCCTAAATACATCCAGATAAGGATGAAAGAATTCCTGTCGCCCAGAAGTAAGCTGTGCCCTCAGCCTGCTTCCAGGGCTGAGGGGCTGCCTCCCGCATCTAGCATGGGGGTCCAGGGCCTGGGTGCGCCGTCAGGTTTCTAAATGGCCTTTGAGTTCATTCTGTCCAGCAGCAGAGCCTCTGTCCTCAAGACCTGGTTGAGGGGGATTTGCCAAAAGCCAGTGAGGTTGGAAGCCAGTTGGGGGCTGGGTGGTTTGGGAAGGAGCCCCAGGCTGCCTACCCTGAGGGGACCCCACCACTCCCCACGGTTCAGCCTGGCAGGGCCTCATGGCCATTACCCTCAGGGAGCCACACCTGGCACCTCACCCCCCAAGACTGGGGTCAGAAAACGACGCATCACGAGCTCTGATGCTGGTGTCTGGGGGATGGGCCGGGGGATCATCATTGTCCTGGACATCAGGCCTCGGCCTACAGTGCAGGGCCCCTCTCTGTGCGGCTCAAAGGAACGCACATGCCAGCTGATGTCTCTCCAGTCTTTGGGGGCCTCCCGCTCTGAGCCCGGACAACCTCCACCATCTGCTCCAAGTGTGTGTTGGAAGGTGGCAGAAAACCTCATCGAGGTCCAGTGGCTTCTCTCAGCGCCACATGGGTCGGGTGGGACTCTGCAAGGAGCGACGGGGACTGTGGGCCCGGTGAGCGGCAGAGGGCAAGGAGGAGGAGGTGGGATGCTGAGGACAGGGGTGGGGCCTCCAGCCCTTGAATGATTACAGGTGTGGAAAAGGGTCCACGGAGCTGCAGGGGGGCTGCAGGGATGCCTGCCCACCCCAGCTGGTGGTGATGGGCTCAAGCCTCATCTTCAGGCCCCAAATAATCAACTCTGCCTGATCTGGGGAACAGAAGTGGATAAGCCCGGTCCTTGGGGATCCTGCCTGGAGGGAGAGGAGGGGCAGGAACCAGGGACTGTGGGATGGGCTGGGAGATACTGCTAAGCACCTAGCCAGATATCTGACCACTTGCAGGCCAGAGAAATGTGGGTTCCAAGGCCTCCACCTTCCCATCCACCCAAACGAATGGCTGCTCTGTGGTCCCTGCAGGTCTGCGGCGGCAGGGCGGGGGGTGGGCAGAGCTCCAGGGCAGGTAGGCGAGGGGGTGAGCCCCCTCCCCAGGGGGCTCCCCTCCATTCTCCTCCCACCCTCTTCCCTCAGCCTGCACCGGGTGGTTTTTCTCACATTAAGATGTTTGGCCTGATGGGGCTTACCCGGCTCCACGGAGGAATGGAGAAAGGGCCATTGTTCCCCCAGCTGCTGCAGCGCGCTCTGACCTATTTCTGGGAGGCAGTAGCTGAGCGTGGAGGTCCCAGGGGTGGACCGTGGAGGCTGTGTCAGTGGCAGGAATGTGTGGGGAATGTGCAGAGTCTGATTTGGGGAGGGGGCAGGGACCCACTGTCAGGCCAGGCCCCTGGCACCACCCTCATCCCTAGAAACACTTTCAGGAGTTGGCTGCATGACCCCTGGCCAGTGCTGCCCTTCTGAGCCTCAGTTTCCTCTTATGTCAGGTAGGGCCACTGGGCTAGGGGGCAGCAGAGGGCTGGTCCAACCCCGAATTTGGCAGAGGCAATGCTGGGCAGGGTGGACACATCTTGCGTATCTGCACGGGGTCCAGGGAAACAAGTGTGCTCAGGGACCCCTGTCCCCCTCTATGGCAGGGCCCTTTCCAGCTCACAGTCCTCCTAGAAGCACCACTACCCCCAGGAAGCCCTCCTAGACCTCCCACCTTGGTCTTCACAACCTGGACCCTGACCTACTCCCATGGTACTTGGAGGATCGCCAGGCTGTGAGTCCTTTCTTTGCTCACCTGGGTAGATCGTACATCCCCAGAGGGCAGGGTCTGTGCCCTTACCTGCTGAGACACGAGGCCCGAGGCCTCCGAAAGGATTGGGAGCCCCCACGGCCTAGGTCATCTTTCATGTGCCGTGCCTAAGCCCTGCCTCTTTCAGCCAGCGTGGCCACGACAGGGCCTCCTCCTGTCACCCTGGCCTGCTGGCATGACTGAGAGCCGCTTTGGGGCTCCTGGGCCCGATCGGGGACTGGCCATGGGCCAGGCCTCCTTCCCTTGCTCTGGGCAGTGAGGCCCAGCACCTCCCCATTAGGATATGACCCGTGAGGCCTTTGAGAAGGATCTTCAAATTCCCACTGGTACGTCTGAGGGCCTCTGAGACCAACGGGCACCTCCTCGTTCAGAACCCCCATATCCGGGTTCGCATCCCAGATCCCTCATGATGGGGGGGTTGTGGACAAGGTACTTCACCTCTCTGAGCCTTCTTTTCTGTAAAATGGGGAGATGAGGCAGTGATGCGGGCATGATCCCACCATGCCTGGCACGTCGGAAGCGCTTATGGATGTCACTGTTGTCATCCGCCCTGGAGACACCCCAGGCCACCCTAGCCTTTGGAGACCTAACCCCAATAGGACCTCAGCATCCTGGGGTCAGCAGATGCAGCCCTGCTGTTATTCTGGATCGAGCTGCGCCTCCAAGCCCATGAGGGTCCTTATGGTGGACACGCGTCGGGCACCCCTCCAGGAAGACAGGAGTGTCCACTGAGGTCTTGGCAGAACTGCAGGGAGGGGATGGGGACGTTCCCAGGACATGCTCGGAATCGTCGAGCGGCCAGCATGCACCTCCGGCCTGCCCCGCTCTCCTTGCAAGAGAGGGACGAGCAGGAACATGGGGCAGTCTCTGCCTGGCTCACCCGGCCCGGCCCAGGCTCACCTAGCAAGCCTCGCCTGTTCTCTGTGTCCAGGCCAAGGTTAGTCAAGGTCACCCATGAGCTCCACGCTGCTGGGCCCCGCCGTTGGGCCCCAGGCCGCATCTCCCTTGCCTCACCAGCGGCACCTGGCAGGTTGGTCCCCTCCTCCCCGCTCGGCCTCCTGGCCCTCCTCCCACCTCACTGGCGGCTCCTCCCGGACTCCTCGGCTGGTCCCTCCTTCTCGCCTGACTTCTGGGTGTTGTGTGCCTGGGGCTCAGTCCTGGGCCCTCAGCCCTTTTCTTTCCACACTCACTCCCACGGAGACCTCATCTCATCTGTATCCTTTTCCTCCCCTTCCCTTCCTACCCTATCCCATCCCCCTTCTGCTCAATGCCCCGTTAGGGCTCCCATCCCACCAGGGGAAAAAGGCAAAGTCCTTACTGCGGCCCTCAAGGCACACACAAGCTGGATGCCATCCCACTGCCGACTCACCTCCTACCTCCAATCCTCCCTCCTGCCTTAGTTTTCTCACCTTAGCACTTATCAATGCCCTGTCGGCTGAACACTGAGCTAGTCTATCTTGTTTGCTCTTTGACTGCCATGCCGTCCGGTCAGCTCCAGGAGGACAGAGCATTCCCTGTTGTGCCTCCAGCACTGTTCTCTACCTAAATATTGAATAGATGAGAGTGTGTCCAGGGCTGGCAGTTGGAGCTGCCTTGTCCCCCAACAGTGTCCCAGAGTATGCCAAAGACATCTGACCCTGGGCTGGTTGCAGCCTCTGGTCCTCAGCTTCCTGCTGTAAATCGGGGCTGTGGTGAGGCACAGACAAGCTCCTGTGTGGCTCTTCAGGGTCCTGGTGAGGAGGGGCTGGCGTTCTGCAGGGGGCCATCCTCTGAGCAGCCCAACCGCCTCCCGCCCTGGAGACACAGAGAGCGACCTGGCCGTGGCTGCATGCTGTGAATCATGAACCCTTAAGGAGGTGGGGCTCAAGAAGTAGACCCCCGAATCCCTGAACATACTTGAGCCCAACCCACAAACACTCATATGGGCAGGACACTCGAGTCAGACAGAGTGGAGGACAGGACGGCATAGTCAGCAACCGAGGGTGATTCCCACTCTTCTAGACCTGGGCGCATGCCTTCCTTGGGTGTGGAGCGGAAGAGGGAGCTGGCCAAGGTCCTTGAGTCGGGACAAGAGACTCCACTCCTGGGCGGGGAGTCAGGGGAGACTCTTCAGTCCATCTGCTTGTTCATCCATCCATAGCAGATGGGGGAGCTCAGTGAACTGTGGTTGAATGAGCTCTCAGTTCAATCCCCAACCTTTTGCCATCAAGGGCTCCATATCTGGCCCCAATTTTGCTTAGCACCACAACAATATGAAGAAGGGCGCTGGATTGGGAGATGAGCCTAAATCTGGTTCTAAATCCCAAGTCTAACATTTGCAGCAGTGTCATTTAACTTCCACTCTCCATGTTTACCTCTGTAAAATGGGTCTAAAAATTCCCATCTTGCAAGGTGGGCATGAGAATCGAATGAGATAAAGGGGGAACATGTTCTCGTAAAGCAAGAAGAGCTGTTTTCCTGAGTAGATGTTGGATGTGGCAATGGTCTGCACAGCGCCTGCCCCAGCTGGCTCTTGCTCCTTCGGGCTGTCCAGGTCCCCTCCAGCTGTGCCTGCTGTGGCCAGCAGGTGCTGTCCTAAACACATTTTGGTGGAGCCTTATTCCAGCCCAAAGCCCTTCTATTTTGTTCCATTCCTGAAAGCCTCACACAACCTGGACAAGACAGGAGGCACAGGGAGAGAGACAGTGACGGGGTCTTGGGAAGGTCTGTTTGGAAGTTTGGAGATAGTAAGTTCAGTAGCTGGTAACAAACAAGAAAGATCATGGAGAAGGATATAAAGTGCTCAAGACTTTCAAAGCTAAAATATGACACTTTGCAGACTTTGACCAGGCTTCTCAGGGCAGGAGGGTGGGGTAAGATGTGGGAGGTGGATCCCCCAGGACAGTTAATGGGGAGATGCTGAGGGCCCCTGGGGCATCTCGTGGGGAGGGTGGGGCTGACCCTGACTCGGACCACACCTGCTGCTCCCTCAGGTCCGGTCACCTTCTGGTCTAGGTCAGATCCCCCTTTGCCCGTCCCCTGCCCAGCCCAGTCTCCTGATGCTGTAAACCAGCAGAGCTCCCCAGGTAGGGCTGTTGGACCACAGTTGAGTGTCCTGGGCTACGGTCAGGCCATCTGGGCCCTGTTCCTGAGTCCACCAGCCTTGGCCAAGTCACCCCTCACCCCAGCTCAGCCTTCAGGGTCTGGGGTCTAAGTGGGCCGTGGACTCAGAGCGGCAAGAACAGACTGTGGGCTCTAAGGGGCTGTGGGTGAGGGGCTGTCAGGGCCGAGCACAGCTGCACCAGCAAATTCCTACAGCGTCTGTCCTGGACATGGAGCCCGCCCTACTCCCACCACCACCTGGACCACCACCAGGGCCCTCTTTTGAGGAGAGAGGAGCCAGAAGCCCCTACCTGACCTGAGGGGTTGGCGGTGGGAGGAGGCAGAGTAGGAATGCAGCTCAAGGATGTTGGGCTTGGCTGAGGCAGCGCAGGAAGAGCTGTGTCTCTCCCTGCACCTTCCTGGCACTGTAACTGGCTCCAGACATGATCAGCCATGACCCACGGCTCAACTCTCATATGTGGGCTTCCCCTTCCTGGTGGTGCAGCTCCTGGAGAGGATTTAGGCCAAGACATAGCTCTAACCAGTACCCTGGCCAAATCCCTGGAACCAGCTCTTCCTCCTGGCACAGAGTCAAGCCAGGCCCTCTAGGGCCAAGAAGGTCTCAGGGTCAGATCAGGACCCACTCCTGGAAGATACCATGCAAGTGGAAGCCGGTGGGACAGGGGAGCTACTTGCGTAGGGGCTGGGTTGAGAGCAGGGCATGGCCAAGGGTCAGACCCCACCCCCAGTCCAGGAGATCCTGCTGTGGAGGAAGGGGAGGGTGAAGACCTCCACCTGCCCTCTTGTGCCCCTAACGTTCTCCATCTCCAGGGTCTGAAAATGGGTGAGCAGTCGATGCACGAGCAGCTTCCACTGGCTGGGGAGGGGAACACGGGCAGGTGGTAGAGTGAGAGCAGTCAAGACCTCTGTCATTCATCCCTCCAGCCCATATATCCCGGGACACAGGGGGATGGAACAGACCACTTCCAGGTCTCTGAGACACCTGGTGTGGACACAGGAATAGGTCTGGGGTAGCTGGTGTCTGAGGAGTCTGTGTGAAATGACTTGGGACAGAAGAGGAAAACCCCGCCACTGTTCTCATGACCCCTTAGCACTCTGCCTACGCAGAAGTCCCCATATGGGGCAAGACGCATGGACCCATTCTTGGGGGAAGGGGTGCTAGGGCTAGAGGGCCAGAGGAGGTGAGTGTCTGTTGGGATCCAGCCCAGGGAGCAGGTGGCATTTCTGCAGGCCTGCTCTGACCACCCCATCGCTGGCCTTCTCCAGTCACTGGCTGCTCTGCCTCCTCTCCCTGGCTCCTGCCACCAAACTCTGTATTAATTACATACATACTTAATATTTAATATACATATGTAATAATAATACATTAATTACATAATAGACCCTATTTCCCCTCTGGACTAGCTCTACCTGATAGGTCTACCTGCAGTCCTCCTAATTTCAAAGAATAATTCGCCCGCACTGCTTGGCACCTGGACCCTGTACACTATGGGGTCTCGGCGTGAGCCACGGCCCAGAACTTGGGGACCTTAGCCAGGGTCAGCCTGCTCAGCCCCCCACACTTTCAAGGCTCCTGCACTCAGAGCAGGACCATAGTCATCTCCATTTCATGGATGAGAGAACTGAGGCCAATTGCCTTGCTGGAACAGAAAGGGCAGAAAGGAAGATTCCAGCGGTAGATGGGACCCACACCTCCCAAGATGCAATTTCATGCACCTGGGGAGGTGGGAACAAGAAGCCCTGCGGCCGCTGTGTGAGAGGAGACACCACAGGTGCTCCGGGCATCCGCTCGTCCAGGGTCCCACCGTCGCAGACCAGTAGGAGCGCGGAGAGAGCGGAGCCAGTTGTTCCGCGGGGCTGTGCGCCCGAGCCTTCTGCTCCGCCGCCCCAGGCACCCACCCGCCTCGGGCACCGCTCACCGATGATGATGGTGCAGGCGCTCAGCAGCCCGATCTCCTTCTTGAGCGCCACCCGCTCCGAGGCGCCGGGGCCGGGACCCGAGCAGGGAGAGGGCGAGGGCGCAGGGCCGGGGTTCTCGCGCCCGCCCGGAGGCTGCGTGTGGCCGGCCATATCGCTGTCCAGCCGCGTCCCCGCTCCCTGCACTGCCCAGTCTGTCTGACCGGCAGCCAGCCCGTCGGTCCGTCGGTCTGTGGGTGCGCGCGTCGCGCTCGCAGCCCGGACAGCGCCTACGGGCGGGCGCATGCGCTGGCGCGGGGCCCTCGGCGAGGGAGGGGCGGGACGAGCGCCGGCCGGCAGCCCCTCCCCCACCCGCCCCCAGCGCCCAGTCCTGTCCTGGGAGGGAGGCGAGGACGCGGGGCAGACCTGGGAAGAACTTCCTAGTTGAGCGAGGGAGGGGGCCCTCCCGCCGCCTGGGTCACGTCCGTTCGAGGGGTGGGGGGCAGACTCGGCAAGACCGCCCCCGGCCTCAGGGACACTGAGGAGGCCGGCGGGAGAGTGGCTGTCTGTGCTGGGGCTCGCGGCGCGCCGGCGCTTCCGCACTCCTTAAGCCCGGGCGCGGCCCCCAAGTGCGTGTGTGCGGGGAGGCGGGTGGAGGCCGGGTGCGTCCCACAGGTGGAAGCCGAGGCCCAGAGATACGAGAAGAGCGCAGAGCAAGCGTGGGGCGGAGACTCAAACCCTTTCTGAGGTCTCCTTGGCATCCAAACGGCGAGGGCGGCATGTGGGGTACAGCTCCAGGGGGGATAGGGCAGCGTGCAGGCCTGCCTCCAGGTCAGAATCAGAGCTCAGAGGGCCGAGCTCGGGTCTTCGAGGGAGGTCCTGCGCAGCCCTGCCCGGCTCAAGCAGACGAGGCCGCCTCCAGTGCTCGGGGGACCCAGGGAAAGGGCTGTGGGCCCTGCGGGCGCAGGAGGTAGGGAGTGCAGGATCCGAGGGAGGCTGTCTCCTCCCGGAAGCAGCCGGGACTGTGCAGCTCCGACCCGTGGAGCAGGCAGAGGGGGGCAGCGTCGGGGGCCACCGGCGCGGAGGGAGGGGCGAGCCTGGCACGGGGCGGCCGGCGGCGGAACAGCCTTTGTCCTTTCCTGGCGGCTGCCACGCCGCATCGTCCCCTGCATGTGGATGAGGCTTCTGGACTCCCGGCCCTCCCCGCCCCCTGCCCACAGCAGCGGCCTCGGGGCTTGCAGGGGCCCCTCCTGGGCTCCGACGGCGGCCGAAGGCGGATTGGGGGACTGCAGGCCATCGAGGTGCCAGAGTGGCGGTGCAGGGGGTTGGCGGACAAGGGGTGGCCTTCGAAGGTGGCGGCGGGACCTGGGCATAGGAGGGAGCCAGACGACACTGGGGGGACTTAGCAGGAGGCCACCGGCGAAGCTTCAGCCTTCGCGCTCCCTGCGGAGTCCGGCATTCTTGGCGCCCTCTGCCTCCCGCCCCAGAGACACGTTCAGCGGCCGGCTTCCTTAAAGGACACTGATTCAGGGGGGGTGGGGTGGAGAGAGGCAGCGAGAGCTCTGAAAACTCTGGATTGTGGCAGGTGGTGGGGGACAGGGGGTCTCCACATGCTGGTTTGACTCTCCCCATCCAGTTGCCCTTGCAGCGTTTGGGTCGGCTGGGAATGGGTTCAGCCAGGGTGAGCGCCCCCCGGGGGCTGGCAGGAGCCTCACACCCGGAGCCTGCGGTTTTCCAGGTTGAGCCTTTCATGGCACCTGAAATGTGGAGTCCGTGTTTGAGGAGAAGGGGCGGCTCTGGGGCACTTCACAGGATGGAGTTTGCATGTTGTTGCTCAGGCTTACAGCTCAGGAGGTCCTCTTAGTGGAATTGAACTAAAAACTGCAAACCCCAATGGGATGAAAGACAAGATTGGTTTACTGTCCCCAAGTCAATCCGCACACAATTCCCCACAATAACAGAAAAATGAGGAAAACCATAAGATCTCAATAACAGTCATATGTGATTTAAACAAACAAAAACTCTTAGCAAATTAGAAACAGAAGAGAAATGCCTCAATCTGATAAAGGTATCTACCCAAACCCAAAGCCCTCCAAGAAACAAACAAAAATCCTACAGCTAGCATCATGCTGAATGGTGTAGTGTTGAATGTTTTTTCCTGACACTGGAAATGAGAAAGAATATTAGTACTCATCAGTTCTATACAAACTATGCTTGACGTCCTAGCCAGTGCAATAAGGCAAGAAGAAGAAGTAAAAAGGCACACCTTTTAGTGACCAAAATCTGGAACACTGACAGCACAATATGCTGGTGACAGGAACTCTCATTCATTG
This sequence comes from Smutsia gigantea, assembly GCA_032199065.1. Classification (NCBI taxonomy): domain Eukaryota; kingdom Metazoa; phylum Chordata; class Mammalia; order Pholidota; family Manidae; genus Smutsia; species Smutsia gigantea. The sequence goes on from JAVSCE010009873.1 coordinate 223,624, forward strand.
CTGGTGGGATTGCAAAATTGTACAGACACTTTGGAAGACAGTTTGGCAGTTTCTAACAAAACAAAATACTTTGGTGATATGATTCAGCAGTTATGTTCCTTGGTATTCACCCAAAAAGTTGAAAACTTATAGCCACACAAAAACCTGCACATAAATGTTTAATGCAGCTTTATTCATAATTGCCAGAACTTGAGAGTAACCAGGATGTCCTTTGTTAGGTGAATGGATAAACAATGGTACATTCATGCAATGGAATAATATTAAATGATGAAAAGAAATGAGCTGTCAAACTATGAAAAGACATGGAGAAAACTTAAATACATGTTACTAAGTGAAAGAAGACAATCTGACAAAGTAAAAAGGTATGAAGATGGGAAAGGAAGACTTAAAACTGTCATTTACATATGACACAGTTGGGTAGAAAATAAAAAATTTACAAGTAAATGTCAGGTTTACTTAGTTTAGCAAAGTCAGTGGATACAAGTTCAATATATAAAAAGTGACTGTATCTACCAGCAACAATCAGAAAGGGAAATTTATTATAGCATAAATATCAAATAGCTAAAAATAAATCTAGTGAAATGTGTGTGGTTTCTACACAAAAAAACCATAAAACTGAAAGAAATAGTAAAAGATAGAAATTAATTGAGCGATATACTCTGTTCATGGATAGGGATTTAAGTTGTTGGTTTTCTCCAAGCACTCACAAAGTCCCAAAGGGTTTTGTTGTTTGGTTGGATTGTGTGTGTGTGTGTGTGAAACTTGAGAAGGTGATTTTACCACTCACACTATAGTTAGGAAGACAGTGTAGTTGTGGTGCAAGGATAAACAAATCAAACAGTGGGACAAAACAAAATGCTAAAGCAAACCCACCCACTTATGGACTCCTGATTTATCAGCACAAAGGTAACATGTAAAAGCAGTGGAGAAAGGGCAGGCTTTTCAATAAATGGCACTGTATCAATTGAGTATCTATATTGAAAAAAAAAAAGACTCTTCATCTCTACCTTACACCATACCCTAACAGCAGTTCCATGGATGTGCATGTGAAATGTGCTTGTGATGGGTGAAACAGCAGAACTGCTAGAAGAAGACTTAGGGGAGAGAACAGATTCATTCTCCTAAACAGGACAGAAGAAGCACCAAAACGTGACAAACTGGACTCCACTAAAATTAGAAAATTCCATTAATCAAATGTACAATTAAGAGAGGGAAAATAAGTGACATGCGAGAGAGGTTATCCCGTTATCCCAATACGTACATTTGATGAAGGACTTGTATCTAAAATATATGAAAATGACTACAAATCAATAGGAAACAGACTTTAAATAGGTGCTCCACAAAAGAGCAGGTCCAAATGGCTGTTAAGCTACTGAACAGGTGTTCAACCTCATTAGTCATCAGGGAAATGCAAATGAAAACAGAATAAGATGCCATTGCACATCCCCCAGAACGCGTAAAATTAAACAACAGTGTTGGTAAGGATGTGGCCGGACTCCCCTACACTGCTAGAGGGAGTGTGCATTGGTGCCACCTGTGGGAAAAGCCACGTGGCACTATCTCTAAATCCCTCTGGCGCAGCGTCTCCATTCTGGATCAGACGCCTCCGATCCTCTTGACTCACCTTGCTATTCCCCCCACTTCAGGAACAACCTGCCAGCACCTCCGTCACACCTGGGCCTTTTATGCTACCCCCCCAGGTATGAGATGATGAAGGACCCCACCTGACACCCAAGAACTTGTAACCCAAACTGCAGGGGGATTAATACATATAGGCCTATCCTTTGATGCTGACAGATGGGTGCCAGTGGATAAATTCTTCCCGTTCCTCAGCCCAGAGGTACCGACACCAATCACATCATCAGAAAGCCTCGAGGGGAGGCCCCTCAAAGCCCAGCAATTGGAGGTTTTTAGTGCCAAGTGCTGCCCGGTGCAGAAACTCATCCTCACATTGTCTCACTTACCTTCCTGCCTCATTCCCTTTCCCCTCTTGATCCCCTACGACTGTACCCTCTAATTAAGAAGTTCCACGTAAGACTTTGCCTCAGGCTCTGTTTCTGGAGAGCCCAGCCTAAGATACACTCCCAGATATGTCTCCACGGAAATAAATGTATAAAGGCACAAGAAGGAATCTACGATATTATTCATAGCAGTGCTTTTCATAGAAGCTCCAAACTGGAAACCAGATAACCCTTATCAGTAGAATGGGTAAATACATCAGAGTACAATCAAATTCTGAAGGCCTGTGCTACAGAGGAAATGAACAAGCTACTACCACAAATGCCACAGCGTGGGTAAATCTCATAAGCATATTGCTAAGCAAAAGAGGCTGGATGTGATGTATTACATTCTGGGAGGATTCCATTTACATGAAGTTCTAAAACAGGCAAAATTAATACATGTCACTCAAAGTCAAGATGAAAGTCACCCTTGGAAGTAGAGACTGGGGAGGGGCATGTTGGGGGTCTCTGGGATGCTGGTCAGGTCCTATTTCTTGATCAGGATGCTGGTTATACGAGAATGTTCAGTTTGTGAAAACTCATCTAGCAAGCAATTTGTGCAATTTTTTGCGTGTTAAGTTGTACTCTCTTCAGAGAGAATAGGACATTAAGCATGTCCTGGACAGGTCCCCTGGTGGGTCAGTATCTGCTTGGGGGTGGGGGGTCTCTGGGCCAGCTCTTTCTCTGTCGTCTCCTCATGGGCCTTGGGTCCGCCCAGCACTCACACAATCAGTTTCGGCCTCAGTGCCCCCCATGCCCCCACCACACCTTCCTGTCTGCAGTTCTGGCCAGGTATCCTCTCGGGCAGCTTGGTTTCCACCAGCCTGCTCCCTAACCATTCCCTGTCCACGTTTCAAGCAACTCTTTGTTGAGGGGTTCTTGGGGCCCCTCTCTGCTTCTGTCCCTTGGGGCATTTTGGTTGCTCTTTCTCATCTTCTTCTCTCTCCTTCCTCCCTCTGCCCTCTCCTTGGACAGCCCCTACTCATGTCCAGCCCCTTCTCCTGCTGTGACTAGGGCAGGAGAAATGAAGGCTTCATATACATGCCTAAATACTTAGAAGTTACCAGTGAAACCGCCATGGCCCAGCCCCAGTTCAACCTTGTCTCTGGAGCTCACTCCCTGGGATGTGCTGTCTCCAGGCCAGTCCAGATGGCCACTATCAACTGAGGCAGGGTAGGGTGGAGGTGGGACAGTGCCCCATACTCCCGGACAAGGGCACGCTCCCGGGAAGGAGGCAGGCTGATCACCTTTCTCCCCCACCTCACTTTTCCAACCTGGGATTTCCAGACCATCCTGACCCCCTCTCTAAACATCACTATGAAGCAGAGAATGGTGGAAACACGGTAATGGGGAATCTGGGCTGCCTGGACTCTCTTTTTGGTGATCTGGAGCAGCCAGTTTGAAACGAGGGCACCATCTCTTTTTCTGGTTTCCCAGGGTGGAGGCTGTGACACACACACACTCACACACACACGCGCGCTCACGGCTCTTAACCCAGCATCTTCTCACCTGTGGCCCTTGTATTACACCTGTTCCTCTCCTGCAATTCACCTTTGTTCAATTAGTTATCAAGCTTTAAAACGTTCTATGAGACTGAAATAAAAACATCTTTGTATTTGGCTCTGCTGGCATTGTGGCTCTCCGTAGTGTGTGTGTCCCTAGCAGAGACCACCTAGCCCAGGTCTAAGAGCCCAGCCTGTACATTCAATGCTTCTAGCATTAGCAAATGAAGGGTATGTCAGCACACAAAGGCCCCACCTACTGCCTCCAGTGATTGCGATTCAGATCCCGGTCTCCAATTCCAGAGCTCTGACTGCCCCCCACCTTTGGCCTTTACCTCTCCATACCTCACACCCACCTCCACCTGGTACTTCACCCACCTTTCCCTGGAGGCTGGCAACAGCTTCTTTGGCACACCAGGGTTGCTCCAGAGTGCAAATATAATCCCCCTCCCCAGGCCCCTACAGTGATGTCTCCCTTGGGAGGGACCATTTAACTTACAGTCCAAACTGGAACACTTTTGAAAATGAAAGGGGATGCTATTAATAATCACCCCAGGATAACAGGGGTAAACGAGGATGTCTGAGCAAACTGGGATGTATGGACACTCTCTTTAAAGCCACTGTCGCTTGCTTTGCACGCTCATATGTCGGTCCCCACCTTCCTAGCCCATGCTGGCCCCCTGGCCTGTTCCATGCCCTATCACCTCCCAACATTTTTATGTCACTTGTGAGTTTACCCTAGTTATCACCTCCCAGGAAACCATCCTGGCCCCCAGACTGGGCAGTGTGCCTGCGCTGTGCCCATGCTGATTCTGTCCCCATCAGACGCTCCTCAAAGGCAGAGACCTGGCTTACTCCCAGCACACAGTAGGTCCTCAAAGAAGATTCCCAGATATCTGACCTGGGAACCAAGAGACAGGGGTTCTAGTCCCAGTTCCGCCACTGACTTCTAAAGTGGGTGAATCGCTTACCATCTGTGAACTCGAGGCAGCACTTGATCCCTTTACGGCGCACAGCTGTCCCGTGGGGCTGCTTTCCCAGGCTGGGGTCCTGGGCTTACTGGTCAGAAGGAAATAGCAAGGAGGGGTGACTTGTTGGGGAGTCTGGAGCTCTCCTGTCCTGTGTCACCTGATGTCCTCCCCAGGGTCCCACAAGCTTGGCCCTGTGCTGCCAAATGGTGGTGGGTGGGGCGCACCTTGGGAAAGGGGGGGATGGACGTCACAGGGACCATTAGGGAACATGAGAAGTTAGGGCTAGGGACTCTGCTCTGGCACTAGGCTCTCCTCTCCCTCCTGGTAGTCCCCACCCCAAAATCTTGCTGGGGAGGAGGCAGCCTCCTGGACCAGGGCACCCCCAACCCTGGCCTTCACTCCAGGACACCTGCCACCCCAAAAGGCACCACCAGAGGGCAGCCCCCACCCCTTCCTGAAATGGACCCTGGTGGCCTTTCTCCGAAGTCAAGACTCCAGGTCTCTGCTAGACTCTGTCCTAGGGGACTGGGGAGGGCAGCCCAGGATCCTGACACCAGGACCTAGCTTCTCTTAGGGCCACCAAGTCAACTGGGAGCCAGGGAAGTCCTTCCCAAGGGCTACCCAGGCTCCCACCTGCTGCTGCCTGCATGGGGAGCCTAACCTCCTGGCACAAGAGATGCAGAGGAGGCCCTGGGGGCCGTGGGTGCTGGCCTGGGCCAGGAAACTCATAGTGAAACCAGAAAGATCTCGTAGGGAAACTCATTCTGCTCGGCGCACCTGCCTTGAGGCAGGGCTGGGGAGGCCCTGGGAGGCAACAGAGCCTTCTGTGGTGGTGGTGGTGTGGGGAGGGCCCAGAGCCCTATCTGATGGGCCTGGCCCTTCTCACAGCCGAGTGGAGCCACCGTGATGGGCCAACCATGGCCCAGTGGGCAGGGGCTTTGCAGGCCCTGTGGGCCTAGCTTCCCCACTTGCCCAATAGGCAGGGAGGCAGTGAGCCTGGGAAAGGCGCGGGTGGCTGACGGCTGCCACGGGAGGGGAGCGGGTACCATGGGGCTGGGTGCCGAGCCAGGGCCCTCGGGGCCCCAGTGCCTCAAAACACCAGGAAATGTCAAAATCAGTTATCAAAAATTGGGGGCAGTCTAGGCGTGGACTTTTAACAAACTAAAGCTTATAATATTGAAAGGAGATTTGGCACATCACCAGATATTGTTTGGATGTGAGAAGCACTGGCTCCTGGGACACGGCAGGAGGTTACTTCATGGGCACAAACTGTCCACCGGTCCTGCAGGTGGCTTGGGGGTCACACAGAAGCCTGAACATGAGGCTCTGGACAGGAGAGCCCTCTGTACTGTCCCAGTACCCAGCCACCTAGGTCCCCCTCCTGTGAGGGCAGGCCTTGTGCCGCTGATGCCCCAGCTGGTGGGGAGGATGGTGGAACTGACTTCCCTGGGTGTGGGGGTGAGCCACTCTGGAGAGACAGAGGCCCACTTGCAGAGGCCTTCAGAAAGGTCTGAGGATGAGCAGTCTCCATGTCAGAAGGGTCTTCCCACCCTTGGCCCTGGGCCACCCTCCTTAGACCACCTCTCTGCACACAAGACACCCGCCACTCTGGGTGGGCTGGGCTGAGATCTCCACCCGAAGGACGTCTGAGTCTGACCCTGTTGCCCTTGTCCTGAGAGGAGTCACAAGGGTTGGGGGCCAGGGGTTTCAGACCCACCCAGCACCGGTGCCAGGGGCTCTCAGGACCAAGCTCTGTTGGAAGTCTCTCCAAGAGGAAGGCAGTGTTCTCACGGGCCCATCTTACAGGGAGGGAAAAGTGTGAAATGGCGATTCTCAGAGCCTCTGCCAGTTCCAGGCTGCCCAAGGGTGGGTCCTACCAGGAGGGAGGTGCTTGCCTGGCCAGGCTATGGGGTAGGATCGGGGCATTATCTGGGGGAGATGGGAGTGAGGCTGGCCCTGTGCTATCTCCCCATTTCAAAGAGGGATAAATGGAGGCACAGAAGAATGGAAGTAATAAACCCAGGTTACATAGCTGATAAGTGGGGATATGGGGCATGTAGATTCTGAACCTGTAACCACTGGGAGGCATTGGCTTCCTGTCCTGGGGCTCCTCACCCCCATCCTGTCCTGGGGTCTCTCCTGGCACTCACTCCAGCCTGTCACTTTGATGGACAGAGACCCTGGTCTGCTGATAGCCCTGTGTGGCCAGCCTTGCAGTCCAAGGGGGCCAGGGGGCTTCTTCTTCCTAGAGCTGCCTGTGGCTTTGGAGGGAGGACCCCAAACAGGTGAGAGGACGTTTGGCCCGTGCTGTGCTCTCGCTGGGCGCAGAACCAATCATACCTCCCTCAGAGAGCTGCCCACGGGTCCCTGCCCTCTGAGCCACCTGGACTTGGCGGCCTGGTTGCTTTCCGTCCCTTCCGTGGCTCTGTCCTCCACCTGGCCCTGCAATGCCCCCTGGGACTTCCTCCACTTCCCTCTCTTCACTGTGATTTATGGACCTGCAGTCTCCACTCCTCGCTGCCCACTCCAAGATCCAGCTCCCCTCAAGCTGAGTGTCCCCTGGGTTTTTCCCTCCCACCTGGCCTCCCCTACCTTCTCTTTTCCAGGAACACCCTCATTCTGCTGCTCAGGCAGGAGGAACCCTGGGGGTTCCTCACCATCTCCTCCCTGTGCCCCACCTCTGCGAGCACCTAAATCTGGTCAATCCGATCAGAACCCATTGCCCCTTCTATAAAGAATCTTATAATATCTTCCTGCCATCTGAAAATAAAACTCATGGAAAATATAACCTGCCGCTGTAATTTTTAAAAACAATATACTGTCCTACATTTAAAACAAGAGAAATAGAAGGAAAGTAACTTCTACTTCGTAAAGTATATTTGATTTGAAAAATGCTTGGGTGTGACCGACAGAGGGCTCAGACGCTGGTTATGCGGAATCGTTGAGGCAGCAAAGGGTGCAGACGAAGACCAGGGTCAGAGCATCTGTCCAGCCTCAACGCCATCTGCAGCCGCTGGGCCAGCTGACGGATATGATTTTCCAAAGTGGCGAACAACTCTTGGTAAATTTCCTAATGAAACAAGGTTCCATCTCCAGTAGATTTTCATGCTTTTGCATTCCTAGGAAGCTCTGTATTTGGAAACGATGTAAAACAGAAGTAGGTTTCAGACTGGACCATTACGAGTGGGTTTTTACCTCCACGAGGATTCCTCAGCCATGGCAGTACTGGCACTGTAGGTTCCTTGGCAGCACCCCTGGCCTCCACCCACTAGATGCCAGGGGCGTCCCCACCCCAAGTTGTGATAATCAGCAATGTCTGTAGACATTGCTAAAGGTCCCCTAAGGGACATTTGCCCGCAGTTGGGAACCACTGACCTACCCTAGTGTCCAGTGGACTATTCAGACTCTGGGTCAGACACAGGACAGTTTACTGCTAAGCAGGGTGCCCTTTACATCCCAGGCCTCACCGACAATGCCTGTGGCAGTCCCATTATGATGCCCCACATTCCCTCCGTCTCTGAATACCTGACAGGAGGGCAGCCACTGCTGAGGGCCTGTCACTTCCCCCGCTCTCTAATCTGGGAAGGCAGCCGTGCCCAGGAGCCCCTTTCCCCCACACATTGGAAGACCTGCTGGCCTACTGCCTCCTCACTGGCCCCTTCAGGGACTTCTGCCTGTCCCCAGTGTTCCCCATTGCCCTGGGTTCCAGCTTTGCCTGTCTCACGCTTCTTACTTCCCCCTAATTCCTGCCTTTCCTTTGAGCAGCTTGGGCCTTCTCAGAAACTCAGCCTTCCTCGGTGCCTCTTCCTCTGGGTTACCCTAGAATTCCTTGGGCTGGAGGAACTTTCTCCACCTGGTGGCCTTCTCCAGGGAGCCCTCCACGCTACCCCCTTCCTGGCACAGGCTGGGCCAGCAAGTCCTTCTGGTGCCCAGATCCAGCATCAGCCTCCACCATCACACGTTTCCCATCTGCCTCCCGCTCCATCCCCTGCGTCAGATCTGGCTCCAAGCAGGGGGCATGGCTGAGACTGTAATTCAGCTCAATTTTATTTGCATTCACTGAAGCCTCCAGTGCCATGCACAAACTGGTCACGGCACAAACTGAAGTGGGCACATGCCAAGGGGCAGACCTGGGAGAGCAGCGGATTGCAGCAACCGAGGGCGGAGACTTGGGAGGGACCTTGAATCTCATTCCCTGCCCTGAACTTCTGCCCCTTGCCCTACAGGGAGGGGATGCTTCAGGTGGACTTTCTCCACCCGCAAGTGCCCACCAGGAGGACCTGCTCTAAGCCAGGTTTGGCTGGGGTCCAGGGAGAGCACTGGGGAAGCAGGGGGCGTCCTGATTCCTAGCTGGGGGACTCCTCAGGGGGCAGGCTGGCCCCTCGCATGTACCGCCTGTAGAGCCTGAACGCCCAGTTCCTAGGGGATCCTCGGGGCGTGGAGCGCTGGGCGTGTGCAGCAAGAGGGGTCCCCTGCAGTTGGTCGTCCCCCCACTCTCCACCTGTCCCAAGCTTGTGCATTCCTGACCAAACTCCATGCTAGGCAAACAGGCCTGGGCTGTGGGCGGGGCAGGGGCAGGGGCAGGGGCAGCCACCCCTACTTGGCCCTTCCTCAGCCCTGGGCAGAGACCCATCCTGGTCTGGAGGCGTCCTGGCTTCGGGGACACCTCCTCTGTGCGGTGCAGGGACTAGAAGCTGGGTGGGGGGATTCAGGGAGGGTGTGCCCCAGTGGATGAGGCCATCTCTAAGCTGGTGGGGGGGGGGGCACAGAGACAAGACACACCTGGGTCCTGCGAGGACATAGGAGACCCGGCGGCCCTGCTACCCTGCAGCCTGGGAAGGGGGCCACCAGCGGCTCCCGTCTGTCAGCTCCTGCCAGGCCTCAGAGCCCCCAGCTGGGAAATGGGGAATGTGACCTTTGCCCTACTCTCCTGACAGCTCCTGGGGTAGAAGGCTGGTGACATGCCTGAAGCTGGTCTCTTCAGGCCCCGCCCTGCACTGCAGGTTGTGCATGTCCTATGCCTCAGTTGGTAGGTCTGGGCACTGCCTACCAGGCCTTTCCCCCAGGCCCTCGGGCTCCTCCCAGGGATGCAGGCAGCCTGGCCCTGGCTCAGCTCAGGCTGCTTTTGGCCAATGAGCACGTGTCTGTTCCTCGGCCCAGACTGGCCCCCAGGCTCTCCCCTACCTGGTGTCCTCAGGGGTCACCACCCCACTGGTGAGGGCCTTGCCCACAGGCTGGTTCTTCCCAGGCTTCTGGTGCGAGGGGCGACCTCCTGGGTTCTTGCTGGTTCTTGACCGTGTCTTTGCCCTGGGTTTGTTTATTCAGCAGCATCTGTGAGGCCCAGAGGGAGGAGGCCCAAGGTGTCACGGCGCCCTGCCCTCCAGGCCTCCCTCTCCAGGGTGGACTAGCTGGTCCCGGCACACCTGGGGATGGGGTGGGGTGGCTGGAGGGTGGGAGCTGGCCCTGGTGGGACGCCAGAGAAGACCCCCTGCCTAGAGGGCCCAAGGTCCCCCCTCAGGTCCCCTGTGGCTGCGTCACTGGGTGTGGGAGGGACGGGCCTCGAGCGAGGGTGTGAGAGTGAGCGAGTGGGCGTGAGCCCTGGGGAGGCCGCGAAGGAGGTGGGGACTGTGGGAATGAGAGAGCACGAGTGGGTGGAGACCCAGGGTAGGGTGCCCTTGCCTTCCAACTTCCCTGGGGAGCGGAGCGAGTTTGAGGAACTGGGGAAACAGCAGCAGGAATGGTGACCACTAGGTGTCACCAGGAGCCCACGGGACAGAAGAAGGGCCCCAGGTGAGGGGCCAGAGCCCCTCTTCCCCCAGGTATGCCCACTCTGACCAGCAAGGGGCGCCCCCTGGCCAGTCAGAGGGTCCACAGGCCAGAGCTGGTGGGGTGGCAACACCCTGTCCAGGCGGAGACATTCTCCAAGGAGGCCACCCTGTCCCCACCTCCTGCCCACACAGACCCTGGTTGAGGATAAAGCTAGCGGGGGTGGGGAAGCAGCACCCTCCCAGCCACCCAGCCCCTTCCTGGCCCAGGCACCCAGCTACAAGGGGCTGGTCCCTACTAGCACCTCCAGGTGAGCCCTTTGACCTGTGCTCTGGCCTTGCCTGCCCGGTGGAGGGGGAAGGCAGAGTCCCGCTTGCCCCTGCTACTGCTGCCCCTGCCCAGGTCCAGCTGGGCAAGTAGATTCCTAAAGCCCACTTGGGCCCCTTTGGGCCGCTTTCAGTCCCCATTCTCCCGCCATGCATTCATTCGTACAATGCCCAGGAAGGACCCACTGCGTGCTGGGTGCTGGGTATCCAGCCACAAACAAGACCGTGGACTCTGCTCCACAGAGCTCACATGCCACAGAAGCCACCAAATAAACAAGCCAGGTATTTGTGGAGGAGACGCTGTCACACAAGAAGCAAATCATGGAGGTACTGGGAGGGCCATGCGGATGGCCATTTTGGGCGGCCACCAGGGAGGCCCTTTGTGAGCAGGCAAAGAGGAGGATCAGTCATGAGGATACTGGAGGGGGGAGCACTCCAGGCCACTGGAAATAGTACGTGAAAAGGCCCCGAGGCAGGAACAGGCCAAGCTTGTTATTAGTGAAACACGGAGGCTGTGTGGGTGGGGTGCAGTGATGGAGGTTGGAGGGTGGGGCCTCAGGCCCCGTGGCCTTCCTCTTCCCAAGGACAAATGTGGAGAAGTCCTCAGGGGCTATTCCCTCTGCGGGCAGTGGAGCCTTCCTGCTGGTATGTGGCTGAAGGGTCTCTCCTGTCCAGTGTTGGTTGTAGCTGGTAAGGAGTGGATGCCACGGCTCTTGGGGGATCCACCCAGACCCTCATATCGTTGTGTACTGGCTTTCCCCACTGTGAAGGGCTCCCCAAAGCGGGACAGGCTGGCTTGTCTCAGCTCCCGCGTTCCTGGATAGAGTCTTCTCGGCTGGGAGCAAAGTTGGAGGAGGTTTAAAGTAGAGGGAAGAGCGACATAGTTCCTGTCCTGCATCTCCCCACTGCTCAACACCCGTGGTGTCTCTGTACCCTTCAGAGTATATCCAAAACCCTGACCATGGCAATGACCTTATATGCAGCTCCCTAAGCCAGCCCTCTAACCAGGCCACTCTCCTTGTCACCCACTTGGCTCCAGCCACACTGCTCTTACGGGTGCACTCCTGCCTCAGGGCCTCTGTACTTGCTGTTCCCTCTGCCTGGAATGCTCCTCCTGCACCCTGGGACCCCCAGGGCCGCTCAGATGTCACCTTCTCAGGAAGCTTTCTCTGATCGTTCCTCTGCAAACCACATTCCCTGCCTGGGTACCTTCTCTCACTGTGTCCTGCTTTTCCCCCTGACCACCATTTGAAATTCTATATATTTTACTTACTTAGGAAATAAAATAAAAATAGTTACTTAGCTGTCTCTCCCACCACACTACCCATACTAGACCACACGCCGAGTGATCTGTTTTGTTCACAGATGCACCCACACCGCCCAGCACAGTTCCAGCGCAGAGCAGCTAGTCCTGTTGGATGAATGAATGAGGATGAGTGGAGCAAGGCTGACACCATCCCTCCTGATCTCATCTGGCCACCACAGGACCACCCTGGGCCTTCGCATCCATCCCTCTTGAGCAGGGCCAAAGGTCTGAACAAAGTGCCATCTACCCCAGAGCTCCAGGGCTTTGTCTGCTGTGGATCCTGCCATGCCCCCTGGAGGGAATTATAGGGAGGAGACCCTCCCAGGGCACTTCCTAGGGCCAATTTAATCTGGAAGTGGCAGGCCGGGCTGCTGCCAGGGTGCAGAGCCGCAGACCACAGCACATCTGGCCCTACTTTGTGGCCCTGGGAACTATGTTTTTCCAGAAAAATCACATTGAATGGTTTCAGGCAGACACCACCAGGTGTAGAAAGTGGGCATTGGGGTGTGGCCCCCATGTTATATGGAGGCATTGAGGACATGAGCGATGATGCAGGAAACCTTAACCGTCTTGCCCCCTCTTGGGAAGAAGCGAGTGGGCTGTCAGGGGGAGACGCCCTGTGAGCAGGGTCTCCAGGTGTCAAGGCCTGAGCGGTGAGGTAGTACCTCCCCTGGGAGGCCCTCACATAAATGCCCTTTTTCTGGAGGGTGTGAAGTTAGTCTTTGCCAAAGGGCTGGGCTGCAGGGTGCCCCAAGGCTGCGCAGGGCCGAGGTGGACTCTGACTCATCGCTCTTCTGGTTTCCACGGGGTATGTAAATCAGAAGCCATCTAAAGTAATGTACACCTGGCAGGAGATGATGGGGTTAAAGCCCAATGAATTTTTCTAAAAGATCTGACTGAGGCACACTCATAAACAGCTTTCTTGAGCTGAAAGGTCAAAATCTAGCCTAGAGATTGAAAAACATTTTTGGAGAGATGTCTTCAAAAGCCCAACACTTAAAAGCGATGCTCTTTGGAGGAGGAAGGTAGGGAGCTGGGAGCATCAACTGTTGCAAGCCCTTGGAGGGACCCGAGGAACTCCAGGGGTTCTTTGGAGCACCATTTGAGAGCCACAGATATCAGTCTACTGCTCCCTGCAGGGAGGAGTCACACTGCCACCAAGCAGACCACTTTTCCTGACAAAGGCTTGTAAAGCCAGTATGCAGTACCTGATGTTCCCAATAGGGGTCACTGCTAGCAGGAGGCCCCAGCCAGGCTCTGGTGGCACCAAGAAGAGCTCCAGACTCCAGTGAACCACGTCCTCTGCCTTAGTGCCGGTGACCTGGAGCCTAGGTATGCTCTGAGCCAGGGGCCGCCACATGCCTTCCCAGTGGACACAGCTGCCCTCTGGCCATGTGGCCAGCTTGGCTGGGGCTGATCAGAAGCCCTTAGCTCTAGGACAGCTGCCAGGGCTGGGGCCCCAGGGACTGGTAAGGGTTTCTAGCTAAGCTTGGGTCAAGCCATTCAAAGGGACAGCTGGAGTGTCTCTCTAGTCAGCGCCTGGCCAAACATATGTGAGTATATGCAAACACACACAATGTGCCCACATGTGCACATAATCACACAGTTCACATGTAACCGCATGTTCACGCATGTTTTCAGTGCACACAAACACGCAAAAGACATGTGCACACACAAACACATGTGCCAGCAAGCACATGGATGTGCACACATGCAAACACACTTGCATATGGCCCAGGCACACACACTCCTCCCTAGCTCTCCCCAGGAAGCTCCAGGATGGATAGAGAAACACCTCTGGGTCCAGTGCATTTGGGGTAAGTTAGTTCATCTGGGGGATGTGGCCCCTACTCCACCTTTCAGCCGTGGCAGCTCCTCGCCTCCCGCCAGCCTTGTCCCAGCCCAGATGAGCGGGTGTAGGTATGTGGGAGGGGTATGGGCAAATGCTGGGGACAGGAGTGTAGGGGATTCTCTCACGACATTGCTTTGAGTGAAAATGGAGCTGGAATCATAACAGCAGCCCATAGGGTAGAGCTGGACATAAGGGCCCGAGGTGAGGGGTTGCCTGACTCGGGGGTGCAATGGTCTTTGTGCTGTTGGAATGACCTGGGCTCATTGCCTTAGGGCAGGTAAGACAGTGGCAGGGAGGCCTCTGAGATTTGCTGCAGCTGTACCCCCCACCCTCAGGGAGCCAGCCCTTCCCTGGCCTCCTGGCCTCCTAAAGAGGCCATTGGGCTTCTTGACTTTCATCTCAGACCTGTGAGGGCTTTGGTGGCTGGAGCACGTAACATCCTGGTCCCTGTTGTCCCTCTGGCCACACAGGCCCGGGCACGCTAGACCATCAGCCGGAGGGTGGGAACTGAAATCATTTGTGGTCTGACAACCAGTCCCCTGCCTGTGAGGGATCTAGGGCCTTGACAGGGGCTCTGTAGCCCCAGCCCCTCATCCCAAGGGGTGGGTTCTGTGAGTCCAGGTCTCTGACCACCAGCCCATGCCTACAGCCCTTGGCAGGGGACAGAGTTCTGTCACCTCCCCCACCAGATCAATACCTCCAAGGCTGCCATCAGCAAATCTTTGACCTCTGACCTGGCCACACACTGTGACCCCTGAACTTGTTGGTCTTTCCACCAATCCTTGTCCTTGTCTCTGGGGTGGATGAGGAGTGACCCCTGGCTCCAGCCCGGGCTGGGAGAGGGAGTGTGTGGCTGTCAGCCTCCGCAGTCCAGCCTCGTCCCTACCCTCCTGGGCTTCCTACCTCTTGTCTGAAGCCAACAAAGGGTTCCCTGCCCCGAGCCTCCCTGCAGACTGCTGCTGTGCGTCCAGCCAGGGGCCTGCGGCTCAAACCCCTCATCCCGAGCACGGTCCTGCTGAGAAAGACCCCGAGGGCAGGGAGGGGCATGGCTGGGGATGACAGGCCGCCCATACTGCTCACACAGCCAGGCCACCAGGCCATAAGCCTCTGGGGGATAGAGGGTCCCTATCTTCCTCATCCACTGTGCCCCTTCCCTGCAGTCAGTCCCCTGACTAGTTGGGGTCCCAGCAGCCCCGACCAGAGAATGAGAAGGGGCCCCTGACACACCCCCAAAGTGCCCTCTGGCCCAGACAGGAGGGTCACTGCTCTGGCCACCCTGTCCTGCTGACCCAGCCTGCTCCAGCCCAGGGGGTTTAGCCCATTGTTCCACTGAGATCCTCCCCAGACCCTGGGAGCCCTATCCCTGAACTACCCTGGGATGCAATCTGGGGAGTCCCGGCCCTGAGGCAGGGGCTGTTGTCCCAAGACTCTGGCCTCAGAGGGTCCAGCCAGGACAATAGGACCCAGTGGTCACTCACCATGGGACCCTTACCTGGCTGCCCTTCTTTGCCCCAAGAGGAGACCCCCACCCCTACATGGGTGTTCTGAGAGCCGTGTGTACCAGCACCCCCTGTCCTGGGCCCATCTGGGTCTGCATTAGGGGGAGGGGTGATGACCCAGAACCTCCCCCCCTCCCCCCGTCCCCGGCTCCAGGAGAGGAGGAAAGGGAGAAGGGGAAAGGGAAAAAATGGGGAGAGGAGCAGAGAAGCAGGATAGACAGGCCTGCCCACTGAGATGGGAGAGGCAGGTTTGGAAACTGAGGCTCAGAGAGGCAAGTACGAGGAGCAGCGAGAAGTGCCTCCACCTGGACATCTGGCTGGTGCTGGCCCCAGGGGGGATGTCTGACCACTGCGGGGACCCCTTAGGCCCTGACAGTTTGCCTCTCTGGGTCATTCTCAGGAGGCAGCAGGGCCAGGCCAGGCCTGGGGTGGAAGACTGCCGGCTCAGACCGGGTGGCTAAGTGAGCAGCAGGCCCTGAGGTCAGGGGGCGGGGCGGGGAGGCCAGGAGGCCCCACCACAGCTCTCTGAGGCCCTTGGCCACCCCTCCACCCCCAGGCAGTGCTCTGGCCTGTCCAGGAGCCTTATTTCTTCTGTACTTGGGAACAGCCTGCTGTAACCCAGCCATGCGGTCTTGGACCAGAGGAGGTGCTGAGAGAAAACAGTTGTAGTCGTGTGTGTTGGCCAACCCCTCTGTGCTCAGGTGGGCAAGTCCTGCTGTCTGGTTCCCCCACCCAGACCTGGGAAACAGCCTCAGATGGGGCAGGGATAGTTCCTGACAGGTGGAGCTAGACTTGAACCCAAGGCTGGGATCCAGGTCCCTGAGTGGAAAATCCTCCTGGAATAGCACTGAGCGATGGGGGTTGCAGGCTGTGGTGTGGATCTGGGTCTTGCTTCTTTCCCTCTTTCATGTCCAGGGCCCTGCCTGGCCAGCCAGACCGTGAAAATGTACCGCAGGCTTGCTGGGCCCCTGGGGCTTTGGGCAACATCTGCAGGGAGGAAGACAGGTGGGGCACAGACAGCGCCAGAGCCCTGGTGCCTGAAAGGTGCCCACCCTGCCCTGAGCCCCCCTGTGAGGACTGGGGACTTGGTATCACACAGGGGAACCCAGGCTCTTGTCAGTTCTAATGATCACTCCTGGGGTCCCTGGTGGGAGACCCACAGAAATCACTCACAGTCTACAGACATACACCATCCACAGACCCCATGCCACGTACTGACGCACATGCCACGCTAACACAGCTCGCAGACACACACACCCCACCTTCTGACTGCCCACACTTGCCACACACACACATCCCCGCCATGCACACAGACTCACAGAGCCAGCCACGTTGCCCTGCATGAGTCTTGGGGCCACACAGGCCTTCCGTTATACCAGAGGTTCCTCAACCTGAACTTGGCAAAACCTAGAGCTCAGCGAGAGCAGAGTGTCCTGGGAGTGGTCAGGGGCTGAGGGTGCACTTTGGGGCAGGCAGCTGAATGCTGAGGCCTGGGCCTGGGGGATGTCCCATACTCCCTGCATCCTTCAGAGTGGGGCTGTCACCTCCTCAAGACTTCCACCCCCTCCAGGGTTAAGTACCTCTCTACCCCCTGGATGGATGGGCACAAAAAAAGGTCCTGGTCTTTGATTCCCTACATACCCTCTCATAGCTGACCTTGGGAGGCGTAAGGGGCCCCCACCCAGCTGACCTCCAGCTTGGAATATAGGTGTTTAGGTGGAGGGGGGTCCCCTGTCTTGTTCCCAGAAGGAGGGCACTGGGCTGAGACCCACAGTCTGCATGGGGCGTGAGAACGCCTTTCCCAGACCCTGTGGCTGGGCCAGCCTTGAGTCGCTGACCCTGAGCTGGTTGAAGCAAAGGTCCTGTCTTGGAGAGCAGGGGCCCAGAGACCTCTGACCCACTGCCTCTGCCTGACATTCCACCACTGCAGTCGGATTCATCTGCAGTAAAAGACCCAGGGCTCCATTACAATGTCAACGCCTCATGGGCCATTTGTGAATGAGTTGGAGGAGTGGGGTGCCGAAGGCAAGTAGGGCCCTGGTGTGGGGGTTCCCAGGAAGAGCTGGGTCTTGCTAGCCCTGTGGGGCTCTCCCCAGAGGTCAGGCACAGAGGGCAGTGGGATTCTGAAGCATCAAGGCTGCCGTCCCCCTGTTCCCAGCTGGGGCCCAAAATGGTAGCAACAGGCTTTCAAAAGGTAGAGCAGGTCCTGGGCTCCAGCTCATGCAGTGTTTCCTGGGGGGGCTTCTCTGCCTTCCTGGTCCGAGCAGGGCAGCCACTGCCCACTGAGAGTTACCTCTGTCTGCACCTGTCACTGCCCACTCGGCTTTCCTGCTGGCAAAGGGTTAGCAGGGACAGTGGAAGCAACTACTAGGTCTGCGGAATAGGGACCTGGACACACAGAACAAAGACCCTAGGATTCCTGAGAGGAGCCCCTACCCAGTCCAGAGTCCAGGGCAGGGCACAGCCCGGGGAGGCCCTGCTTGGACCCCAGCCCTCCCCCTGGTCAGCTACAGGCCATAGGCTCTGCGCCTTCTGGAGGATGGCGATCAGCTGTCTAAGCAGGAGTTATGTTCATAGCCAGGATGGGAAGAAAATAGGAAGTGGTCTCCAGAGCTGGGCGGGTGCCTGCCTCCCAGTCTTCCCGGGTGAGGGGGTGGCTGCTCCCGTCGGGCCTGAGTCACCCGCCAGTGGCTGCTGGGAACCCTGTGCTCAGCCGCTGGGAAATACTGCAGGCCCTCCAGCTGGGGCTCCCCAAGCCTAACTCAAAGGTCCCCACTCCAGCTGCCTGGGGTCCCAGTCAGTCTGCAACTGCTACCTGAACCTTAACCCTTGTGGGGCACCCATTAGGAACCAAACTGTGCTGAAGGCATTTGCTCATTATTCCAGTTAATTTCAAGGACCCCTGCCAGGCAGGCGCAGGCTGTAGACGAAGAAGTGAAGGCCCAGAGATGTGCTCAGGGTCCCACAGCTAATATCTGGCAGTACTAGGACTTGAACTTGAAACTGCCTGAGCCCAAGGTCCAACTATGAGGAGACTGAGGCCCAGTCCTGGGAGGTGATACTCGAGACAAGACTCGAATGACAAAAAGGAGCCAACCAAGTGAATGTAAGGGGGAAGAGTTTAGGTGTACCAGAGGGGACAGCAAGTGCAAAGGCCCTGCGGCTGGAACAGGTTTGGAGTGTTTGAGAAACAGACAGAAGCCAGGTAACAGTGCTTCCAAGATGCAGACCATACCTTTCATGCAGCTGGCCTGAGTCCTGTCCCCAGATGTGAGTAGCGTGTGTGACTGTCCTCACCCTGTGTTGCCAACTCCAGCTCCAGTCAGGAAAGGTGCACCAGACCTCACAGGAGTGAAGAATTCCTGCATCTGATGATTGATATGTCCTAGGACTAGGACTTTCTCCCCAAGTCTTCCCAGAGAACAGGCTGGGGATAGCAGGAAGTGATGATAGCTTGACTCGACCATAATAGATGGATAGCCCATTACCCTCTGTGCTCAAAGCCAACCCAGAGGACCCCTTGAGCTCATGTCTCAGGCATTGAGATGGGAGCTTGTAGAGTGGTCCTGGGGAGTGGTGGGCATTTTGGTTCTCAGCTCCATTGCAGGCTTTCCCTGACCAAGGGCAGCTGGAGTGTGGCTGATCCTATGGGCAGACTCCACTGAGTAAGCAGTACACACCTCCTTGCCACCCACCAGGGAAAGGAAGCCATAGAAGGCTTGTGTGGGAAGCACAGGTGAGTTTCCACTCATCTAGGGTCTGTGTGCAATTGGGAAAGGGAATGTAGAAGTCCACATAAAGATAATCTAAGATTGTTCATGGGGGAGTTTGTGGGGAGAGAAGTTGCATCTGGTGAGGGCTGGAGAAAGCCCATCAAAGAGGTAGCATCTAGTGGGGCCTGAAGAATGGATCGGATGGAGATGTAGGGAAGGTGCAGCTATGTCCAGAGATTGGCATGCCTAGAGTGGGGTTCCAGGATTAAAGGGGTCACTTCTAGCTTTTGGCTCCATCCTCATGACCTTGTCAGAATCAGGAACAAAGCTGACTTCCTTGGGCTTCTCTTGACACTTTATCTTGTCCTTCTTGTAACATCTGTTTCTCATCCTGGCTTTCACCGCTTTTCTGTCGAAAGCATCCAAAGTGAAACCACCCTCCAAAAGGCCAGATCAGCCCACCTCCTCACTCTGTCCCTCCACCATGACTTGGTTTGAAGACTGTCCTACTCCTGACCTAATGAGTTTAACTTATCACCACAGATCCTGCCTTGAACCCACTTCTTTGCATCCTGATTCTTTATTCCACTCTAGTTTAGTGGAGGATAGGATTCTTGGAGGCAGGTTGGTTCCCTGAGCACCTGGAATTTATGGTTCACCGGTGCTCTGGCATCCATTGCTGTTGAAGAGAAGTCTGTTGTCACTGTAATTGTCATTCATTTGTGATAATCCCTCATTTGTTCCTGGTACTGTGAAGATTGTCTTTTTGTTTTTACTGTCCTGTGGTTTTACTATAATGTGAATTTGTTTTTATTTATCCTTCTCAGGACTTAGGGTGCATCTTCCATGTGAGGACTTATTCCTGAGTTCTAGAAATTTCTCAACCAAAGTAAGTTCCTTTCATGGCCCTTTATCAGTTTTAAAGTTAATTTCTAGATTTGGGGTTCTAGAACCTCTGGATTGCATAAAATTGAATCCCACATCTATTCATGGCTCTAGCTGGGGTTTTGGTCTCTCAAAGGTGACTTCTTCCTGTGTTATGCCCTGATTCTGAAGTCTTTCCAAGTCTTCCTGTTTATGACCCTGACCGAGAGCCTCCATGGCCCTAAGGTGACTCAATTCATGCCCTGCAGTACATGTCCTTGACGTTCCCTTGAATGAAACCTCCCAGTTTCAACATCTCCCTTTCAGTCCCAGGGGCTCCCCTTTCTGGCTCCAGGTTTTGTGACACAGTTATACCCAGAAGCTCAGAGGGAACCCTACAGTGCAGATGCCTCAGACAGGCACAACCCCCAACTCCCAAGAGCCCCAGACTCTGACCAGTCACAGTTTCTTTGATCCATGACTTAGTACAAAACCCTAAGACAGGCCCGTGGATCCCTGGCACTTTCTAACCATGAAAGCCAGGGCCTTCTGATATATTGAGATCAATGGTTCTTGACCTGAGGCAACTTTGTGCCCCTCCAGAGGGGATATTTGGCAATGTCTGGAGACATTTTTGATTGTTGTGACTGGTGGTGGTGGTGGGCAAATGTCACTGGCAGTCAGCAAAGAGGAGCCAGAGATGATGTTGAATTTTCTATAATGCACACAATAGCCTCAACAGCACAGAATCAGTTATCCAGCCTAAAACGCGCTGCTGTTGAGGAACTTTGAGAGCTGTTTCTGCCCTTTCTTCCAGGTGAGTCCTAAATGCCAAGTAGATGAGCCTCACGTTCACCACGGGATGGAGGGACAGAGGAAGAGCCTGAGACCTGGCCCCATGCTGAAATACATCCAGAGGAAGGGTGAGTCTGTCGGACACCAGATGCCCAGACTGCTCCCAGCTCACACCCACGGCCTCATCTGGGCGCAAGGGCTGGATGTATCATACATTCTGCCCTACCTGCCCACGAGGCCTCCTGCTCGGCTCTCTCCCCAGTTCAGCCTGCACGCGCTGGCCACACTCCCCTGTGTGATGTGGGGAGCAGGCGTGTGGTCGTTGGAGCAGGCTGGGCCTTCCTGGGGGGGGGTGAGGACATATCTCTGGTGCCATCTTTCCTGTTCTGATAAATAACTGATCTGTGGTTGAGGCAAGAAGGTCACCTCTGCCCAGGGAAGCTCAGGAACAAACCACTTGTGACTGGTGGGAAGAGCCCGGGGGCGGGGCAGCGGGAAGTCTGCCTCCCTGGCCACCAGGCTGCTGGGGACAGATTTCAGAAAAGGGAAGTGCTGAGTTGGGGCAGCTCTTCCTGTGGTCTCCGGCAGTCAGGGCATCGGGGCGGGCATGGCAAATCAGAGGGGTGGCTGCCTTACCCCAGGAGGGGCAAGGTGAGCCTTCCCTGGTCATCAGGCCTGGGCCAGGGGGACCCTGGTTAAGCACGGTCTACTGCTGTCCTTCAGGGTCATAGCTGGGGGCCCTGGGGGATCACGGGACTTACTTAAAACACTCTTGAGACCATGGGTTCCTTGTTTGGATTCTCGCAGAGCTCTGCTCTGCCCTCAGAGTGAGGTCCACCAGGCAGGCTAGGCACTTCTTGCCTCTCATGATCTCCAGTGGCTGCCTGTCAGCATCTGCTCGCACAGCGCTCGCCGCTCCTCCTGCCTGCCTCTAGCACTGGGGGAAGGCCTGCTGCCCCTTCCCCTCTGGGAAGCCCTCAGGCCCTGCTTGGCTGTTCCAGGGAGCCCCCTTCTTTTCCAAAGGTAGGCCTGAGCCCGGGAGCCTGCGAGGCCTGCGAGCTCCTTATGTCCCTCGAGCAAGAGGTGGTCAGCACCTTTCTGTCTCTTGTTAGGGAGGGAGCTGAGCAGGTGGCCTAGGAGCAAGGGCAGTGGCCAGGCCTCCGCAGCTCCTGGAGCCTACCTTCGGACCTCAGAGCATCACGGACCACTAGCCCGGCAGGCCTGGCCTGGGAGGGGAGCTGAGGGGGGACTGGCTCCCCTCCAGGCCCAGCATGGCAGGCTTCTGGCTTCTGCTGCCTGCTCCGCGCCACCTCTCTCTAGATCGAGTCCTACACACCCCACCGTGATTATCCAGCCCGACTCTGTCCCTATCCATCAGGACACAGGTCAACCCTGGAGGCGGGGTGTGCTACTCTGTCCCTTTTGCCCTGGCCTGGCTGCCCTCTGATGAGCCCTGTGGGTAAGGCGTGCGGCCCCACATGCCCTCCAGCTGTGCAGCCCACAGCCCCGTGCGCTCCTCCTGACGCTCCGAGGGCTGGGGCTCCCGGGTCAGTGGGAGCTGGCTGGAGCGGTTGCTTCCGTCTCCCTGGTCCCAGCTGGGGCTGTGGGTCCCATGGTGCTCAGGCCACATGGGCTGTGTCCGGAGGCCAGGTCAGCCCAGCCCGGCTCCGCCGTGGCTCACCCCCTGACTCTTGGTCTCCACCTGCACCCTCCTTTTTCACTCTCCCCATCTCTGTTGACCTTGGGTCACCTCTTCTCTCTTTCTATATCTCTCGCTCTGTCTCTTCTGTTTTTCTTTCCCCTCAGTAGGAGCCCCTGGGAGCCCTAGCCCCTCTGTATGTATTTACACATCTGCCAGTCTGTGATGCTCTCCGAGTTTTTCTCTCTCTCCTTACCTCTCCTTCCCATCACCCTACCCTGCCCTGGCTCCTTTGAGCCCGTCTGTCTGTGTCTGCCTCCCTGTCTCCCTACCTCCCTGCTCCTCTCTCTGTTTCTCTGGCTGTGGCTCTGCCTCTGCCCCGGCCCTCTCTCCCCCTCCCTGCTCACCCCGACCCCTGATCTTCCTCAGTCTCTGCTCAGCTTGGCGGCAGGCTTGGCAGGACCTTCTGGAGCATTTCTTAGCTGCCCATGGGCCCTCATCTTGTTATCAGTTGGAAATGAATCAGAGATTAGGAAACGGGGGAGCGGGGGTGTTATCGCCTGATGCAGACGGGGCACTCAGCTAATCTCTGGTGGCCCTGGGTTCGAGAGGAAATGCAGTTGCAACACTGAGCCCTTCTTACGGTCACTGTCATGTCCGCAGCGAGGCTGTGGGAGATGTGAGTATGAGGTCGGAGAGGGAAGAGGGGGAGAGCAGAGGGCCAGGCCCCATCCCTTGCAGGTGCACACACACACCCCGGAGCCTCCTGGACCCTCGTACCCCTCACCTGTGCATTTCATCCTTCCATTGCCTCTGCACGTCCATCCCCACCCCCTGGCCGGCACTGGTCTTCAGGCCTTGTCCTGGGCACCCTGCAGCCCATTCTCCTTTGAGCAGGTGGAGTGGCCCTGTTAAATGGCTACTTGACCAGTCACTTTCCTAACCAAGCCCTCCCACAGTTCTGAGGATCAGCCCGCCTGGCCAGTGTGGCCTCCGGCCTATGTCTAGTCTAGTTCCTGCCCCGTCCACTGCCCTCTGCCCCAGCTCCTCCCAGCTTCCATTGCTCCTGCCACCCTGGCCCTCTTACCACTCCTCAGTGCCACAGCTTCCACACATGCCATTCCTTCTGCCTGGGAAATGTTCTTCCGACCCCCACCTGGCCAACTCCCGGGCATGGCAGCTCACTCAGCTTCTGTGTTACTTCCTCAGAGCCCTGGAAGTCCCTCTCAGGCCCTTTGTCTCAGGGGCTCTGCCCTCCTGGTGTGGGTTTTGCTGTTCACACTGGGACTACACTTTTCTGGGAGTGGCTCCTTGTTTACTGCCCATCTCCCTCCAGACTGGACGGTGAGTCAGGGACCGAGTTGTCCACTACGTGGCCAGTACCTGGCCAGGGACCCGGCCACAATGGACAGTGGTTGCATGAATGGATGTATAAACATACTTAGGGACACACAGAAACACACAAACACACCTGCCAACGATGTACAGAAACTCTCCCTGGGACAGACACTGCGGCAGACTCACAGACAAGGGCGTGCAAACCTAAGTATGCGGCGAGACACAGGGAGACCCAGCACAGAGTACCCACCATCCTTTATGATGCATCCGTCCACTGCTGGGTGCCCCTGTGACGGGGCTCATTGCACCCCCAGCCCTGCCCCTCAGGTGGGGTCCCCTGTCAGTGCAGGTCTTTTGGAACTCTGTTACCCAAACCTTGGCTTCAAGGAAGCATCCCCAGGTCTCAGGCTCCCCAGGCAGGATTCTCTGGGCAGTGGTCTAGCACTACTTAAAATAAGTGGCTTTCAGGGCCAAGGTATAGTTTCACAGCCAGTATTAACTAGCACCGTGTTTAACACCAGGAACGCAGCATTAATCACCTCATGGCATTTCGAAGAGAAGCTACAGCTCAGGGAGAGGGTCGGATAAACACCCAGAAAGTTAAAGCTAGGGGTTTTTCTCAGCAACATTTTGCTTTCAGGATCACTGCTAAAGTTAATGTGGATCAGGGTTTCTGTCCCAGGCTCTAGGAGGTTCCAGCAGTAACAGGCAAGCTCTGGTGGCAGACGAGGGTGAGGAGGATGAGTGGGGCAGAAAGAGGCCAGGCCCTGAGCAAACTGGGTGCTGAGTACAGCGGGCCAGAGGCAGGGGGGCAGGGCCCGGAGCTGCCAGTGCAGAGGGGCCTCACCTGGCTTCCTCTGAGGCCAGAGGTGGGTGGGCATCTGGCCGGAGGCCACCGGAATACGCAGGTGCAGACAGGCCCGTATCCTCGGCAGCAGGGAAGGGGCCTGCGGACCGAGGCAGCTCGGCATCTAAAGGCCCTCCCTGGGAGCTGCTCGGAGGCCCTGCTTGGGAGGGCCCGCCTTTCTGTTATCACCAGCCCCTGCCCGAGAGAGAACCAGAGCCACACGTGCTATGCTCCAGGCATGGGGGAGGGCATAAGGGGACACCTCTGTGACCTTCCGTTTTCAAATCAAAGGGCATTTAGCTGATTACCTACCTTCTGACCCTCCACCAGCCAGACACCTTCTTCCTTTGAAGGGTCTGCTCTCAAATTCTCCTTCCAAGTTAGCCCTAGCAGCTTCTAGGTCTCTCTATCCTAATTTCCAGTTTCCTCTCTCAGGTCCAGGCTGGCCCTTTCCCCGGCCCTACATTCACAGATACGTTGGCAGGAATGGTGTGCTTTGGGCAAACACAGGAGGGGTTTCCACAGCACCCAAGTCTCCCCAAATATCTGAGCACTGTCTCCTTGAGTCCCCTGGGTTGGCAGCTGGCGCGGCATCTCTTGGATGGAAATACTGAAGACTCCTCGGCTGGTCTGAGAAATGTGAGCACAGGGCTGGGAAAATCGGCCGTTTTTGTGGTTTGGGGGTTTGAAGCGAGTTTCACAACTGATCTCCCAAGAACACGGTCCAGTCAGATGTGCTCCCCGCCCGGGGGCCCATTTCCCTGCTGGCTCTGTGCTGACCGCCCGCCTGGCTGGGTCTCGAGG
This sequence comes from Smutsia gigantea, assembly GCA_032199065.1. Taxonomy (NCBI): domain Eukaryota; kingdom Metazoa; phylum Chordata; class Mammalia; order Pholidota; family Manidae; genus Smutsia; species Smutsia gigantea. The sequence goes on from JAVSCE010009873.1 coordinate 248,846, forward strand.
GGAGGGCCCAGGTTGAGGCGAGGGGCTTCACCCGCCTGCCCCACCTGCTCCCTGCTTTCCTTCTTTGGGGCATGAGCGCAAGCTGTGAAAGTGGAGCCTTTTTGGGGGGCTCCTCTGGTTTCTACCTCATCCTTCCATGCGGGAAGGGCTGTCCGCTGGCGCCCCTTACTCCGACCCTGAAAATCTTTCTCAAATGCCCCTGGAGCAGCTATACCCTTACAGCCTTCATCTGCAGGCACAAAAGGCCACAAGATGCTTTTGTTGCTGTGTTCTTGGACTGGGACTGACTACCAGCCATACTGGAGGGACCAGCTGGGGGGTTCACAGAGACAGGACGGATCCCAGGGAAGGACCCTGCCCACCCTGCATCCCCAGAACTTCTGCTGCCTCTCCCGCAGACAGCACCCTGCTGGGATGGGAAAGGGGTCCTCGAGGCTCGACCCTGCCTCCAAGTGGCCTGGCCCCCCAGTCTGCCCTTCCACCCTGGGAAGTCCCAAGTGCCCTCAGGCCAGCTGGGGCAGAACTGAAATTGGTGACATCTGCCTCTCTGGTCCCTGGGCCCCCACCCCCACCCCCTCACCCCAGAGTCTTCCTGCAGGAGTCCGCAGCAGGCCATGCTCTCCCTGGATGAGAGCTGCTTTCCTGCGGGCTAAACCTCCCCGCCAGCCCAGCCCAGGCCCTGTGTGGCAGGACGCTCCACATTTCTGGTGGTTGGTGTGGGATCCTGTACCCTGCTGTCCCTCTGCTCGGGAGCACAGTAGCCTGGGGCCCCTGCTCATTTCTGACACTCCTTCTCTCATTCCACATAGGCACCAAGTAGGGACATTCCTTTCCTAGGACACGGGGTGAGGCCATGGTGCATGTGGGACAGCTTCCTGCCTCCCAGCTTCCTGCCTTTGCTGAGGGGGGTGGACAGTTCTGCATGCTGTTACCAAGTGAGGGTGGGGCTGCGGACCTGCCATGTCCTGCGGGGCAGCTGGGAAAACAGAGCTGGGGCTGAGAGTCATCAGAATCATGGCCAGGGAGGCGGCAAGTCGCGTGCATGGTCAGGGGAGTGGTTGGGTGGCCACGGGACATGGCGATGGAGGAGAATCATGCCAGCCCTGCATGGAGTCCGGCATGGCAACACTCAGGGACCAGGGAGGGGTGCATGGCCAGACACAAGTACTTGGACGGAGAGGAAGATTCAAGCAGACCCATGGAACCCTCTCGCTCAGAACCAGATAAGCTTGGACATTTGAATGCACCTAGGTGGACAATCGCCCAGCGCCTTGGGTCCGCATAGCTAGACGCACACGAGCCAGCAGCGCTGCGGTCCGGCAACGATACCCAGAGGAGGCTGCCATTGCCGGGTGCAGGAAGGCTGGGTGTTCTGGGTGCATCTGCCGGTGCCTGTGTCCCCCTTCCCGTTCCCTATCCATATACCCCCTCCCAGCTTCCTGTTTCTGTTTTGGGGCCGAAGGAACTTCCTCTTCTCATCACGGTTCAAATGGCTTGCTGGTATCAGCCGGAGACTCAGTTGGGGGCCGGCCACCCCAGCCCAAGGGACAGCCACGGAGGGGGGGAGAGGCGGGCTCTGTACCTCTGGAGTGGGGGCGCTGAGGTGTGAACGGTGACCCTTTCCACAGCGTTCCAGCTGGAGCGCCGGACGCAGCGTCCCCAGCTCCTCAGATGGAGACTCGGGTGGGAGCACCACTAAAGGCCAAGGTGGGCTGGATCCTTCTGGAATGACCAGGGGAGCAGCCACCGTGTCCCCTTCCTGCCTCCGAGGACCCGGAGGATCTCTTGACCCCATCCCTTCCTGCTTCCTCCCAGGCGTACTGGCACTTGCCCTAGGCACTCACGGGTAACACCACGTTGGTCCATGGTGTACCAGCTGCATGCGTGCCAGCGTACGCCCCCTCCCCACGCGTGAGTGTGCAGCCCCACCAGAAGCAGAGCTGTGGCCTTCTGCATGCTGAGGCAGTGGGTGGCCTGGCCTGCAAGTGGCCTTGTGGCCATGCGCGTGCACACCGTGGTGAGGCTGTGTAGGGTCATGGGGGTTGTGTGCATGTGTGTATGAGTGTGCAGGTCTCTCCGGGTGAGAACACATCTGTGCATGTCTGGGGGGCACCGTCTCTGTCCTCGTTGCATCCTGTACAATGACCAGAGCTTTGCCCCCAAAAGAAGCGGAGCTTGCCAAGTCCCTGAACCCACCCTTGGTGGGGCACAAGGTTAAGGGGTGGGCTTCCCTCGCCCTGGGGCCTCCTCAGAGGGTGTCTAAGGTGGGTGTGGGGCACAGTCATGGGAGGCAGCCATGAGGCGGGCCATGGGTGGCATGTGCCAGGGCAGGCGCACAGGGTACTCCTCCAGCTGCCACCCTGGAACCACCTTGATCCCCTGGGGACACAAGGCCCATAAGAAGGGCAGCCCCACGTAGGTCTTGCCTCCCCATGCGCACCTTGGGCCTGTGGGTATGGGGCGAATGTGGGCCGGGCCCCTGAGAGGCTGAACTCGCAGCCACCTCCCTGCTTATCCTGCTGGCCTGGGATGGAGCTGAGGATCCAGGTGCTTCCTCCCAGGGGCTGGGGCCAGAGTCAAGGTCAGGACAGTGCCATCTCTCCAGTGTTGCTGCCCAGCATTTTCCGAGCCCTTGCTATGCTCCAGGTGTCTCCTTTTATGTCCCATAGCCATTGTTATCCCTTACAGGTGAGCAGCCTGAGGCCATGGTGGCTGGGACCCAAGGCCAGGTGGCCATGCTGCAGGGACACACACCGAACTCTGGCGGGGCCCCCTCCTTTGGGGATGGCCCCACAGGAGGACCGCTCTGCGTAGGGAACCCAAGAGCCTGGGGTCACTGGTCACACTCAGCACCTGGCTTATGCTTCCATTAGCGCCGAGGGGAGGTAGTAGAACAAACACTTTCTGATTGTTTACACCGAGGTCTCAGGGCCATAATTAAGTCTGCAAATCAGGCCTTTATCGGCCAGGTATCTCAAGCAACCTCTGAAGGGGAAACATCCTGGAGCATCTAACAAAGGAAAGTTGGATGTGTTTTAAGACTTTTTTAAACCCTGAAGAATAGGCCTTTGTTGCCAGCTCCCCTCCTGTGGCAGCCTGCCTGGTCCCTGGATTCGGTGGCTGCCCTAGGCCAGGGGCAGGACCAGGCGGCCCCACCCCAGCCGCCCCCACCCTGCGGGGCTGAGCCCCCAGCTCTCCACCCACCAGCCGGCTCCTCCAGTCCCAGTGGTAATCAGCGGTGGGCAGGGCCCCAGGAGTGGGGCCGTAAGGATGTCCCCTCCCCTGCCCTCAGTGCCCCACCTCGCCCGCCAGATTCCGACACCTACCCTTGCCAGGCACCGCTGCCAACCTGGAGACAAACCTGGGGGTGGGATGAGGCTGGGAATGGGGGGTGGCCTCTGATTGCCCAAAGCTCCCCATTACCTGGATCCGAGCTACCCCCACCAGAAGGAGGTCTGCCATCTTCTCTCAGCCTCTGCACCTTTGCTAAGGCTGTTCCCTCACCTACAATGCTTTTCCCTGCTTCTTTCTCCCTAGCAAATTTGTACTTCTATTTTAAGACTCAGCTTGGGTATCGCTCCCTGCTAGGAGCCTTCTATGTACTCCCGACCAGGTTCCCCGTCCTCTCCTATGTGCCTCCCTCCCCAGCTAAACGGTCTCCACGCCAATGTGTGTGTCCCTCACGAGCAGATCTCGGGTCTCAGGCCCTGCCCCTGGCACCCACTGCCATTCTCTGAGAGAAGTGCTCCTCGGAAACTGCGTGCTGGGAGCAGAGATGACTTGCCCACCGCAGCTGGATGGTGGGTGGAGAGGCTAGGGCAGCGAGCAGCGAACCTTTTCTGCGAAGGACCAGATGGTAAATATTTTAGGATTGTGGGCCATTTGGTCACTGTTGCAACTATCCAGCTGCCCCTACAGGGCAAAGCAACCATAGGCAGAACATAAACGACCCGGTGTGGCTGAGTTCCAGTAAGGGTTTGTCACGGATTTCATATTATTTTCGTGTGTCACCAAATAGAATTCGTCTTTCGACTTTTTCTAACCATTTAAAAATGTAAAAGTTGATCTTCGCTCACAGTCTGTACAAAAACCTGAGGCAGCTTGGGGGCCTGTGATTGGCTGATCTCGCCAGTCGGGGGGAGAACCGAGCATGCCTTCCACGCCGGTCTGTGACTAGCCCGGTTGGTCCTCGTGGGGCCCGCAGCTCACACAAGGCGTGTGTTCAGCGACCGAAGGGAGCAAACAGATGAGTGAGATACGCAGCCTACTATCTAACTAACCAGTCAACTGCACCTTTATCCCTTGGATTCAGAGTTGCCCCTTCCCGTCTCCCTTAGACCTGACCGACTCCTTGTCCTCTGACCTATCTTGCTGACCTCTGGCCAGGCCCCTCATCAACCCTCAAGCTGCCCGAGGTGGTGAGAAGCCCGTGCAGTGCCTAAAAGCTGCTAACGGGCGCTCACTACTGCCAGGCTAAGGGTGCCTCCTGGCAGAGCCTCGGGGCTGTGCGGTGTGAGGGGGCTTTGGGGCTGAGAAGGTGGGTCTGGCTGCACCCCAGGGATGGGAAAGGATCACTGGGGCGCACAGAGGGCACATTCCAGGCAGCCGAATATTCTAGACAAAGGTGTGGTAGTAAGAGCTGGCAGAGTGCAGGACCACAGTAATTTCAGGAGACCACATACCTTTCTGGGGGAGGCTGAGAGCAGAGAGGGCAGAGCCTCGTCCCACCAGGAGCAAAGTGTGTGGGTCCAAATCCTGACCCTGTCCAGGACCCACTCAGCGGGGCCTGCTGGAATGGTGCGAGAGGACCAGAAGGCCCCGGGAGACCCCAGCATCCCCTGTGCGGGCCTGCTCCCAGGTCTGGTGCGTGGCCACCCCCATTCAGGTGCCTACCTCTGGGGTCAGCACTGCCCCCTCTCAGTCATTCATTCACTCAGCGAATATCGGCGCACCACCTACCGCCTGCCAAACAGCCCCTCCAGGCTGCAGATGGTACAGACACGGCTCTCGCCTCATGACCCTGGCATCCAGCGGGGAAGATCGTGAGGGACAAGGAAGCAGGGCCGTTCCTAAGAGCACGAGGAACCCACGCGCAGCATAGCAGCGGCTGGGCCGCTTCCGGAGGGCCGCCCTAGAGGGCGCGGCGGAGGCCCGACCTGAGTAAGGAAAGGAACCAGCCAAGCAAAGACAGGGGGGGGGAGCCACAGTGACGAAGCCCCGGGGCAGGAGTAAGTCGCATGAGGGATGGCCCTGAGCGAGCATCAGAGTGACGAGCAGGGAGGTGGGGAGGGTGGCCAGGCCACGCAGCACCTTACCCTACACTGTGGGGAGGGGCCTGGAGAGCCTTTGGGAGGCTGGACTGGGAGAACCATCAGACTGACATTTGCAAAGATCCCTGGCAGTGACCACCTTTGTGTGAGGAGCTGAGGGTGGGACCCGCAGGGCAAGACCCTCTCCTCAAGTGCGCTGGTAGGCTGGCACGTGGACAGGAGTCTGGGCCAGGGCGTCAAGGGCTGGGTCTCCTGCTGGAGCAGGCGTGGAAGGCTGGGCAGGAACGTGGGTGGTGGGCAGGCCCTGAGACTGCTGCTCTCGGCCTGACGCTGGCGTTGGCTTGGCGTGCGGCCTTGGGGGAGCCCTGTGCGGGCACGTCCTGCGACTGCCTGCCTGCCGCCTCAGAAACAGGAGCCATGAGCAGGCTGGCTCGCCCAGGCCCGGCTCTCAGCACTGAGGAGGCAAGGCAGGTTGCAGGGCAGCAGAGACCTCCCCAGGCCCGGAAGCCAGCCCACAGCACAGAGAGCTCCTCCGCGCTCACCAGGGCTTGGTTCACGCGTCCAGCCACCCCATGTAAGAGCTCACTGTACACCGGACCCCAGGACCCGGTCCTGGGGTCCTTTAGCCAGGCACCCCTACAAGAAATGAGTGCCTGGAGTAGTCAGTCTGGGGCCAACTCTGACCTCCAGCCCCTGCCCAGTCCTGGCCAGGCTGAGGGTGTTAGCTGCTGCTTCTCCTCCTGCCAGTCTCCATCTCCTGAGTGGCACCAGGACATGCTGGGCCTCATCTGGCCCCAGAGACAGAACCTTGTGTGAGGTCTGAGCGCTCAGTTCTGGTCACTGGGGGTGCCCGTAGTCTCCTGGGTACCACGTGGCTGTTTGTGCAAGGGAGGGCATGGGACAGTGTGAAGGCCATCGGGTGGGCAGAGCAGACTGCGCGTGGGTGGGTCTGTGTCTGCGTGTGCATGGGGGACAGGACTGACACAGGCCAGGCCTTCCTGTGTGTGCACCCGAAGGGGGCAGGAGGCCTGTGTGTGCCTGTGTCTGTGTATTCACGTGTGACCATGAATGTGTGCACGTGTGTGTGCTGTGACCATGCCTATGTGTGTGAGTGTGTGTGTACACAGGTGACTGAGTGTTGTGGGAGGCTGTGATGGTGTGTGTGTGTGTGCACGTGTGTGACTCTGAGTGTGTGATGAGCGTCTGTACGCACCTGTGCGCATATCTGCATCTGTGAGTGTGTGTGTGTGGCTTCCGCTCCTGGGACTGGCGGGGCTCCAGCTGAGTCCCGTGGTCAGTCTTCTTGCTCCCCACCCTCCTTCTCCGCAAGTGTTGACTCAGGGAGGGACGGGCAGCCTTCGTTCAGGATTTCCTGGTTGGGCAGAAGTGGTGCCTTGAAAAGGGAACAATTGTGTCCTGAAGTGGATGCTGAAGGGCCTGGGCCGCTCAGTGCCCTGCAGTGCCCAAGGCCAAGAGGCCATGTGCCCGCCTAGGCTGGGTGTCCAGAGGCAGCTACAGAAAGGCTCTGCCCCTGAGCAGCGCTCATAGGGCCTGCCCTAAAGCCTGTCCCAAATGCTCCCGCCACACAGTCTGGGGGTTCTGGGCAGCGGAGGGCAGGACTGCAGTCCCCGAGCAAAAGAGGGACCCTAGTGCCCCCAGGCACTGGCTGCCCCAGGTCTCCCACGGGCCTGGGCCAGGTTGTCTGGTCCCGGCCCCCCAGCTATACCCCCTCCAGTAGCTCGATCCCTCAAAGTCTCAACAGGTAAAAATGAAAATCTTTGAGGCTGATGGCCTCAAACTAGGAGTGAGGGAACAGCCCCAGGAGAGCGCTGCTGTGGGCCATCTGAAGCAGTGTCTCCCCAGGGTGCTGAGAGAAATGCAGTCCTGGGCTGCGTGGATCTGCTGAGTCAGCACCCGGCTTCCCCACCGTCCCCGAGAGGCACGGCTGTCACCTTCCGGAGTCACTGGGTGGGCCAAACCAGGCACCCCAGCTCTCCCAGAGAGGCCCAAGGCTCCGGTCAGGCTGAGTGCAAGGCTTCCCCCTGGGCCAGGAGGCTGCGGGCGTGGGGCCGGGCCGGAGAAGGTGGGCAGCTGGCCCAGGCTGTGGGACCAAGCAGGGATTTGCAGCCCAAAGGCGGCTACTGCTGTCCCAGCTCCTCTGTCGGCACCGCCAGGGAGAAGGAAGAAGCTCTCTCCAGGGCACGGGAGCGCCTGTCCGGGCCTGTTCCGGGGCTGGGGGCAGGGCCGGCACCAACAACTGCCCCCTGTGGGGTCCCTGGGTGACTTCCAGTCCCGGCCCCTGTACACTCAGGCTTCAGGTGCTTGCCCCCCACAGATGCTGCCACCAAATCCGGCCCCTTCCAGAAAAACAGGCTTCACCCTGACCCCTCACACCATTACGATCCTTCGCCTTCTGAAAAGGTCTCCTCTGCCCTCTCCCCCACCCAGCCCCATGCGACCCCCGGGAGCCAGGCTGCGGGAGGCAAACAAGAGCTTTAGGCCCCCTTTTGCACACCTCGGCGCCCCCAGGAGCCTGACCCAGGCTGGCCCTGAGTTGGGGAGGAGGCTGTCAGAGTCCCTGGGGGCCGCAGAGAGAGGGTGCCTTCTGAAGCGGGGGCCAGGGGAGCGCTCCGTTGCCCCCTCGCGAAGGGGGCGGCAGCAGGGGTGGCGCCGCGGCTCTGGTCCCCGGCCCACGCCACACTTGGCAGCCACAAGCCGGGTGGTCGTTAATCATTAACCCCGGGCCTGGGCCTTGACCTCCTGGGTCTCTGAGTAAACAGGCCTTTCTGGCCAAGCGTCCTCAGCCTGCTGGAGCCCGCTGGGCCCCTCACGGCCTCTCTGACCCTTGGCCTCCTTTGGCCTCACGGTCCAGGCCTACCTCCCCCTCCTCAGCTGGGGAGCTGGAGCAGCAGCCAGTGGTCTGGACACTGGGGTCTCTCTGACTCCCATCCCTAAGGGCCTGCCACCTCCCCCCATCCCAACTCCTATTCTGTCCGCAGCCCTCTGTCCAGCGCCCGGACTTGGGAGAGGGCCCCTCTTCTGGGACTGGGGTTTGCTGAGGGAGGGTCTCAACACCATGGGGGCTTTTGAGCTGGGAGCCCCCAGCACGGCCTCAGGCCCTTCACTGCTGAACCTCTGAGGCTGGAAGGGAGACTCAGTGTCACTTTTGTGGACTCTGAGGTCTGGGACCTGAGTGCCGGGTCAGAACCCATCCAAAGCCAGCCGGTCAGACTCTCAGGGACAGGCCAGGCCGGTGATTCCAAGACGCAGCTCGGGCTGCATCGCGCACCGTGTGCGGACAGTCAGGGCTTGCTGCTGAAGGCCCACGTTCTAGCCAGCCGCAGCTCTGCTCTAACTGGCTGTGAGATCCCGAGCCAGTGTACTGACGCTGCGGACCTCTGTTCCCACATCTGTACACAGGAAATGGCCCAGGTATCCCAGGGCTGGCCAGCTCCAGGATTCCAGACCCTTTCTGACTTGGGATGAGACTGAGGACAGGGACAACATGGCACACCTTGCTGCAGGTTGTCATGCGTGGACAGCTGTCTGGTGGGCCCTGTGTTCCTTCCTCTAGGGCAGCCCTGGGGAGCCTTTGGGGAACCAGCCCTCTCCCATTCCCGGACATGTGGTTCAAGCAGGGCTGCCCCAGCCCAGGGTTTATAAAAGTGGGTCATGTGTCCCGGGCATGGCCAATGGGTGTCAGCCCTGAGACTTTTGCTGGAGATACTGCGAAAAATGATTTTCTTTTCTCTAAGTGGAAAAGCAAAGGAACATGAGCCTAGTGGCTCTCTCGCTGGGAGCCTGGTGGAAGGTGGAAAAGCACAGTGGGATTTATTGCTGAGTGGTAGATGGGCGTCAATGATTTCCACAACTGAGATCCAGTTATGCCTGAAGCTGGTACCATGCCGGGCTTTTCCACTACAAAAGCTGTTAAGTTCTCTTTCTGCTTAAAGCCATGAAAAATTTGTTTTTTTCCTGATTCACATACCCTTGTACGTGACTCAGACCATGCAGAGAAGATGGCACAAATACACAATGGCCACACACTACTTAATATCTGCGCACAAAATGTGAATGAAGAATGGGACTGGTGAAGAAGCAACCCTGGCTGCAGCGAGGTGCGGAGGGAGGAATTAGTGAGGGGAAAGAGCTGGCCAGACCAGGTTGTGACAGGCAGAGCTGTTGGGGGTTCTGAATAAGGAGATGGGGGCAGATGGGTGAGGCTGGCAGGCTGGAGCTCACAGACAAAGAGGATGGATGTGAACGTTGGTGTTTGCATGCACTTGTGTGTGTGCATATGGTGCACATAAGCATGCGTGCATGCACACACACACATTAAGCTTTGCATACAAGGAATATTCCTGTGACCTGTTTTGGTGTCCTTTGAGTCTCTGCCCACTGCAGAGGCCTGGACCTGGCTCAGGCTGGGTCAGGGGCCCCTAGTTAGCTGGGCTCTCCCTCCACCCAGGACTGTGTGGTTCCTGGAAGCCCAAGAACCACTGGGTGGGGGCAACCCAAGGGAAAGAAATTGTGCCCTCTCTTCTACCATAGGGCAGGAGGAACATCTGAGCCTCTGGAGGAGCAGAGACTCAGGCCCCCTGAAGCTCCCAGGGTCCCCCAGAGAGGGCTGGTCTCATAGGCCTCCTGGGCCTGGACTCGGGAAGAGGCCTTGTCTTGGTGTCCAGGCTGCCCCTACAATTCTGGGAGGTTGAGAATCCTAGAGGCAGAGGGCTTGAGACCCACGTACACATCATACACACATGATGACAGGCAGACACATGGCACATGCGTGCCACAATCACTGATGGCCGTCTGGTGTGAGCCCTGGGGCGGGGCAGGTGCGGGGCCTAAGCAGGGAACCCCACCTCCAAGACTCCTGACCGCCTCCTGGTGCTCCAGCCTGGGGAGAGCAGCTTCCCCAGCAGCGGGATCCGCGGGAGCAGTGTTTTTCCTAAGCTGCCCCTCTGGTGCTTTCTCTGTTCCTCTTCCTTTCCTTGCCTCGGTCTCGGGCTTCCCCATCTCTAACTCTAGGCTCCTTCCTCTCTCTAGGGCTCTCCTCTCTGTCTCCTAGAAGGGCACCCAGGGAGGCACCAAGCCTAGAGCTCAGGCCCTCAGTCACCAGCCCCGCTTTCAGCTCTACACCGCTCCCTGCCCTGCTTCCTCGCTTTGGCCAGAGCCGTGTTGCCCTTTGCCCTGGAACTGCCAGCAGCCCAGGGGGGCCGCTGGCCTTGCCTCTTCCCCCAGCCGCAGGCAGCCCCTGCTCCTCCCTGGGAGGCTGGCCAGCAGGCTGGGCCGTTGGGAGGCCACAGAGCCAGGACACGTGTCCTGGCCCCAGGCAGATCCCTCACTCCAGCCACAGAGACACACTGGCCAGGCCCAGCTCTGTCCTCTGAAATGCCTGGAGACCTGGGCAAGGGTCCGCCACTGGGCAGCTTTGTACTCCCTCCCACCTCCTGGTTGGGAACCTGAGCTCAGAGCAGGCGTCGGGGTGCAGCAGGATGTCGAGAGATTCCCAATGCAAGTAATCCAGCTAGCAGTGAAGCGGGAAGAAAGACCCTGCACCCTTACATCCCCCTCCAGGGGGCCTCAGGGCAGAGCTTGCCCGGAAAGTGGGAGTAAGAAACAAGGACCATTTCATAGCTGTGGATCTTGCCAGGTGGGAGCAGACCCAGGGGCCTCCATCAGGCCTCCATCTTGCCTTTACTCTGGGCAGCCACTGCACCAGGCATAGTCACTGCTCGCTGCTGCCAACCTGGCCAAAGCCTGCTGGTGCCTGCCTCCAGGAAGCCCACCTGGGCTGGGCCAGAAAGCCCAAAGTAGCCAGCCATCTTCCTCATCAAGTACCTAGACTAGGGCTTGTCCTTAGTACACTTGTTAGGCTGCCTGTTGTAGGTACAGGGCTGAGCCCTCCAGTTTTGGAAGACCCCCATCTGCCACCTGGCCTGCCTGGGCCTCAGAGCTGGGCTGGACAGTAGGACCAGGGCCACACTGGAGATGCCCTGACTTCACATCTCAGAATCCAGGACAAGGACCCCCTTCTGATCACTGATATGTGAGCAAGGCCCCTGGAAAACAGCTTTCACCCTCGCTGAGCCCAGGGTTGCCGGTTGCTAGGGCAGACAAACCTGGGCAGCATCAGGAGATGCCAGGAGCTGGAGAAAGTACGGGCGGGGCAGTGATCAGTGTCTACAGTGGTGTCAGGCTGTGAGGTGTGCCTCTGGCTGAGGGTCTGATGGGTGCCTGTACTTCTTAGAGTTTCAGCTGATATCTGGAGTGGGACCCCCTCCCAGAGCTGTGAGGTAGTGTAGGTAAGCACACGGCCTGCTGCCTGGCACACACTTCGTCTTCAGTCAATTAGCAGTTAGCACTGTTCAGGCTGGCAGGCTCAGAGGGTCATTTCTGTAGACCTGGACAAGGCCTGCCACCAGGCACAAGGAAACGCTCCTGACTAAGTCTCCCCTTCTGGGGCCCAGCGTCCTCAAGGCAAGAATGTACACTTGCACACAGACACCTGGCTTTGCTCCCGGGACCCAACCACCTGCTGGAAAACCAAGAGCTGCCTTTTCAAAATAATGATTAAGAATCAGCATTGACTATTCAAATCGAAACTCCCCAAACCCCACTCTGGGCTGCCCAGCTCCTCTGGAGCTTGTGGGTAAAAACTCTTACCATAGTGGAAAAAGTAGTCTGCCGAAACGGAAATCTTCCTCAATTTAGCTGAGTCATTTTCTGGTGGTTAAGGAAGTCCTGGTCACCTCTGGCCCTTCCCCAGCACCCATGCTCCAGTAAGCCTGGGGGACCCCAGTCCCACTGTCTCCCAGCAGAGCCCTTGACAGTAATACATCAGCCCCTTCTGCTGCTTCCCACGGTGCTCTGTCCTCAGGTGGGCCCCCAGAGCCCTGGAGAGCCAGGCATCAGAGCAGATGACAGGGGGCTGCAGTGAGGAGGGGTGGGCAGGCCCTGGCTGGGCAGCTCCCAGGAGGCTGCGCTCTGGGTGCCCGTAGGCCCCTGGTCTGAGGCCCCAGGGAGGTTTGCTGCTGGGGTGGGGCTTCTGCCTTATCCTGGACCTTCAGTGCCTGGCTCAGGAATGGCTGGCCCTGCCCAGCAGTTCGGAGGAGGTTGGTGCTGGGAGGTGTCCTGCCTGGCTTCAGGCTGCTGCCCTTCCTTAGAGACCCTTAGGAAACTCCCAGAGGCCACCTTCCAGGGAGATGGAGGGATGACGTGGAAGGGCCACTGGATTGCTGCATGGAGAGCCTTGAGTCCACCAAGCTGCAGTTGCCTGGCAGCAAGAGAAGGCCGGCTCTAGGGGCCGTGGGTCCTTCTGATGCCAGAAAGGTCCACATGCCAGAAACCAGGGACCTGCTGAGATGGTCGTTCATCTGAGCCCCGAGCTCCCAACCAGGGTCCTCTTCCCGGGCAGTCTGGAAGTCTGCAGAAGCCACGTGGCTGCCCATGTGTCTGCGTGCCAGCTTCCCTGACCTGCGTCACTTGCTGTCAGGTGTTCTGTTTTCCACCTGGGAAATGGCGATGCTGATATCCAGAGCCCAGGATTGTTGGGAAATTAAAGAAATGGAAGGGTCAGAGGGAGCCGGGAGGCCAAGCCCCAGGGTGAGCCCGTGTGTGTGTGGCGTTCAAAAGCTCTAATGTACTTGGGGGATCGGAGAGCCCCTATGCACACGTGTGGGGTCCCAGGGGTAATGGAGCTCGCACTGCTCTTCGCTGCCTTGGAGGGGGGCAGTAGCAACCAGGGCTGGGCACATGTCCCAGCTGGGCACTTGTGGTCACCCTCAGCCGCAGTGTCAGGGTGGAGAACAAGCAACACACATCTCCCTCCCATCCGGGAGCTGTAGATACTGTGAGGCCAGGAGAGGGTGATGGTGCTGTTGGGGTCCCTGCTGGACCCCAAATCAGAGAGATCAAAGCACTGTAGCAGATGCCAGGGAGGCCCACCTTCGGGGAGGCCCCATCTCAATGCCCATGTTCCGGCCCAGAGTCATCCCACACCCACTTGGACAGGGTCCCCTCCACAGGCTCCAGCAGCCAGCGTTTGGGAAACTAGGTGAGGGGGGCCTGGGACGAGGGTGAGGAAGGGAACTATTTATGTCTAAGAGTCATCTTGAAATTTTCAAGATATTTTTTATTTTTTCAAAACAAAAGCTCTACACGTGGTTGAGGGGGGCGGTGGGGGAACCTAGCTTTGTGGGAAATGAGTCAGACAGCCATAGAACATGTTTTTCTGAGCCAAGGGGATTATTGTACATCTTGTGGCATGAAGGTACTGAGAGGAAGCCCCCCTCCTGGTCCCTGGCGAGGGTCCCTGCTCTTCCCCGAGCTGGAGTGCTTGCCCTCCTGAGGAGATGGGCACTGTGGGTATGCCTGGAAGACCTTGCTTCTCACCTCCTGGCCTCGACCCTCCCCTGACCTCACCTCCCATTCTTTTAGGCAGGAGCGAGGTTGCGAAGGGTGGTGGCCTCCTGCAGGTCCTGGCTTTCCCAGTTGCAGTCTGAGAATCTGGGTGAAGTCCAGTGGGCCTTAGGGAGCCTCCGGGCCCTCATCCGACGGACAGGCTGGTGTTGGGGGCACCCGGGAGCAGCGGCAGGATGCAAAAGGAGACTAAAGTATCTGCATATCATTGGTGCTTAGGGAGGGTTTTACTTCCCTGCTGTCGGGCAGCACCCTTGAGAAGAAGTAACGTAACAAGGGGCATGAGAGGCAACTTGGTCCTTCAGAGGCCCTTGCCAAGGCCCTCTCCTGTAGCCAGTGCCCCCACCCAGAGCCACTCGCCCTCCCCACCACCCTAGTTTGGGTCCCAGGGGATCAGGAAGCAGAATCTCCACCCCAGAGCTAGAGGCCTCAGGAGGGCTAGAGTCAAAGACTTCCAGGGGCTCTGCCTAGATACGAGAGTGAGAGAGGACTCTTGATGACATAGTTGAGCTTCTGGATCCAGCCATGCCTGAATACATATCCCGTTATGTTTTGTTTCCCTCACTGCACTCAGCTCTATGTCTGAGTCCCTGGCACAGAGGCAGGATTTTGGTGAGATGTTCCAGTGTTGTGCGCTCCTTTCTTCTTAGGCCACCCAAACAAGGATTTTGCAAGCATGTGTACGTCAGTTACCTGGAGCTGAGGACCAAGCCTGGCATGAGGGCCCAATCGGACCAGCCAGCCTATAGCTGGGTTCACCAACCATGGAAGCTTGGGTGCGTAGATGAGAGGGGAGTCAGGGGCAACCCACACTGTAGGTGGCGCCCTGAGGAAACCTCCCCTGGGGTGAGTGTGGGAGGAGACTTCACGCAAAGCCGCTTATGATTTTTCCATTTATTATATTTAGAAAAAGAATGAGCAAGACATCTTTTGCTCTCACATTTCTGTCCAGTGGACACCTCAACTTCTCAAGGGCACTAAGAGATGTGGTGAATTGGTTAACTTTGTTAGATGTTAACTTTGTTAGAACACTGGAACGTAAGCTTCAGGAGGGCGGTTCTACTGAGCGTGGCTCATAGCTGTGTCCCAGAGCCCAGGAGAGCACCTGGAACTCAGTAAATATTTGGTGACTGAAGGAAAAGTCTTGGTAGTGTCACAGCCTTGCTCAAAATCTTCTGATGGCTTCCCATTGCAGTTACAGTTTATAAAATTTAGATGTCTTCCTCTGCCTTATATGTAGGTGACAGTCATTTACTGAACAAACAGGGCACTTTTTGTGAGTTGAAGGGGATCCTGTGAATATTTATACTGTAAGAGTTGGAGTAAACCAGGACTGTCCCAAGCAAACAGGGATGCGCGGCTGCCCGAGTCCAGGGCCCCCAGTGAGCTGCTCTCTGCCCCTCCCCTCCTCTGGCCGTGCTGGCCTTCTAGGGAGCTGTCCTCTGCCTGGTTTTCTACCTGGAGACGTCCTTTGAATGCCTGGGTCTTTCACGGTCATCTTGGTCTCCACTGAACCCTGTCTCCTCGGGGGACTTCCCTGACCACCCTTCCACCCAGGCAACCGCTGCCAAAAGGCTGAGTTTCATTTTCCTCCTTGCACGCAGCTCTGTGCCTGAGCCCCCAGCACGGAGGCGGGTGGGCAGGGAGCAGGCGGGCATGAATCCATGAGGTTTGGGAAGACAGTTCTCAAGCAACTGTCAACCTCTGAGTAGATGCTTGTGTTCCCGGGACACATATCCAAAGTGAAAGTGAAGGGACGCAAACTTCAGCTCGGGAGGCGGGGAAGCGAAAGGCAGAGTGGGAGGACGAGGAGCGGGTGGGAGGCGAGCCAAGTCAGGGCTCTTCCCGGAAGTGTGCACAGCACTGGGCCCATGAGTCCACCTCAGAAATCAGATGCACTTTGACCTCAGTCACTTGGACACTTCTTTGAAGAAGTGTTTGGACCTGGAATGTGAATGTAGACTCTAAAGCAGCCCCACCAGGGCGGCACCTCCAGAAGACACACACCCAGATTGTGCAGCCAGACAGAAGACAGCAGTTACGTTTATAACTTTCCTGATTACCTCTGTCCTCTCTGATACTGGGGCTCTGTACGATTGTCACAGCCGTGCTGTCATTTGGCTCCGGCTTGTGGTGCATGTGTGCGGGTGTTTGTGTACAGAACGCAGACAGCAGCGGGGCCTTCATGTGGGCTAGGACACCACCCCTTTGGCTGCCACAAGGGACTGGCCCCCCTCCAGGGTTCCCAGACAGATGTGCTTCTCCGGATTCTTGAAAGCAATAAAACCCGAGTACGGGTGATCACTTGGTCCTGGCAGAAAACCAAATTCACCCTGATGGTTCCAATGAAGGGGTGTTCACAAAGGCACTGTTTTGTGGGGGGTGTGACCAGGGTTGAGGGAAACAAGAGGGGATGCTGATGTCCCCAGAGACCGGCCACAGCAGCAACTGTCAGCCCCGTAGGGCTCGAGGGGCAAGGAGAGGCGTTAGTGCTGCTTCGAGCCCGTGAGAACTGGGCCCACAGAGGGCAGAAGACAGGCTATCTGACAGGGGCTGTGGTCCTGGGGGACGTGCAGATGGGGCACCGAAACAAGCAGAGGAGAAACAACCTTTCTCTCCTTCCTCCATCTGATCTCCTGCCGGTGCCTCCTATTGGCTGAACCCAATAGGAAGCCAGATGCTTGGGGGGTTCTCAGTGTGGCCCACACAGGCCAGACTCCCAGGGCAGAGAGTAGGTATAGAGGTGGATTCTGGGGCAAATGAGGAATAATCAGCATGATTGGCTAAGGCATTCTGGGACAGTCCATGGTTAAGCTTGGTGGAAATCCTTATCCTTTAACATCTCTTTAATGCAGCCCGCTCTGTGTCACAAAGCCTCCCACTGCTCTGACTGATGCCCCACTGCCCACTATAAGCCATCCTCCACTTTAGCAAAGACCCTAACAAACAAGCCTGACCACGGTGCTCCCCACAACTCCTATTGCTCCAGAAAACTGGCCCAAGTTTGAACCCCTGTTTGCGAGAGGCTGATAACGTGACCCAGCTGACCTCTGTTCTCTCCTCTCGTTCTCCACCCCCTATGCTGACTCCATGCACCATGGCCACAGTGGACATATTTCAGTACCCAGAATGTCATGTTCCTCCCCACTTCTGAGGTTTGTATGTACTGTTTCCTCTGCCTGGATTCTCTTGTTCCAACCCCCAACTACTATAAATCCCTTCAGATCCCTCAGATCTCAGCATTAAAATCACATTCCTAAGAACGACTTCTCTGAGCCCACAGAGCCGGTGAGGGCTCCTTCTCATCACCCCTGAATTTCCTTACTTGACAATATGTGACAAGTGTAATAAACGAATCAGTTGAGTAACTCTCTTTGTTTTCTGTCTCCCGAGAGAGACTGTGAGTGCCCCAAAAGTCTGCTCTGTCTGTCTGGTTTCCTGCTCTGTCACAGTACAGTGCCCGGCTCATAGTAGGCACTCCACATACACTGGCTGAGTGACTACAAGGAGAATATCCATTTTTCAGTGATGGCAGGCTAGATTATTTGGACATATCCTCCTACTGAAAACTGGACAAAATTAAAAAATATATATTAAAAGCCCCGAAGAGTTGGCAGTATAAAAGGTAATTGCCAGGACAAAATTGAGTGGAGAAGGAATCCAGGCAGATAAGCCAGAGGAGAAGCCACGTTTCCCGAAACATTTTCTGATCCCGGTGAATTTGAATTTTATTTTGATAGCCTCATGAGAGAAATCAAATCCCAGGACTCACACAGGTGGGGCATGTAATAAGACACCTTCTCACACTGAGGTGAAACTGCAAAGGATACACCCTGGGACAGAGCAAACCAGATGTGGAACAGTCCTCGTATGGCCTCACAATCTAAGTTCTCATCTCCCGGGTGGGCTAGGACACTCAAGCCTTGAGGCTGATTAAAGGGGTCCTGGATCAGCATTATTCCTCGATGTTTGCCAGGAGCAAATAAAAATGCTCTCTAGTGGATGGTACCTTTGTCCTAACCCTCAAAATTTTCTTTCAATATTTTCTAAAATGATGACCAGCACAAGGTCAAAGATGACCACAACACAAGGAAGGGAGATGCTTTGAATGGAAACCAGAAGAATCAAAGAAAACAGAAATAGACCCTTAAGACTTCAAATGATTGGCTATAAAAGGACCGTGCATATAATGTTTTAAAGAAATAAGAAATGCTTAAAAATAACTGCAGGGAATAGAAATCTATAAAGAGCAACATCGAAAAGAGAATCAAGTTGAATCTAGAAGTGAAGACTACATAAACCAAAATCAAGGATTCAGTGGGCAGGTTTAACAGCAGAGAGAGCACAGTGATAAGGGAATGAAGAAATCAGGAAAGAAGTAAATAAATTTTTGTAAATGTAGCACATAGAGACAAAAAGAGAACATGGAAGATATGACTTGTGATAAGGGGGAAGAGAAGATCTAACAGATGTTTAATGTTGTCCCTGACGGAGAAGAAACAGGAAATGGAGCAGAGGCAATGTTTTAAGGATTAGTAGGTAAGAACTTTCTGGAACTTCTTACCTATGAATGCATAAAGGGATGCACTGAACAATTTAATGGTTAGCCATGCTTTGGTGATACAGCTCCATGTTTCAAAGAACTCAGAGCTCAAAAATACTGATGGAAGATTCTGGACCCAGTCAGCTCTTGGCCACGTCATATAATATCAAGTTCAGTGGAGCAAAGGACACAAGAAAGGGTGAAAAATCAACTCTTGACTGTCTCTGCCTCAACGCTCACCCCTGCTTTCTTAGGAACTATCGAGCAGCCCTGAGATGACTGTAGCTGCATCCTCCTGTTCCTTCATCATGCTGTAGGCCTTGAGGACAAGTCACTGGGAGGCAGCAGAAGGCCGTGCCCCATGGCCCCTCCACAGTGGCATGGGTGGATGAGGTGAGGAAGGTCTCTACACCACCCTGATTCAGTACCAAAGGTGATATCCTCCTAGATACTGCGCCACTTCTCTCTTCTGACCCCAGTCTCCTTGTTCTGTGGTCAGGCTCCAGTCTGGGCCCTCAGGTGGGCTTGGTGGAGACTTACTGACCACCTGGCTGATACAGTCTAGGTCTGTCTGGGATGGGGGGATATGAAAGAGGAGGTGATGCCAGCACCATCTTAGGGTCCTCCAACCCAGGCCCCCACATGGGCCATGGAGCTCTAATGTCTCTCATTTTCCAGCCCACCAGCATTTCCTACAACCTGGATGGCAAGCATCTAGAAGCTGGACTCAAGAGGCAGGAAGGGAATGACCCAAGCCTGGGCCCTGCAGCCCTCGGGCTCCCACCCTTGAACTGTCTTGGGCAGGAGAGTGACCTGGCTGGAAGGTGGGTAGTTGGTTTCTGACTCCCACTCCCTCTTGGCTGTCAGGTGGCCTGGTCCTGGTCCTCCTCAGTGTGACTTGTTCTGGGAGCAGGTTCTCGTGGTCGCTCTGCTCTGGAGGGACACCCATTCATCATCTTGCCTCTGGGAATCCTGGCACACCTCTCAGACATGCTCAAACAGAGAGGCTGCCAAACCTGTGCCTGGTCACACAGCAGGTGTGTGGCGAGGCCGGGACACACATGGTCTCACACCCCTGGTGGGTGGGAACGCAGGCCGAGCCCTTGTGTAAACAGCATCAGGGCCTGGGTGCTGGGAGCAGCTCCACAGGAGAGCCTCATCGAGGCCCTGTTCCCAGTCGGGCCAGCCAGCATGTGCCAGATTCCCGGGTCCCTCCAAACCACGTGCTGTGGGGGTACCAGTCCCAGTGGCTTGTTTCATGGGGAAAACAGAAAGAAATGGCCAACTGCAGCTGATCTTTCAGCCTATGACAAGTGAGATTGGGGGCGGCCTCACGAGGGCCCCCAAACCTGGCTCTGCAATGTCTCTGCTATATCATCCCAATTTCTGAAATTCTCAAAGATGTTCCAAACAACATGCAGTTGATTTAATTCAGAAATTAAAAACTAAAGTAAATTAACTTGCGGAATGTGGGGTGGGGGTGGGGGAGGGGAATGGTGTCATGGAATACGGCCAATAATAAGAGTCTTAGGAAAATCTGAGCCTTTCACTCCTCTGGGTGGATTTGGGGGTGGAGGGCATTACACTGTCCCCCTGGCCATGAGTGAAGCAGCCCAGGTACTGATCCTGCCCCTGCCCTGGTCTCATCACCGGTCCTGGGAGGCGAGCCTCTTGGCGGGCCGCCGGGGCTCCCAGGAGCCCAGGGAGGTAGAGGACCGGAGGAGGCTGCTCTCCTTTCTGGTTTGGCTCACACACACCCCGGGCAGCGTTGCCCCACATAGTTACATAAACTGCACATCACTCAAGATGCTCATCTCACCTCTGACACATTTCGGGTTGGGAGCCTTCATCCGCACCTCCCCGTGGCTTAGGGGCCTGGCCCGTGACTCACAGACCTCCACCTCTCCCGGGTGAGCCTGCTCCTCACATAGAGGTTGGGGAACTTGGGAACTGCTCTTGGGAGGACCCTGCCCGCTCCCCAAGGCTCAGAACCACGCCCCATGGGACCACTCTCCCCCTGGGCGGCGCCCACGTCGGCCTTCCTCCTAGCTGCTGCCCAGCACCAAGGCCAGCTGAATGATGGTTTAGGGCCTCCCGGCCCCTCTCAATTCCTGCTGCCCTGCCTTGCTTCGGCAAGTGGCATCCAACTGCTTCCTGGGCTTGAGCGCAAGGTGGGCGTGCCCGAGAGCTGCCTGCCTTCCTTGCCTGAGGACCTTGCTCATTAACTTGAGTTACTCTCCTGGTGGGGCATTCCTGGCAGCAAAGACAACATGCAGAGTAGGTTCCGGAGCTCTTTCCTCTTGGTGGTCCCCACTCTGGGGAAGCTCGGCTAAGGCTTTCTCCCACCTGCCTCTGTGTCCCCCCACCCCCAGGACCCCAGGAGCTTCCCTTGTTTGAGCCCAGTGAAGCCTCCCCGCAGAGCAGAGGGCTGCCTCCCGCCTCACTTCCTGGGCTCGAATGAGGTCAGGTCGGACAAATGGGAACCAGCTGTTTGGCCAGGCACTAGGATGGCCCAGTGGGGAACTGAAGGAGGAAAGCGGGGAGGAGGTGCCTCCCCCCACCCCACCTCCCCACCCACACGGCATGTCCTCCTGCTCCCCTGCCACCAGCGAGGAAAGGCAGGGCCACACGACTCCCTGAGGGCCCTGCTTTCCAAATAGAAAGGAGTTAGCAGGGAGGCCATGGCGGCAGGGCGGTGGGGGGGGGGGCGAGCGGTGGGGGGGTCTCGGGATTCGGGAGGCTGATGCCCCAGTGAGAACGCTGTCGCTGACAAGGAGTCGGCACTGACGTTTCTGCGTGTGTGTCAAGTTGAGAATCTTTTCCTGCACATGGGGCATCCTGGCTTGCTCTGCTGAGAGCCGCAGAGGTGGGACTGACCACCATGCTCAGTGTTCAGGGTCTCTGGCCAGAGGGCTCTACACCTAGGAAGAGCTCATTAAATGCTTTCTAAGCAAATGAAAGGCATCCTGGGAAAAAAGTCTAAGCAAAATTAAAATGACATCATGACTTGGTTTTTCTGGGTGCAAGGATTTTGCCCTAAATTATTCAGGTGACTGTCTCCCTCCATGGGACTGCCAGGGACCCAGGTATGCCCTCCCCTCCCCCTCTGACTCCGACTCTAACGCACGGTCCAAGTGGCTCACAAGCTTTGCCTGTTCACCTTTCTCAACTCCCTGATGTGCCACTAGTTTTGCATACATTTTGCATAAAAGGAAACTGAAGCCCAGAGAACCAAAGAGACTTGTGAGGGCCACAGTCAGTAAGAGGCAAAGCCAGGACTCAGCTGGTGCCGGGGCTGCCCGGCCTGTGGCCCATCCCAACTGTGGGATGGGGGAAAGAGGGAACTTCTGTTTATCACCCATGAACAAATTGCTTTCCTCCACCTCAGCGCACACCTCAAGCATGTACCGTGCCAGGACATCCAGGCATGGTGAATCTGCACAGTGAGGGCTGTTGCCCTACTAAGTGCCGGCACTCTGCAGGAGAGCAGCAGTGGCCTTCAGCCCACACACAGTGGCCCCAGGCAAGTGGTACTTGGAATGCTGAATTAGACATATATTTAAACATTACAGACACCAGTGCCTTCAAATTGTTCTGGGATAAATCCTTTGTCCTGTGGACTCCTGGGGTAAGGCCAATTAAATTACTGCCAGGTAGGGCTTATTCCCTATAAATCAGTGGGAATGTGGTCACACGAATTTTAAATATCAGATTAGAATCAAATTAGTGGGAAAATTTGGAACAAATTGCCTTCAAGTACAGTGAATGAGTCTATTTTTAAAATGTTGCCATACCAGGCAAAATAGTGAAGCAAACACATTTCCTAACAGCGAGTAGACACCGTGTTGGGAGTGATTTGTCATGCTTAGTCATCGTAATTGCTCTAGCAAAACTGAGGAATCAAATAAAACGTGTTTGCAAATTGTGAAGCACCCAAGGAGGCTCCTTCAGACGGGTCCGAACCTGATGTTGAAGGTCACAGCAGCTGCCTTGGGGCAGGCACCCCATCCCTGACACCATCTTGCCCCCTGGTTTCTGGGCAGGGGCGGCGCTGCCATTGACAGTCAGGTGCGCTGGAAGGGCTGCCATAAATCAGCCACGTTTCCTCACCTGTGACAGGGACACAGATTCCTGGGGGTTTGGGGAAGCGTGCTGGGTGGGCTCAGCAAGGAGGTGGGGGACTCTCTGACGCCTCCATGGCTGGGTAGGGAAGAGACGGTGATTGCTTGAGGAGAGGTTTTCTTTCTGGTGAGAGCTTGGCAGGTATTTGCCAAGTAGCAGAAATATCTTCAGATCTAGAGGGCTCAGGACAGGCCCTGACGGTTCCCTTCAGGCCCTGTCTGGGTTACTGGGTGATGTGCCCGGGCCCTAGACCACTGAATTTGGCCACTGGTGTTTCCACGTCCCTCCATAATGAGTTTCCCAGTCACCCTGGAGTCGGGCCGAGAGGGGAGATGCAAAGGGCCGAGAGGCTTTAACAGCAGAAACGCTGGGATCCAACCGCCTTGTGTGTCCAGGCAGCCACCTAGCTCCAGCGGCCTTGGGACATGCTGGCCCTGCCTCTCCCCAGTCCTCTCCCTTCTCCCAGAAACCCCACCTCCTCCCTGTATACCCTCCCTGTGGAGCATGACCATCTCCTGGGGCCTGGCTGGCCCCTGGATCTGTTGGTAAACTAATCCCACAGAGGTGTTGAAGATTATTTGGAGCTGGATAGGTTCATGGGCCAAGAAGATGGAGCCTAATTTCTGGGGTCTCGACGTTGCCTCGCACAGTGATGAACCCTGGTCCTTCAAGTCCCTGCTTGGTGGACCTCAGGCCAACTCAGTGGACTCTTGAGTGGACGGGGGCGGGCCGATGGTGACGATGTTTCTTAAAGAAGGATAGAGATGAGTTGAAGGGAGATCCATGCGTTCAGAAATGTGTTAAACACCTGCTGCAGGCCAGACGTCAGACATCCACTGGGGCCAAGTTCGGCAGGAGTCCAAGAAAGGCAGGATCCCAGGTGAGTTCATGTGGTTTGGCTCCAGGAGCTCATGGTGACCTTGGGGAGAACAGGGTCCAGGGAGGGGGAGGGGGAGGATGGAGGGTGGGGACAAGGAGACAGGGAAGATGAAGGTCAGAAAATCGCTCTTTGGATGTATAAGAATCACAAAGGATGTTTTTTTTAAATAAGCCAGTTCCCATCTCAACTTGATAGATCTAAGAGAACTACATCTTTAAGCCTACCTTGGGTGGGTCTCCAGACCACAGTCTGAAAATGGGGCTATGCAAGAGTTTGGCTTCTTGGCTCTGCCTAAAACATCCTTCAGAACAGCAGAAGATTCTTTTCCTGTGGTTCTCATCCAGCCCCTTCTGGGCCGATAAAGGCAACCCGGCAGTGGACCCCTGCTCCCCTAGCAATCATGCCTGCTTCCAAGAGTTTGGCTGGTCTTGCCCGCCGCTCTGCAATCTAAGGGGAACTTCTGGGGCCTGGGCCCCATGGAGTTCCCCAACACCATCTTCTGCTATTGTCAGGCATGGTTGGTGGGCTTAGGCACAGTAGAAAAAGAGAAAGGGCATCTTTGGAAGCCATCCCTCAGGGAGGCCTGTTCCTAGTGGGCAGGGCCAGAAGGCTAGAAAAATAATAAATAATAACAAAAGTGAAGGGAAGCAAAGCTCTGAAGTGCCAGAATGGGGCTGGATGAGGCTGTGGCTGCCTGAGTAATGGGTTCCACATTTGTCTGGCTCTGTCTGTAGCAACCAGGATCCAGGATACACAGTGGGCCTTGCAGGGGCCAGCGGGGGACAGCTCAGATGTGGCCAGATCTAGGCATACCCTTGTGATGGGCACATCCCCGTCTGGCCACAACACGGCTGAGACCTTGCTGTGTGCCCCTGCACCCTGGCCTCCCCGCTGCCCCCTCACGCAGCTCCTGGGTCCCTGCCGGCCAGCACAGATTGTTCGCGTTATTAATGCTGTTTTCCCAGAGATTCCATCTGGCTTTTTAATTACTCTGGGATGGGACTAGGATCCTTTGATAGTGAATTGGTATCTTTCCTATGTCTCTGCTTACGTCAAATGCTCCATCCACAGAAAGGGGTTGGGGGAGGGGAGCAGTGGAGGTATGAAGGCAAGGGAGACAGCATGAACGCTTTGTAGACAAGAAATATCTCTCAAAGGTGCTGGGGGTTTAGTTCCATTTAAAGAAAAGAAGAGAAATGCCTCCCCTATCTGCCAGCATGGGAAAGAAACAGAGGGGATATTGTCACTGTCCAGACAAAGAACCTGTCCCATGTCTGCAGAAGGCCTGAGGGGGCCTGGCAGAGGCCTTGAGGCCAAGCAGAGTCAGGGTGTCTGCTCCCCCTTGACTGGCACCATGAGTGTCCCCCCTTCTTCCCCTCTCCCCACTGCCCCCTCTCCTTCCATGAAATCAGCAGCTCATGGAGGAGGTCTGGCAGGTTCCTGCCTGGGAAGGAGGGGGCGGGAGACCTGGGAGGGGCAGACACTCCTCACCAGTCCCAATGGCTCATCACAGGTGTCAGGGCCAAACCCCAAGTTCACAAATTCCCAGGAGATCCAGGAGATAAGGGCGATATCTGTGACAGCGCTCCACCATCAGGAGGCATCTGGCAGCAAAGGAATACCTCCCTCTCTCCCTCCTGTCCTTGCTCCTTCCCTGGAGGCTGGCTCCCTGAACAACGCTTTCAGGGGACTCGAGGCCCAGGCAGCCGGCCGAGAGGGTAAGGGGGCTGCTGCCTCTCATGGGAGAATGTAAGGCTGAGGCACCCAGGCATGTGGGACTGGGTCCGTGACCAGGTCTTGGGTCAAAGCTGCTGCCGCCAAGAAGCCTTCCCTGGAGGTCTCTGTTCATACTCTGAGTTACCACTTACTGCACGTGTCATCTTTAAAGCACATCTTGGGGTCACAGAGCTTTGAGCTCCCTGAGAGTAGAAGCCAAGGCTCCTTGTTCCCAGCTGAGTGCCTCATCCTTGGCACCGGCCCTGGCACACAGTAGGCACCCAATAAATACTTGGGTGTGTTTGGCTCTTGGAGGAGTTCTTCATGAAGGCTGCAGTCGGGAGGGGAAACCTGGGGGGCCTGCAGGAAGCAGTGGGTGGTGAGAAGCCTCTCTCCCCGGGGGCCCCTCTGGCTGGGCAAGTTCACCCCGTGCTGGCCCCTCCCCCCGGCACGCTGCTCTGTCTCCTGGGGCTGGCTGTGGTTGGGTCCCTCTTGTCCCCAGGAAAGCCACCCTGGACCTCAGGACCTACAGGAAGAGGGGTACCTTTCATGGGCTGACAGCTTTGATAGAGGAAAGCCCTGTAGTGGGACAGTGGGAGGGGAGGGAGAGGAGGGAGGGCAGCAGGGATGCCCCTCCCCTGCTCATCCTGGGATCTGTTCTGGGGGCAAAGGGGGAAGCCAAAGCTTGGCCCCCTCAAACAAGAAAAACTGGAATCAGCACTGAACTCAGAGAGGGTTTGCTGGGGCCTAGCAAGCTGTGGCCTGTCCCAGGCCTCTAGGCAGGCGCGGGGCTCTGCCTCAGTTCTCAGGGCGGCGGGCAGGCTGCCGCCTCCACACGGGGCTCGTGGCCTTTCTTCTGCCGAGGGCAGCCATGGGTGAGGAGGCGGCAAGACATGGGGTTGGGAGACGGGGGGCGGGAAGGGGGCAAGTCACCCACCGTTTACCATGCAGGCGGGTAAAGCTAAAACTTTCAGAATTTAAGAAGAAAGTGTAATTTCTTGAAACTGTCCCAGCCCACGTTGGCATATATTGTAAGCTGAAGTGAATACTCTCAGCGTGAAAACAAAAAGTAAAGAGTATTTTCCTTGTACCATCAGAGAGAGTAAACTCCAAAGCCCTACAAGCCTTCTGGGCTACTTCCTCCCAGGCCCTGTTCATTGGGGCACAAGGGGTGCACCCTCCCCTGGTTGGCTATTACTGCAGCCAGTGGGGTGCCGTGGCCCAAGTTGGGGGTTTGGTGCAGGGTGGATGCAGTGGGGAGGGCGGATGCTGGGACTGGCTGCTGGACAGGTAGGGCATGGGGCAGGGCCAGACACCAAGGGAGTCCTGCCTTGGGCCCCCTTCTTGGGGTCGGCTGGGTCAAGGCAGGTGTGCAGGGTTGGGTGGAGAGGCGCTCAGCCTTCAGGCTGCCTTTCAGGGGCCTGCTGCGGTGGGCTGCAGCCACATGACCCAGAGCAAGTAAAGAGAGGTAGAAGGTCATACTGTTTGAGACCTTCTCTGCCCTCCCAGTGTCCTGCTGGAGGCCTGTGGCCAAGGCAGGTGTGAGGAAGGCTGCCCCAGAGCTGGAGCTGTTACTTATCTGGAAGAGAGTGTGGCCAAAGGGCCCCTGGAGCCGGGAGCTGCTGGGCCAGGCCTGCCCAAGTCCTGAAGAGGCTGTGGTAACTTCAGGGAGAGGGGGCCCTCTGTTCCTCCCAGGGGCTGATGAGAGGCCACGCCAGTCCCTGTGACTCCCCCAACCTCTCCCAGCAGACTCTCTCTTCAGGCTTTGGAAGCTTGTTCTCCTTCTTCCATTTATGTATGCCTGGGTTGGGAGAAGTCACCCCCTTAATGTAAAGTGGGGTTTGGAATGGAAGGCGCTAATGAAAGGCAGGATCTCAGCCAGAGAATATGCTGTGATTATTTACAAATGTGACCTGGCCCACAGAAAACCTTGGAAGTAGCTTTTCTTGTTTTAAAAAGACACCAAAATTCACTTTGATATGTTTATATTATAGATATAATACATAAAACATCTAGCATGAAACTCTATGTTCTCCCAAAAGGAGAGAACCAAGCTGTCCTTCCCTGCTCCCAGCTCCAGCAATCTGTGCCTGCTGGCTGGAGGCCGCCTCCCTTGCAGAAGGGAGCCAGGGCCTCTGGAGGGACAGCTGGGGGAAAGGGGAAGCCCATCTCACTTCTTTGGTTCCCCTGGGAGCAAAAGCGATCCCAAAACCCAAAGGAAAGAGAGCCACAGACCCTCCCTGCAGCTGCTGACGAAGAGTCTCATTTTGGCAAGTATCTGAGCAAAACCAAACCAAAACAAAAACCAAATAAAATGGTGGCTTAGCATAGACGTGCACATTCACATTGCACAAGGCACCACTGGGACACAGAGAGGCCAGATACAAATGTTGATATCGGCTGATAAAGCAAAATATTTGGAAAGCTTCTCATAATTTCAGTCCCTCTGGGATGGACTGACTGTGCTTCATGTTTGTATGGCAATGCTGGCGACATACAGTACAGACAGGCAGATGGCCCCAGTGTCCTTTCACCCCCAGCCCCCACCCCCAGACCAGATTTCTGGGTTCCCCTCCTCCGGGCCACCACTCCGACGAACACATGTCCTTATGGCTAACCCACAACCTAGCTTTCTGGTCTGACCAGGGGCAGGGGCTCTTAGAGGTCACCTGGTGACCCCATCTCAGTGAGTTCTGCCTGGGGAAGCCCAGCCTGTTGCAGGCTGAGAGGTTAGAGGAAAGTAACTAGGGACCCTCCACCTACATGTAAAACTAGGGGAACAACCTTAGGTTCAAAGACCCAAGTCCCTATGTTTCCTTCCCCTCCAAGGACGGGCACTGAGGAGGGGCTGAGGCTGGCTTGTCCGGCTCTCTGCAAGACGAACCTTCCTCTCGTGGGCCTGAGCCCCTTCTTCTCTCATAGGGACCTGCTGTAGACCCAGGAACGAGGCAGGAACCCTCCAAATAAAATGACAAGGCACGTATTTGCTCCCCTACTCGGTAGGAATCAGAGCGGTGAGTTTGCATTTCCAAGGCACAAGGCTATTCCTCAATACTAGAGTTGCGGGGCTCCCGGCTGAGCCCCACGGCGCTTCTCCCCTCTTGCAGAGAGAAACCACTGCCTGACCTCATCTTAGATGCACCGAGCCTGGCGCTGAGGAAGGCAAGGGGCACGCGCCGCAGGCCAGGCCTTCAGGCGGCACCGGAATCTCCTAGTCCTGGCTTGCACGGGTCGGGCTGTCGAGATTCGGAGACCCGAAACCACTCCCTGTGTCCCAGCCACGGGCCGGCCCAGGGCGGACCCGCCGCCGCGCCTCACGCGCAGTTACCCATGGCCTTGACCAGTGAGCTCTCGGGCAGCTGGCGAAAGATGCCCCGCAGCGTGTCCAGTTCGCGGCTCAGTTGTTCCACCCGCTTGCGCAGGCGGTCATTGTCACTGGTCAACTCCAGCACCTTCTGCTGCGTCTCCACGTTGCGCTGCTTGGCCTTGTCCCGGCTCTTGCGCACGGCGATGTTGTTGCGCTCGCGCCGCACCCGGTACTCGTTGCTGTTCTTGTCCACCGACTTCTTGGCTTTGCCCGCGCCGGCGCTGCCGGCGCCGCCACCGCAGCCACCGCCGCTCGCTCGGAGGTCTGCATGCCCGGCGCCCAGCCCCTTGAGCCCGCCGCCAGGGCCTGGCAGGCCAGGGGCGCCAAGCGCGGGCGCTGGGTGCGGGCTGGGTACGGGCGTGGGCGGCGGCGTGGGGTGGCCAGGTTGCAGGTGCATGGTGGTCTGGCCGCAGTGCGCGATTTGGAACTGGAGGTGCGGGGCGGCCAGGTGAGCGGGCGGCTGGTGCGGGTGCGGTGGCGGCGGCGGCGGCGGCGGCTGGTAGGGGAAGAGGCCGGCCAGCGCCAGCTGCTTCGCCTCGTCCTCCTCGCGCGGCTCCTGCTTGATCACCAGCGGCCGCAGAGCCGGCGCCCCGACGCGCTCGTACAGGGGCTCCAGCCTGCCGTCCAGGTAGCCGGCCGCCGCGCAGCCGTAGCCAGGAGGGGGGCCGTGCGCCCCCCCGGGCATGACGGCGCCTCCGGGACCCACGGGGGTGCCCGGGTAGTCAAAGTCACCGCCGCCGCCTCCCGCGGGGGCCGCGGCCGCCTTGGCTTTCTCCTGCTGCCTGCTGTGCTGGAACAGGTCGGCCAGGAACTCGTCGTTGAAGGCGGCCGGGTCGATGTAGGCGCTGATGTCGATGGACGTCTCGTGTTCGCAGATGCCGCCCAGCGGCTCCGGGGCGGCAGGTGGGGCCGGGGGCTGCGCGGGGCCCGCGCCCCGGGGAAAGCTGAAGGCGGCGCTGCTGGGCGCGTGCCGGGGGCTCTGGAGGTGACTGCTCATGGGGGGCCGCGGCTCCGCCTCGTAGAAGTCGGCCGACTCCATGGGGCAGCTACAGTCCTCCCGGCATGGCGAGCCTTGGCGGCCTCCAGCCCGCGCGGGGCGCCGCTGCTGCCGCAGCCCACCCAGAGCCTCAACCCGCTCGCGCCCGCTCAGCTCCCGGTCGCGAATGGCCAGGCCCGCGCGGGCCCCATATTTATACTGGGGCAGCCGTCGCCCTCTAGTGTCCAAACCGGCTTCTGACCACAGGCGACGGTGGAGCAGCGCCTCCTGGGTCTTAGCGCCTGCCTCCTGCGGGGGAGATGAGTGGGGCTCGTAAACTGCGCTGGCCGGGAAAGGCCGCGGCGCCACGCCCACTGCCCCCTGCGCCGCAAGCTGAACCGTGACCTGAGCGCGGTGCCCCACCTTCGGCCGAGTTGTCGTTCCAGCGCACACGTGGTCTGTGGCGGGGCCTCCTCCTCTGGCCTCCCCAAGGCACCCACTTTCAGCCAACGGCCCGGGAGCCCGGGAGCACTGAGATGCCGCGCAGGGGTTCGGTGGAGAGCAAGTCTTGGTTTCTGAGCCACTGTGGTGCGTACCGTCTTTGAAAACTAGAACCAGCCCTAGCTGGACTGGGGTCTCTGGAAGGCGGCGGCGCAGAGAAAGGGCCGGGGTTGAGGCGCAGGTAACAGGTTTAGAAGTTCGGCCCAACGCACACAGCCGTGCGGAGAGACGGACGGAAGAGGCCCGGAGCGCGGTGATTTTGCGTCTTTATCTGCTCTCCAGGCGACCCCACCGATTCCACTCAAAACTACTCTCCCCAGCTACTCTCGCAGTGCTCCGGGGTCCCACGGGCTTTTCAGAGCCGGGCGCTAGGACCCCGCGTGTAGCGGAGGGAAGGCGAGGCGGACGCCTTTGGGGAGGCTGGAGGACCCGGCCGGTCTGTCCGCTTGGGCTGGAAAACTTTTTCTTGTTAATTACTTCTCCTAGCCGGAGCGCTAGGGTTGCTAGGCGCGCAGGGCTGGCGCTGCTTGGCCTCCAGTTTTTTCCTGCGGGACCGCCCGAGCTAGATTCCAGGGCTGGGGTACCGGGAGAGGTGGGGCGCACAGAGGGAGGAGACGAGCTTGACTCCGGGGCTGGTATTCCAAAGTCGGGTTAGCTGTCAACTGGGTCTCAATCCACTGCCTTCCGCCCTACTCGCGATTCAAAGGATCTCCAAGGCGGGAGCAGAGGTGTAGAGGGAGGTGGGGCCTCGTATCCGAGCTGCTAGTGTCCCAGTATCTACTGAGAGAACCCTGCCGGGTGGTTCGTAGGGCGCTGCGTGCCTGGGATTTGGGGGAACAAGGCAGCCATGCACGGGTGCCCGAGCGCTGCACCATTCTGGCACTTACTGCTGCCCCGGGAAGGGGTTTATGGCAGCGCGTCTCCCCAGCCACGTGGCGCCTCGCTCCTACTAAACCGGGATCGCGGGAGCGGGCGGTAGGGGGGTGTTGTGGAGGTAGGTGGGGGCAGGGGAGAGTGGGTGCGGGAGGAGGCAGGCGGGCACCCGTGGGCTCCTTACGACTTAGTATACTGCCGCCTGAGTGCTGGCTGGGGGCGTGCCCGCATGCTAATCGCCACGCTGTGCGAGTCAAGACCCGCTCCCAGACCGCAGCCTTCCAAAGCCTGGCAGGGCGCCACAACCGGCCAGGAGCCCTCGAGGAGGCGCAGCGCCAAAGCACAGGGCCAGGGGAGGCTGAACTTCACTGTGGTCACAGTAAAGAAGCAACCTCGTACAGGGAACGCATACTGGGCTTTAATCAAGTTCCTATTCAACATCTTCCCGAAGATTAATGGCCCAAGTGCTTCATTGTTTGGTCTAGAGATCATACACAAGGTATATTTAGCTTGATGCTTTTGGACAGGGAGTAACAGTACATACATTAAATAAACAACCTGTGTGACTTTCTGGGCCAGATGCAGGACCCATTTATTCACCATGCACTTGTGGAGTCTTGGAGGGAAACCCAAAAGTAGGGGGTGGGATTTCCATTTCTTCTGCAGTGCTAAAAGTAACAGCATGTCCCAGGGTAGGAACAAAGAAAGGGCTACTGAAATGTCCTGTTCTGAGCATGTACACCCGGGTTCCTGCCTGGGGTTGCTGTTGCCTGTGCAAGCAGCAGGAATGTCTCCTCTTAGGTTGGGAGGAAACTGCAGAGGTTCCCAGGACTGGGGAGCATTGGCATAAGGCCTTGTCAGTAAGGGTGTGTGTGTGGGGGTGTGTGTGTGTGTGTGACAGAGGCACCAAATGGGGCCCACACCCAGGGGCAGAAGCCTCCCACACCAGGCCCAGAATCTTCCCCAGGAGGCTGTTCTGTGCAAGGAGCTTAGGGTCTAGAGACGAGTGAGAAGCAGCCCCTGCTCTCTCAGGGCCCTGGACACAGTGAGGGAGGGAGACAGGTCATGATGCAAAATCTGCTGGGAGACAAGGGCCTCCTCACAGAGGAGGTTACACCAAAAGAGCAGGGGATGGGACTGGATGGAGGCACTTTGTCCATTAATTCATCAAGCACCTGTCAGGAGACACATGGGGCTGAAGGTGTGCTGAGATAAAGGGACCCTCCCTGGTGAATATGGGCTCCGGAGACATTAACAACCAACTCTGGGGAGATGCCATGAGATGAATTGTATACCTCCTCCAGTGTTGAAACCCTAACCCCTAATGTGACTGTATTTGGAGATGGGTTTTTTAGGAGATAATTAAGATTAAATAGATCCTATCTGACAGTATTGCTGGCTTTATAAGAAGATGCAGAGAGGAAGAGGTCTCTGTCTCCCAACCCCCAGCCCCTTTACCCCCATGCAGGGACACAGGGAGAAGTCAGCCTCTGCAAGCCAGGCAGAGAGCCCTCACCCGAATCCACCCATGCTGGCGCCCTGATCTCAGACTTACAGCCTCCAGAACTGTGAGAAAATAAATTTCTGTTGTTTAAGTCACCTGGTCTCCGGAATTTTCCTGAGCTGATTAAAACAGGAGGTCAGAGAGGGCTTCATGCAGGAGTGGACCTTTGAGCTGCACCTTCAAGGATGAGCAGGAATTTGCTAGAAGGATAGGCAGACAGATTGGAATGGCAGGTGCAAAGGTGGAGAAGCTGTGAGCGCATGGCATATTCTGGTAACAAAGGACAAGATGTTGGATGGCTGGAGTGCAGGGATTGCTGGGAAGGCACCTTGATAAGGCTGGATCCACAGACGGGGCTGGGTTCACAGCCAAGGACACTCTAGGTGAAGGAGAGAGCCTATCTCACAGGCTTTTGCAGTCCAGCTTTTAGCAGGGGAGCTCTGTGATTCAATTTGGGTTCCTGAAAGGCCAGTCTGGTGGGGACTGGAGAGGGGAGGGTCTACATGATAAAAAAAAAAAACTGTGTAGACCTGAGGCCCCAGGGTGGGGTTAGAGGGCAGGGGTGGATTTGAATGAGATGTCGGGACTTGGAATCTGGGTGGGGGCTGAATGTCTGGCTTCTGGCTGGGATTACGAACCCCCAACATATGTAATACAAAGAAAATAGAGGGTGCCCTCCAAGCTCCTGGGGACCCATTGGGTCTTACCACCTGCAGGACACCTGCCTGCCTGCGTTGTGGTGCTGCAGTTGAGGACAACGGCCCAGGAACAGCTTCCAACATCCACCTGCCTTTTCTGGTTTCTATTTTGAGGTCTAAGGGTACACCTTGGGATGAGGAGGAAGTGGTTTAGAGGGTGGGTAGTGGATCTGTGGGTGGGCTGCCCAGAGGTGAGGCAGCATCTAGAGGGCTGAGGCAGGAGAGTTTTGGAGCGAGAGTTGGCTGTAGAAACTGGGTGAGACCCCAGTTTGGAGGTGCCCATGGCTGGAAGGGGCCTGTGGCCAGAGAGGACACTCGGGCAGTCAGCATTTGGCTGGAATCACTCGTGAGGGAACTGGCTCTGTGGAGACAGAGCCAGTGAGAAGAGACATTTGTAAATCTTCTCTCTGACCACGTTTACTATGCTTCTTTGTCTTAATCCCCGAGGAAAGACTGGAGGAGGAGCTTTCCAGTATCCCCTGGCCTTAGAGGGCCCAGCAGCAGGGCGGTGAGGCATGGCCCCCAGCTCTGACAGGCTGCCAGCTCACCAGGCCTGACTTCTGCTGCCACAGGGGCTCAGGAGAGAAGAGGCATGCTCTACTTTTTACAAAGGAGAAAATCAGCAACAAATAGACAATGGGTTTTGCAGGTGTGAATTTGTCTCCAGATGGCTCAGAGGGGGAGGGCAGGCCAGGTTAGGAGAGGGTGAGCAGAAGCCTTCCCTCCGTGAAGTGTTCTGGGGGCTGGCTCCAGGATGGAGCCTGGTTCCAGAGTCATTCACATCGCTAACCATTTTGAAAAGACAAACCAAACCCTAGCAAGTTTTTATTTTACTTTGATTCAACCTTCCTAATTCAACACACACAAAACAATTAGTACATAAGTTTGAAAATCAAATTCTAGAGCAAAACCAGAATGAACCTTTCCAATTTAAGTTTCTTAACTTTATCTAAAGCTAAATGGATATAAGATTGGTCACCCCAAAGCAGGATTTGTGAGGATAATTAATAAGGACTAATTAAGATAAGATAAAAGATAAGAACTACGATTTTCAGGCACAATTTGCACTGGCTAGGGGTATGAGTATTTAGTACAGATTATCTCATACAATGATTCCATAAAATACTTTCAAAGACTTTCCTATGCTTAGACAAAGCCCCAGTTAATTTTTATTACAAGTGCACTGGTAAATGAGTTTTACACTTACTTATTTTATGCTTTAGATACTGACAGGTCAAGCATATGAACCCAATGGACAGTCAACTTAAGAGTGTAGTGTTTTTTGTTTTTTTTTTTTACCAACAGACCCTGGGCACTTAAAGAAGCCATTCTTATCACTCATTAAATTACATATCCTATCTCACCAGGAGGCCTGGTGGTGTGTAGGATTCCTTAAGAGCTGTTAAAACCTCTACTTCATCATTTGCTAGCTGGGTGACTTTGGGTAAGTTACCGAATGTCTCTGAGCCTCTGCTTTCTGTAAATTGGAGACCAAGTAATTCATGGTACTGCATTCTCAGCTTGTTCTAGGGCAAAGCATCTAAAAGTCAAGTAGAATGTTACAAGGCATAATTAATTGCATCATCACGAGCTAGAAACGATTTAACTGTTATAAAATGTAACTATATTGTGTGTATACCATATAAAATTACAACCGTGAGTACTCAGGTCCATCAGAAATCTAGAGTCATAAGGATCAGCTGTTTCCAGTTTGCTCTTGATTTTCATCTACTCTAATGTGTTCATGGTTTCTTTTGTTTTTCTTGTTTGGTAATTTTATTTGCTCACAGCTGCTAGCAAAAAGCAATGGCAGGCACCAGGGATTTTTAAAAAAGAGAATGGAATAAAAACTTAAAATTCCGAAAATTCTATCCATTATCTTAATTTTGTTTATCAAATTGGGAAAAGCCCTTCATTGTATTTTTGTAGAAAACTCCTTTGGTAGGTGATGAACCCCAGAATTCCCCACCCAGCGTTTGGGGAACACTGTGGAAAGCAAGGAGTGGATGTGGGCAGGCCTGCCCCACAGTTCTGCGGGAATTGGGGCAAGAATACAAATGGTAGCCCCCATATCATCTGTTTATATATTAAGAGTTATCAATCAAATGAAGAAACTGCTAGATAAAATATGTTCTACCTTCCTGTATCGACAAGTATACCTTTGTGATGTCCTAGAAGGACATTTAGAATTTAACTCTGGAACGTGGTGATGCCAGGGGAGCTGCCAGCAACCCCCTTCTCTTCCCACCTCTTGCTCCATCCCTCACCAGAAGGGTCCTTAGTCCGGTGGGTGTAAGTTCCTAGCATGGGGGTCCAACACTGCCCATACCCCCTGGAAACTGCCCCCTTCCTACTTCCCTTAGACTGGGGATATGCATGCTGCCAAGGGCCTGGGGAAGGGCCTGTGTAGGCCCAGGCAGCTGGCTCTGGGCTGTTTAAGCAGGAATGCCTTGGCCTGGTAGTCTCCCCACCCGGGGGAAGGGGGCAGCCAGAGAAGAGCAGGTGTGGGGCGCTCTTACGTGAGGCCCAGCTTAGAGGCTCTAGTACCCGAGTCTAAGGGTGGTACTGCGGGTCTGCTGGGCAGACAGTGCACTGTTTCATTCAGTGCAAACAGGAGAACAATGACACCATCACTTCCAGCCTTGTCTGGAGGGCCCAGGCCCTGCTTCCTTTGGAGGGCATGTCAGTCATCATAATTCCAAACCTGCTTCCCCAATTGCATCCCTTCTCTCCGATTCTCCACACACCTGAGTTACCCTCTGAGCATGCACCTGGATCATGTCACTCACCTACTTCAACCCCTGTGGCTGCCCCTGCATAATTTGGTCCTCACCTCTCCTTGCGGTTTCAGACCCTTCCCGGTCCCCACTATGCTCTTTGCCAAGCAGAGCGTCTCCCAGCCTCAGGGCACTGCACTCTGCTCCGCTGGCTCCCTGGAAGGTTCTTCCCAGATGTTGGCATGACTCCTTCCTTCGTGTCATTTGAGTCTCACCTTCTCCAAGAGGTTCCTCTCTGGTATGAGCTGCACACTAACCACCCCGCCCCGCTCACCCCTTAGGCCGTTGTGCGTTTTATTTTTCTCATAGCACTCTCTGGAAAATGGTCTTGTTTACTTCTTTCACTTGTTCCCTGTCTGGCTTCCCCCAGTAGAATGCCAGCTCCACAAAGACAGGACCTTGTCTGTCCTGTTCTGCCTATTTCCAGAGCTAGAACACGCCTTGGCATATGGTAGAGCCTCAAATATTTGTTGAATGAACACAGAATGGATTCTATTCAAGAAAACTGCTACCCGGCCACCCTCCCAGAACTCAGTTTGTTCCCAGGCCTAGGAGGGCAGTTCAAGGGTGGCCCCAAAGGATGCTGGGGAAAAGCTGACCGCCTGGGTCAGGGCTCCCTGGGGCAGACCCATCTGGAGAGCCTCCTGAAGCTGTGCCAGGCAGGACGGCCAGGGCCTGCAGGGTCTGCACAGTGCCTTTGGGATAACTCAGAAGAAGCCCCCCTTCAGGCAGATGTGGACCCCAGGGGCTTGGCTGAGCAGAAAGTGTGTTTGTCGAGAGGAAAAAGGGCCCCTTTCTCTACAGAGATACAGCCTTCCTGGGACGCAAGTCTGGGTGAGTAGAAGCCTTCTGAACTGGGCTCCTTTGAGTAGTGTGCTGTGAACTTCTCGGGCCTGCAAGCCAGCCTGGAAGTGACCCCTCTATCTTGGCTCCAGAGCACACCCTACCTGTGGGGCACTACTGGGAGGTTGCCCCAGCAGAGCAAGACTGAGTCCTTGGGCGTGACTGGACATTAGATCCAGCTGGGAGAACGGGCCTGCCACCCTGCGGTCTCCTGTGGAAGGTGGGGGTTACCGCACCACGTAAATCTGACAGAGCCCCATTGCTCAGGAGAGAGGGTGGGGTCCTAGGCGCTCACAGCTGTGCACCCACCATTTGCCGCCATGCCTTCTTCTTCCTAAAAGATTCCAAGGACCTATGCTCAAGGTGCATCGTAAACAAAACAAACCAAATCAAAATTAAAGAACCACTTAAATAAGGTGAGAACCAAATCTTTTCAAAATTAAAACAAGAGTTTTTAGGTGCTGGCTTGTGAAGGCCTCAATTCTAGCCCTCTTTCCTTGTGACTAGACTCAGCAACCTCAAGGTGAGCGCCTCCACACTGGGTGTAAAACCGACATGGAAGCTGGCAAGAGAAATGAGCTGTCCGCGGTGGGTTGCTTGGTGTTTCCAAAGGCCTTATCTGTTCTAGGCCATTAGATTATGCCCAGAGGAAGCCATTATCAGGTGTGCTATGGCCCATAGTCATATGCTGTCAGCTTACAGAGTTAAAAAACTGAACTGCAGAGGTTAACATTTTTGACACCCAGGATTAATCCTTAACTAAAAAAAACTGAGTTGCAGAACAGCATGTAGCTTCCATTTTTTTCTGGGAAAAAGTCATTTAAATTGGCATTGTTGGTGTATAGAAAGAAGGTGGAAGGAATGCACACCAAACGGTTAACAATGGTGCCGCCTGGGTAGGACAGGAGATAACTTGTTCTTTTTAATTTATACACTTACATATATTGGGCTTTTTAAACAGATGAGTATGTATTTATTACTTTAATGGTTTTATAAACTATAAAAATACTTTACGTCACCTTAGCTTTACAGTTTTATAATTTTTATAGTTGTGTAAACTATAAAATGTTTTGAAGTCACCTTAATTTACTCTACAAATGTATAATACTATAATGATTGCATAGTTTTGTAAATAATTTCAAGATGCTTTCTTGTGACCCTGTTTTTCAAATCAAAAATGCTGGAAACATACTCTACAAATGAATTATTTTCTGATTTGTGAATTTGCTCATATGGAGAACCATATCTAGTTATAGAGAATAAATCACATTTAGTTCTACATTTAATGAGTCATCTTCATTTTAAATGAGAAAAGTTCATGTATTTATATATAAAGAACTTTTCCAAATCAATATGAAAAAGATTCACAATCTAAAAGAAATTGGGCATACACAGAGAGTTTATAAATTAAAAAAACAGTAAATGCAAATGGATTTTAAACATCTTTAAAAATACTAATACTCTGAATAAAAGATATACAAATTAAAACTACACCAGCTAGACAGGTAAAGATGAAAACATTTAATAATGTGCTGTACTAAATGGGTGGAACAAACAGGCAAGATTATATATTGACATAACTTCTTTGGAGGACAATTTAAAAATACCTGTCTAACTTGAAAGTGTCATTTCCTTTCACCTGACAATTCCATTTATAGAAACTTAATCCCATAAATTCTCATATATACACAAAGAGGTAGATACATGGATTTTGATCAAAATAGTGTTTACAATTGCAAAACACTGTATACAACTCAATGTCTGTTTTAATAGAAGACTAGTAAAATAACCACGGGATAGCTGGTTAATTATCCTCTGTCTCTGTTAAAAAGGCAGAGGAAAATCTGTTTGCACACATATGGAAAGAGCTCTAAGATATTCATTTATACATGTAATACACATACACACTTTTGTATGTGAATATATAAGTGTAGGAAATGTGTATAGTATGTTTCATTTGTGTAAAAAAAAGGGAGAAAGGCTACATATATGCTCAACTCTGCCTAGAACATCTCAGGAAGTACACATAAGCAGGGAAACTGGAGAAGGACTTGCAAATAGATAGGAAATTTTATTATACATTAAGATATATAAAAGAATTAAATAATAGTTGCATAATAAGGGATTGGCATTGCTCCAAAAAGTCCAAAGTATATGCTTGCTGAGTATTTTCTATAAATACTTGTCTTACGATAATAAGGATGGAGTTTCATTTAGCTTTTATATAACTTAACAGAACTAAATGACCATGAAAGTCCAAACAGTACTTTATTTTAATTGTTATCCCCAAGAAAATCTATAACCATTCAGTTACAGTAAAACTCTTTCATGCAACATGAGCCCATTTCCCCAAAATATGGAGTTGAGTTTCCTGTCCGTATTGATCGAGCAGTTCAGGGACTGTGAACAGGGCAGGGTTATCCCTTCCCATCTCTCCAACTGGTTCCATGTCTCCCATTTTCAGTCAAAATTCCAAAGGTCACTAGGAAAGCACACAACACACTAAGCTAACCAGACACTCCCTTTTGGCTAGATAACCCCCCATGGCCCAGAACCCAGTGCAGAATCCTGGGAGCCAGGGAAGTGGTTTTATAGAACCTTGTCTACGTGGCCAACAATTGGAGGTAACACTAAGCAAACTGAGTTTCAACAATACAATTTTTATTACAATTGATTAGAAAATCTAGCTTACAGTCCAAATGCAGCCATTTAATCATAGTCGAGGTGCAATAACAGTTAAACAAAAACCAGCATGAGTCATGCTCCTATAAAACTGTCTGCTTACAGAGTTTGGCTTTTCTCTAAATGAGGGAAACTTGAAGTCAGGCAGCATACAAAGGGATTGTTCTGGCCTCTTACTGGGAGAAATTATTATAAGAAAAGCAGGTCACACGGGATCTGCCTGGTGGCTCACTGACATGGAATGTGCACATTGATTGAATTCTTTGGTTGCCCAGCACCATTTGCATGCCTTTCCAATGTCCAGGGATGTCCCCCCTCCTCGTACAGAAGCCAGAAATGCTTCTCACAGCCTCCCTCACAGCTGGGATGAGGCATGTGAGAAAGTCCTGACAACATATACACTGGTGAGAGCCACTGGCACAAGTGAGAGATAGGAAAGGGCAGGTGCCACTGGACTTTACTCCAGAGAGGGCGGCCAAGAGACAACCAGTGCCTGGGAGGCTGTGGGCCTTGCAACTGGCGGCACAGCCCCTATTCTGGATCCTCTGGCCCTTCTAGAGATGTGGGCAACTTCCTAACAGCCTCTCGAGCTCTTCATTTTATTCAGCTAGTTAGAGTGGAGTCTGTATTGGTTATGCCCAACTGGGAGAAGCCCCTGACTTGGATGACTAACGAGGACTGGGCCAAGATCCAAGTACACATGACTCCTCCCACCTTCGCCATCCAGCTATGGCCTTAGCCCAGATACTTTGTCTTCTTCGTAAACCATGTCTCATAGCCAGATTAAGAAGGAAATAGTCTGGAGGGTGAGAGGCTTGTCTGAATGCCCACTCGTGCACAGTGACTTTGACAAGTGGCTTACCCTCTTGCTCAGTTTCCTCATCTGTAAAATGGGGATACTATAAAGCCACCTTCCCCATAGAGGAGCTTTGAGGATTAAAGAACCCATTATTAGTGGTTACATAAATGTTGAGGATTAGCTTTCCCAGAAAGGAAACAAATATGAGAAGTTAGAAAATTCCTTACCCTATGGGATAAAACCCCAAATCCCTTTACCAGTGACATCAGGGATTCCTAGCCTTTTTTTTTTTCTTTTTTGGCTATTGACTTCTTTAGAATCTATCACCAAAAGTCTGATGATACAGCCAACTATAAACTCTGGACAAAATAAAAAAATCAACTACCTGAAGATACTGGAAAATGAAAGCGGGCAGATGATAGAAGTTGACACTCAGAAGAAAAGGACATTACAGAGAGGGTTTTAAGTAGCATTAAACCTGAAGGCAGGCCCCAGTCTGTGCATATAGAGCAGCAAAATTCTGATAGAAAAACTTGCAATATTATTGGCTTGATGAACCAGAGGACACAGGTCAGATAAACCACCTCAATGGGAGGTGGGGAGACAGATCCAAAAAAGAAGACAGGGCGGCCAAATTCTGTGCATAAACTTTGTCTAAATCTCTGGTTGACCCCTAAACCATACATGTGTAGGACAGACACCAAGCAGCTGGCTAAGGCTAAAAGAATTAAACTTAAATTTCAGCTGCTATACTCCCCAGAGAGACAAAGTTTATGTTATGAGTTCAGTCAAGTTAACTGCAAGCTAAAATCCAAATCAATTTTCTTCAGAGGAACATAAAAGAATCCAGAGACTCTACAATGTATCATTCATAATGTCCAAGATACAATCAAAATTCCCTGACATACCAAAAAACAAGAAAACATCACTCATTTAAGAAAGACAGCTAATGGAGACTAACTCCAACATGATCCAGATACTGGAATAGCAGACAAAGATTTTAGAGTGGCTATTATAACTATGTCAAGGATGTAAAGTAAATATGTTTACCATAAATAAAATAAGAGAAAATCTCAGCAGAATAGAAATTAAAAAAAAAGAACCAAATAGAAATTCTAGATATAAAAAGGCCAATATTAGAAATGAAAAATTCAATATCAGAAAATTAAAAATTTACTGGATGGCCTTAAGAGCAAAAGAGAGATGACAGGAGAAAGATTCAGTGTAATTAAAGATAGATCAATTGAAATGATCCATTTTGAAAAACATACACACGTTATAAAAATGATTGAAAAAAAATGAGCAGTGCCTCAAAGACCTGTGGAACAATACAAGAGGTTTAATTGTAATTGGAGTCTGAGAGGGAGAGGAGAGGAAAAATGGAACAGAAAATGTTTGAAGAAATAGGTTGAAGAAATGGCTAAATCTGGGAAAGGCATAAATTTACAGCTTCAAAAAGCCTCAGGAAATTCTGAGGCAGGATTTTGAAAACAATAAAAACATAACCTTGGGACATTATAGTCAAATTGCTAGACCATAGATAAAAATAAAATCTTGAAAGTAGTTAGAGAAAATGACATTGCAATACAGAACAAGATTCAAATGACCTGGGACTTCTATCAGAAACAAAGGAGGCTAGAAGACAGTGGAACAACATCTTTAAAGTACTGGGGGAAAAAAACCTATCAACCCCGAGTTCTATCTAAGTTAATATGTCCTTCAAGAATAAAGGTGAAATAAAGATATTTTTAAATTAAAGAAAAGCTGAGAGAATTTGTCAGCAGCAGACCTACACTATAAGAAATGTTAAAGGGAATTCTTCAGATTGAATAAAACTGAAATGAAATGGAAACTCAAATCTATAGGATGGATGAAAATCATTGGAAATGGTATATATATATGTGGATAAATAAAAAGATTATTTTTGTCTTCTTAATTTCTAAAAAATACAAATAATTGTTTAAGGCAAAAAATTATAACATGGTATTATGGAGCTCATAATGTATGTAAATGTAATAATTAAAACAATTATAGCATGAAAGACAGGGGATATAAATGTACCTATATGATTGCAAGCTTTCTACATTTACATGAAGTGGTACAATATAAAACTCTTAGCAGACTAAGAAAAATTAAGGATGTGTATTGAAATCCTAGAGCCATATCAAAAAACAAGGCAAAGAGATAAAGCTACAAAGCCAAGAGACAAGTTAAAATGGAATTCTAAAATATATTCAATTAGTCAAACAGAAGAAAGGGAAACCAATGAAAACACAGAAAGGACAACGAGAAAATAAATAGTAAAATTATAGGTGTAAATCTAACTATATAAATAATTATATTAATTAAAAAGGACAAGCATTCTAGGCATAGGTTGTTAGAACGGATAAAAATGCAAGGCCTAATTATGTTGTCTATAAGCAGTGTATTTTTAACATAAAGACTCAAATAAGTTGAAAATCAATGAATAGAAAAAAATATATCATGTAAATCTTAACCATAAGAAGGCTAAGGTGGCTATAAAAATATCAATAAAATAGTATTCAAGACAAAAAGTATTACCAGAAATGTGGATGTTTCAAAATGATAAAAAGATCAATATATTATGAAAATATAATTATAAATGTGTATGCATCTGATAAAGCAAAAATTGATAGAACAAAAGGGTGTGACTGGAGGTCGAGGGTGGAAGAAGATTTGTATTTTTATCTAAATTTTATACTCTTCTTATGGTTTAAAATTTAATACCAAATGCCTATTCTATCATCACCACCAACATGATCAACAAAAATGTAGAAATGATGTTTCGAAACACGAGAGTTTTCCAGAGAGATGAGAAGGGAAAGCATACTAGAGAAATGCCACATGCGTGCCAGTGTAGGGAGGTGTAAAAGTGTCTGGTGTGTTCTGGGACTGTAGGTTTTTGGCATGCCTGAAATATAGGGCTGGGTTGGTATTACTAAGGAGGGACAAAGGCAGCAGGAGCTGAGTGGAAGTGAGACTTAGAAGAACCTTACAAGTTAAGACATTTGAACTTTATCTTCATGGTCAGTAGATAGTCGCTGAAGTGTTTTTCAAAAGGAGACAGGATCGTGTTTGGGCTTTAGAGAGATGATTCTGATTTCAAGTTGGAGGATGAAGAGGGGGGACCGGAGCAAAGGCAGAGTGACTTCTGGAAGATGCTTCAGTAATGCAGATTAGAAATGCTGGAGGCCTGAACTGGAAGACTAGAACAGATATGGAGAAGGAATGCTTTACGGTTTTGAAAGTTTCCCTAGGAAGCAATACAGTGAGAATTTGGCAATTCTTGAACTAGGTGATGACACAGAGAGACATCCATTAACTCTTAAAGTTGAGTTTTATGAAACCACTTGGTGAATGCTATTTGATTCCCCTTTCCCACAAAATAATAATAACAACCTTGTACTATCTGCCAGTTTAAAAGTTCATTTTATTCTATGCATTCCCTATCAAAATCTCAGCTGGCTTCTTTGTAGAAATTGACATGCTGATCCTAAAATTCATATGAAACTCAAAGAACCCAAAATAGCCAAAACAATATTAAAAAGAACAACAATGTTTAGAGGACTTGTACTTTATGATTTCAAAACTTACTACAAAGCAAAAGTCATTAAGACAGCATGGTACTGGCATAAAGATATACATATAGATCTATAGAATAGAAGTGAGAGCCCAGAAATAAACACATGTATCTATAATTACTCAATTTTTTGACAAACTTGCCAAGACTATACAATAGGGGGAAAGAATAGATTCTTCAGCAAATGGTGCTGGAACAATTAGGTATCTATATGCAAAGAATGAAGATGGACCCACATCTCAAACAATATACAAAGATTTAACTCAAAATGGATCACATACCTAAATGGAAGAGCAAAAACTATAAAACTCTTGGAATAAAACATAGGAGTAAATCTTCATGACCTTGGATTAGCCAGTGATTTCCTAACTATGACACCAAAAGCATATGTAACAAAAGAAAAAATTGATAAATTCAACTTTATCAAAATTAAACTTTTGTGCTTCCAATGACACTATTAAGAAAGTGAAAAGACAGCCTACACAATGGGAGAAAATATGTGCAAATCATATATACCTGAAGAGGGACTTGTATCTAGAATATATAAAGAACTCTTACCACTCAACAATAAAATTAATCCAATTTAAAGACGGGATAAGGATCTGAATGACTATTTCTCTAAAGAAGATATACAAATGGTTAATAAGTACCTGAAAAAAAGCCAACATCATTAATTATCAGAGAAATACAAATCAAAACCTCAATATAGCATATCATACCCACTTGGATGGCTATAATAAAAAAGATAATAAGCATTAGTGAGGATGTGGAAAAATTGGAACACTCATACACTACTAGTGGGAATGTAAAAGAGTGCAGCTACTTTAGAAAACTGACATTTCTTCAAAAAATTAAGCATAGGCCTATCATTTGACCCCGCAATTCCATATGGGTCCAGTTGGTACATACCTAAGAGAAAGAAAACATATGTTCCCACAAAATCTTGTACATGAATACGTAGCACACAGCACCACTATTAATAATAGCTTGAGTGTGGAACCCACCACCTAAAAAAAAAGGTGGTATATCCAAAGAATGGAATATTATTTGGCTATAAAAAGGAATGAAGTATTGATACATGCTACAGTACAGATGAACATTGAACACATGCCAAGTGAAGAAGCCAGTTACAAAAGGCTA
Organism: Smutsia gigantea; assembly: GCA_032199065.1. Classification (NCBI taxonomy): domain Eukaryota; kingdom Metazoa; phylum Chordata; class Mammalia; order Pholidota; family Manidae; genus Smutsia; species Smutsia gigantea. Next base: position 293,562 of record JAVSCE010009873.1, read on the forward strand.
CATATTATATGATTCCATTTATATGAAGTGTCCAGAATGAGCAAATCTATGGAGACAGAAAGTGGATTAGTGGTTACCTAGGACTGGGGGGATAGGAGGATTGGGGGAGGAGAGTGATAGCTAAAGGGTACATGGCTTTCTTTGAGGGCAAAGACAGTGTTCTAAATTTGATTGTGATGATGGTTGTACAACTCTATAAATATACTAAAAATCATTCAATTGTACATTTTACAAAGGTGAATTGTATAGTATAGGAATTGTATCTCAATAAAGCAGTTACCAATAAATTACAAAACAATAAAAATTCATTTTATTTTGAATTTTAAAAATTATGCAGCTAATTTATGTATGTTTTATGTTTAAGAAATCAAAAATGTAGCAGGGTGTCTTGCCAATGAGTTTCTCAGCCCTGGGCAGGTTCTCTGTGGATTCAGTGAGGCCGAGGAATGACAATGGGACGTTCCTGGGGGGAAACGGTTTATTACCCGGCTTGTTCTCCTGGTGAAAGGTCGAGCACTAGAATTACATCTGCATCCAACAGTCGGCAGGTCTGTAATCCTCCTTTGACTCTGCCTCTGCCCAGAGCTCTCTCTATGTAGTGATTCAGTCAATCATAGCTTATTGCCTATGGGTGTGGAAGCAGTCGCTTAGCAGCAGGCCAGTTACATCATCAAGTAGTTTAGGTTCAGGTGAGGATCTCGACCATAGGAACCCCAACTTTCCCCACACAGGGTATAGTGGGAAAGTTTTAAAAATTACCACCTTACCCCAAACTTCTAATCCTACTGCAGTCCTGAGAGGAAGTCACTGTTACCAAACCTTTCTTCACATTTTAATTTTGAAAAATGTTTACATTTTTTCCAATTGCTCTATTTGATTATTTTTCATTTTTCAAATGTTCATATATTTTCATACGTATGAACATAAACAAGATGGAGGTACATGATTTAGTTCTGTAATTTAAAAATAAGAGGGTTCCTGCTGTATGCATTTGTTGTGCTGCTTGCTTTTCTCACTTAATATTGTGGTTGGGAGATCCTTTCACATCATTATGTACAGAAACTCAATGTAAAAATACAGCACAGTATTTACCTAGTATTGCATTAGTTAAGATGTGTATAGGCTAAATAGTTACTACTGGAATTGTTGGGCCAAAGGATATAGGGGTTTCAAATTTAACAGATACAGCAAGCTGCCTCCCCTAAAATGCTGCAGTTTCCACACCTACCCATAGTGAACACATGCACCCTTCCCTACACCCATGCAAGCCATGGACACTGTTAGGGTATCTAGATATTTGCGCTTCTATTTTTTTGATGACTTAAAAGGCTAATGAATATGAAATTCCCTAATATTTTCACTCTGAGTTATTTTTCTTATGGTATCTGGTATATATTTTTTCATCCCTTAACATTTTTTTTTCTCCTTTTTATATAGCCTTTGATTTTGTTTTGTCCGTATCTCTTGTAAATAGCAAATTGCTAGATTTTCTTGATCATAGTTCTGGTAGATTTACCTGATCTGAGAGCTGAAAAAGAGGGAAGTTGCAAAACTTAACAAGAGTTTGTTAATGACAAATCACGGCGACTAATGTTGTTTAAGAGCCTGCAGACTTGTATATTATCTTTGCTTATTATATTATCACGCCATGCTTTATTATAGAATTAAAGTTTGTTTATTCAGTACATTGTTAGGTTTATCATTAAGAATTCCACTTGGTTATCATGATGATTTTAAAACACATCTACAAATTCTTTGACCTGTCACAAAAGATGGAGTCTAATTCTCTGCCCCTGGATATGAGCTGGCCTTAGTGACTCACCACCATTGAACAGAGGGGCATGATGACGCATTGCTCCCGGCTTCCACTGGGCTCTTTTTTTGCTGCGTGCTTCCCTTGCTGTGAGAAAGTCCAGGCCACATGGAAAGGCCCACATGCAGAGAAGAGGGGACCCCCCCATCCACAGCGGGCACTAACTGCTGGATATGTGAGTGAACTGGCTTTGGAGTCTTCCAACTAAAGCCCCAAACATTGGAAGCAAAGAGGCCTTACCACTGTACCCTGTCCCAATTCCTGCTCCATAAAGTCCATGACCAAAATCCTTGGTTGTTTTATACCACTAAGTTTTGGGATAATAAATTGCTATGCATCTGTAGTAACTAGTATACTTATTACTAAAATAGCGTTAAGAGGTATTCCTCAAAACCTCCCAATTAGGATGGAAAATAGAGGTCAGCTTTGCTGAGAAATTATATTGTTTTTCTCTTAACTTACTCTCCCACTTTCCTCAATGAGATAGGTTTAGAACTGTTTATACCAACTTATTTCGGATTTTCTATTTCTATTTCTGAATAGAAATATTTTTTCTATCTTTTTTTTAAAGTGTCTTTTACTTTCTTTGAGTTGATATTGTTTTCTTTGTCCTCTGGGAACTAGAATAAATAGAATTTATACATCATCTATTCTTCTAGGATTATGGTTACATTTTTAATACACACTTTTCTATCAGTATCTAGAGGTAGTCAGTATCTATTTCCTCCTCTAAGAAGATGAAGAACTTACTGGGCTTTCACTTCTCTCCTCCTGCTTTTCTCCACCATCTCTCATGTTTACATTAGACTGCCTTAAGAAAAAAATAGTCAGCAATTATTTCTATTTAATTATCAGCTCACCCTCTACTCCTCATTTCTTTGGTTGTCATTGTTTTTAGTATCACGTATCTTTCTCATGGATTCGTTTCCTGACCTGCTGGAATTCATCTTGTAGTGAGTTTTTCAGGGTGTCTTGGAGTGTAAACTTTATGAATCTTTGGATGACTGAAAATATCTTTATTTCGTGCTTCCCATTTGAATGTTAGTTTGCCTTGGCATAGAGTTCTGGGTTGAGAAATTAGATTCTTTCAGAACTATCTATATGGTGCTCCACTGTCATAATCATAATAGCATCCAGTGTTGCTGATGAGAGAGAGATGCCAATATGATCACCAGTCCTTCGTGGGTACCCCAGGAATCTCTCTCTCTCACTCTCTGTTTTGGAGAATTTCCTGTTTCTTTATGGTATTCTGAAGTTTCATGAGATGGGCTTTTTCTTCACTCTTCTTAGCAATTTAAAGGCCTTTCCCCCCCACCCCTTTTTCCCCCTTATCCCTCCCTTCCCACCCAACCTCCCCAGTCCCTTTCCCTTTGGTAACTATTAGTCCATTCTTGGGTTCTGTGAGTCTGCTGCTGTTTTCTTCCTTCAGTTTTTTTCTTTGTTCTTATGCTCCACTGATGAGTGAAATCATTTGATACTTGTCTTTTTCCACCTGGCTTATTTCACTGAGCATAATACCCTCTAACTCCATCCATGGTGTTGCAGATGGTAGGATTTGTTTTCTTCTTATGGCTGAATAATATTCCATTGTGTATATGTACCACATCTTCTTTATCCATTCATCTACTGATGGACACTTAGGTTGCTTCCATTTCTTGGCTATTGTAAATAGTGCTGCAATAAACATAGGGGTGCATCTGTCTTTTTCAAACTGGGCTGCTGCATTCTTAGGGTAAATTCCTAGGAGTGGAATTCCTGGGTCAAATGGTATTTCTATTTTGAGTTTTTTGAGGAACCTCCATACTGCTTTCCACAAGGGTTGAACTAATTTGCATTCCCACCAGTTAAAGGCCGTTTTTTAATTCCACTCTGTAAATATTTCTCTTTCCATTCCTCTCCCACTTCCCTTCCCGCCTCCTATCTGGTTGTTTCCCAGGTACGTCAGCACTGACAAGCCTAAGACAGAGTCTGGTTTTCCCTCTGAACTCCCTTCCCAGTCTGCTCCGCCTACCCAGTTATTTAAGCTCGAGTCCTGGAATCGGTCTTACACCTCCTTCCCTCTCACCATTCCATGCCCGATCTCCCAGCATAACCTACTGGCCATATCAATTCTTCATCGCCATCAGCCCCTCTTTATACCGCTGCCAGTGCCCTGGTCCGGACCAACACTGTCTCTCCCAGTGACGTCCTCCTCACTGGGCTCCTTGCCGCCAGTCCTGCCCCCTTACAATTTTCCATCCAGCAGCTACAGGCATCCTTTCAAAAACATGATCCAGCTCATCCTTTCCTTTTGTACTTAACACAAATCCCACAAGGTCCTGCGAGGTCCAGCCCCGGCTTCATCTCTCTGATCAAGTTTTATGCCATCCCTCAGCCGAGCACACACCTTCATTCATTCAGGGGCTCTGGCCTTTCACAGCAGCAAAGACACTTAGGCGTCAGTCCAATTTGCAGGGAATTAGCCAGCTGAGGAGGAGATGGATGACGGGACAAGGTCCCCAAGAACACAGTAATTGGATGTGTTCTCCTATGACATGAGGAGGGATATTTAGTTTTCTAACTCAGGGATAAAGGGGGCTGAGAGATCTGTGCGAGGAATGTGCTTGTAATTGGCATGGCTGATGAGAAGTTAAGATTCACTTACACAAAGATCCTTAATGTGGGAAGAAAAATCATAATCCAATAGAAAGATGGGGAAGGGGTTTAACATGCCATCTCACAGGAAGAGAAATTCAAAGAGCTCATAAACATGAAGAAACTGAGTTACTTCTTTTTTTAAAATTCATCAGATAGGCAAAAATGAACGAGTGGATGGTAAGATACATGAAAGCAGGCACTCTTGAACATTGTTAGTAGACATCTGAATTGCAGCAATGCTCCGGGGAAATAATCCAGCAATGTCAATTAAAATTAAAACACATGTTCCCCTTGACTCAGAAATGACACTGTTGGGAATTTACCTTACAGATATAAAATTACCAGATTATAAGTGTATTTATGCCAAGATGACCTTTGAGCAACTGTTTGCAATGACAAAAGTCAGAGGGGAGATTAGAAAAAGGTTGTGACAAAATGGAAAATTATTCACCATGATAAGTATAATAGGAAGATATAAAATTCCATTGATATTACTGCAAATCTGTAAACATGGACTGAGCATATGTACAAGGACTAGAGGAATGACATGAGTGTGTAGAGATTTAAATAGCTGGTGGAATTGTGGGGGATTTTTGCCTTGAATTTTTGTTGCTATTTTAATATCATTTTTCCAATAATGTACCTTAAAAAAAACACATATGATGAGTCTTAGAAATGGTGATTGTTTATGGGGTGGAGGTCATTTTGTCTTCAAGGACATTTTAAGGTTTTGAGTTAGTTACTCTTTGGGAAATCGGGAGTCGGGATGTGTATGGGGCTTGGGAGTGCCGGAGATTGAGGGGTGAGGATGGAGACCAGTGAGTCTCTGTGGGAGAGGAAGTTGCTGCCACGCTCTAGAGAGAAGGCTGGGGTGAAGAGCAGATCTAGAGCAGCAGAGAATGAAGGGAAGAGGCAGATTCCCAAAGCAAATCAGAAGACACCACCCAACCCACTGGATAAGTGAAGAGGAGGGGCAAAGAGGATTCCAAAGGGCAGGAAGGGTGGCGTGGCAGCCGCTCGCCAGCAGGAAAAGTCGTGGGGCTCAGGGGAATTTTTTAAGGAGGTCAAGTGGGAAGGAAGGAAGAGTGAGTTTGATTTCAGACATGCTGAGTGTGAATTTTGAGAGTGGCCTGAAATCAGTTGGGAACAGAGAAATGTTCATTTTGAATGACAAAGTTTAAAAATATATATATAAAAGAAGCCAGAGACTGAATATTCTTCTGTTATTTGATTGATCTGTGGAAAGGTTGAACTTTCCCTCCAATAAGACAAACTACTTTCAGCAGAGGGATTTCCAAAAATAGTACTTCCTCACTTTCTGGTAAAACTACTAGTCATTTTGTATAGCTTTATCTTAATATATTTTGTCTAATTTTGAATCCACATTCTCCTTGGTGTTAAGCCTTTGCAATATTGCTAGTATATTTTGCCTGCTTAACACAGCCCTTTTCTCAAAAAAGGATTCCCTTGATGGTTTTGCCCATCTTCCATTGTAAACAGTGGACACTGATGACCCAAACTACCCCCTGGAGCTTTCATCTCTGCTCTGGACCTCCATTCTTTTAATAACTTTGGTTCCTCTTTGTACTCTGCCAGCCTTTTCCCTACATACTTGTGGTAGAAAGCAGCCCTAGCTGAGCGCAGTTTTCTGGGTGTGGCTCCACTCTACTTCCCTCATCTGGGCAGCCATGGCTCTCACTGGCTCTTTCGGGTTCTCCAGCACTCGCTGGCCTGTGACCTTCTCTTGCAGGGACCTCTTCAATTCCTGTCACTACTTTCAGTACCCTCTGCCGAAGGTCATCAGTTCACATTTTCCAAATCAGATGTAAGCGTTGAAACATCCAAGCTCACCTATTAGGATGCCTATAATAATTTTAAAAAGAAAAAAACAAGTGTCATCGAGGATGTGGAGAAACTGGAACACTCATACATTGCTGGTGGAAATATAAAATGGTGAAGCTGCTGTGAGAAACAGTATGGTGGTTCCTCAAAAAATTAAAAATAGAATTACCAGATGATCCAGCAATTCTACTTTTGGGTATATAACTGAAAGAACTGAAAGCGGGGTCATAAAGAGATATGTCTATACCCAGGTTCATGGTGGCATTGCTCGAATAGCCAAAAGGTGGAAGCAACCCAAGTACTCACTGATTTGATGAATGGATCAACCAAATGTGGTATATCCATACAATGGAATATTATTCAGCCTTAAAAAGGAAGGAAATCCTACCTTTGTGTGGCTGACACCTGCTACAACCTGGATGAGTCTTGAGGACATTATGCTAAGTGAAATGAGCCAGTTACAAAAAGATAAATGAGTATATGTATATGAGGTACCTAGAGTAGTCAAATTTATAGAGACAGAAATTTCCCAGGGGCCAGAGGGAGGAGGGAGTGGAGAGCTGTTGCTTAATGGGTATAGTTACAGTTTTGCAAGATGAAAAGTTCTGGAGACTAGTTGCACAAGAATGTGAAGGTTCTTAACGCTACTGAACTGTCCACCTAAATTTCATGTGTATTTTACCACAATCAAAATTGTTTTGAAAAATAAAAGTAGTAGAGCTAAGATCCAAATCTAGGTCATCCGATGACAGTGCCTGCTCTTAACACCAGGCTACACAAGCCCTGGGTAACGGGACAAGAGCCTCAGAAGAGAGAGCATCTGTCACCCACTCTTGTTGGAGTATGCCCCTTGGAGGTCTAATTCCCCAACCCAAGCGGCTCATCGGTGGGTTACTTCTATACACATTCAGAGCCCCAACCCTGCCCAGAAGCCTTCTGGTAAACCCATTTCTCTACCTCTACTTGTCTTCTCATGACCGGTGCCCTAGCAGCCGGCTGGCTGAGCCACCGTCAGTTAGTCTAACAAAAGCAGCATGTCCTCTAAAACACAAATTTGGAGACTTGCAAGTGGCTAACATGCAGCCCTGGTATCTACCCCATGGAGTTCACTTGGCTTTATTATTTATTTGTGTGTTCCTTTGGCTCCATCATGCCAGGGTAAGTTCCTCCAAGATTTTCATCCGTATCTGAGGGACCCTTGTTCTGGGCCTGTGCTCCCAAAAGCTCTTTTGCACAGGCCAAGAATGTTCTGTTAATTTTTTTGCCTTGAAGATTGGACCTTATCTTGTACTTCCCACAATATTGCCACCATGTCACACACATGATTGGCATTTTAAAAAGCACAACTTAGAAACATTTTCAAAGTTGACAAAATAGAGAAACTATTACAATGTACTCATTACTCTGCATCAACCTTGTGGCGTTCTTGTTACCTAATCAACATTTAATAATATGTAATGAGATAACAGCATTAAATGGGTAAAGTCCAAGAGTTGAGAATTTTAAATTAGATGTGAGGAGGGGCTTCTTGGTAGGTGTAGTTTCTTAACAGGTGACATTGTGAAATACACTAAATAGTATTCCACATAGGTAGGCTAGCGATTCACATTGCTGAGATCATTTATAACTAATTCTGCCTAAAGATAATCTAGAGATGGGCTAAATTACCTCAATGTATTTTCCCATTGTGTAAGTCCCGAATGCAGCTGGGTCTTTGTTTACAAGCACCAAACTGAGTCTAGTTAACCCATACCAAATAAACTATTAAAAATGTTTCTATTTTCAGATTTGGTGAAGCTCATAGAATCCAAAAAACAACAGAACCCTTGTAAAGGACAGCAACCAGAGCAACCCCAGGGCCCCAGAGAGCAGGAACTAACTGACAACCTATTCAGGACGCTGCTGCTGTCGAGATGAGTCAGTCGGACCATCCACCGCCCTTGTACCTCCTGCCATCGTTCGAATTCCCAGGAGAGAACGTGGGCTGCACCAGCCTGGGTCATGTGCCTGTGTGCATGTCCAGCCAATGACTGTGACTCTGATTTGGCCAGGCCGGGCTGCTTTCTCAGAGAAGAATCTCGTACTATTATCAGAAGAATAAATGCGGGATAACAAGGATGAGCAGTCTGCCCCAAACACCCGCTAGCCCTTCTTGGCAACACTGTCCTGACTTGAGTCTTGTCAATGTAATATGTCTTATGTAGCTTCAGATATGGCTTTGATTTTTAAGATATGAGCGATTTTTAACTAATCTTTAAAATACTATGATCCTATGTGGTATTGCCTCTCCATCCACTTGGACCTTTTGGAGAATGGACGGTGACCAAATTCCACCCCATCCATTTTTACCCCAATTTCAGTTTGCTTCACTTGATGTAACTGATAAATGGTGGGACTCCATATGCAAGTAACTTTCCTTTGGCAAATCAAGTTATGTTTTCCTATTAACTTATTTATAATATCAAAGTTTTGTCACCTTCGTGTTTGTTCTTTGGAGTAAGTGGTGGTTATGACAGTGAGATTCTCTTACGAGTTAACTGCTGCTCGTTCAGACTACTCCATGTGAGATCCTAGTATGAAAACTTAGTAAGGAGCTCTGTGAAATGAAGCATCCTTCTTACTCATTTTCCAAGAAAAGCATTCAGTCAGGCTTCATACAAGCTTCAAAAAGAAAACACTGACAAATAGATATTTTTAGGGAAAGAAGATAGAAGAAACTGAATTAGTAGAATAACTATAAAAAATTTCCCAATTTCCTTTTCTATCATTGCTACATATAATTTTAGTCCTCAGGTTTCAGAACTTAGATGGCCTTTAAGTCAAAAAATTTGTGGACTGGATTAAATACACATCTCCACTTATGATGGGCATACATTTACCCCATTAATTAAAATTGAAGTTGTCCTGAAGAATATTCCAGGCTGCTGATAGAATCTGTTCTTTAGAATCCCCTCCTATTGTTTCTTTTCCTTTTTAGCCCTTTTTTCTTTGCTTGTAAGTATTTACTTACAAAGTTATTTTCAAATCTTCTGGTCATAGATATTCTTAGGAAATATTGGCTGTATTCTCCTGGCTTCAGATAAGGCACTGAAACTCACTTTGCTCTTTCTTATTTTATTTAACACTCACTATGCTCAGTATGGTCTACAGTCCACCTATCACACAAAGGAGAACACACTGAAATGTCAGCATTACAGTGTTAGTTCCATGGAGGGTAAGAATGCCATGCCATTGGAGAGAAAGATGGACTTTGAGGGGATGAGGTACAGAGTTCCTTATCTGCTTGAGATTCTCTAGACAAATGGATAATTTTCATCAACAGATTATTTTATTCTTTACATTTTCCATGAGCTAACCTCTCCCATTATGTCTCCCACACCTTAGCTGATAGAACTGGTTCCTTTGGTCATGAGTGCATTCAGGAACACAGGCCTAGGTTACTCCAGTCCAGTGCTGTCTTACAGAAATAGAACATGAGCCATGTATGTAATTTAACATTTTCTGATAGCTACATTTAAAAGGTAAAAAGAAGTAACTGAAATTAATCTTAATTTAATGAAATATATAAAAAGTATTTCAACATGTAACCACCATAAAAAATTATTATTGAGCTATTTTACAGTCTTTTCTCCCCAGCTTTATGGAAGTATAATTGATATACAACATTGTTTAAGTTTAATAATGATTTGATATATCTGTATGTTGTGAAATATTACAGTCTAATTTTGAATGCACACATTCCAAATCTGGTGTGCATTTTACATTTAGGACACATCTCAACCTGGACACCTAAATTTTTATTGGAAATAATTGAAGTGTATTAAATTTCATAAAATTGAAAGTTGAAAAATGGATTTACAAACCAACATGTTTATGTTTTCTATTCACTGAATCAAGTCTTAGTTTAAAACTTAAAATGTATATTAAAATGAAATAAAATTTAAAATGTAGCTTCTTAGTTGCACTTAGCCACATTTGAAGTGCTAGGTGTTTGGACAGTGGCGACCCTTGTTGCTCAAAGTATGGTCCAGGGACAGCAGCAATTTTTTGGGACTTGCTAGGGATATATCCTCAACTTTAGATCTCAAAAGCTAGTTTTCTAGGATTCAAATACACATTAAAGCTTAAAAAGGAGGCTGTAGACCAGTAGTCAGTAAACTTTCCCCATATGGGTCATATAGTAAACATTTAGGCTTTGTGGGCCACAGTCTCTTTGCATAGTCTTTTCCAATTTTTTTTTTTTTACAAACTCTTAACAATGTAAAAATAATTCTTAGCTCATGGGTCATACAAAAATAGGCTGCAGGCCATAGTTTGCTAATCCCAGATCACAACTTCTAAAAGAACAAAAAATCTACAGCCCCCTTTCAGGTGACCCAATTACCTCTATATTCTCATTATAACAAATAAGCTAAAGTGATTAAAAAGATACGAATTTTACAGAGAATATTTGCTATACCTATCCAAATGTGAAATATATGCGCTACACTCTGACCCACACATCTCACTTCTAGACATTTATTCTATAGAAATATACAATGATACACATATGAAAAAATACACACAGAATGTAGAGATTATATAAGTTCAAGGATATTCATTGCAGCAAAGCAAAATATTGGAAATGCTATAAATGCCCACCAATACGTGTTCTAATAAGTGATGTTCTTTACCACAAAACATTGTAAAGCTGTGAAAAGAAATAAACTAGCTCTTTATATAATGACATGGGAGTATGTCCAGTATATATTGTTAACTGAAAATAAAGGAAGCTGCAGAACACTAGGTTCTCATTTTAAAAATTGAAAACACATAATTGCAAACATGCACACATACACCCCAAAATTATTTCAGTGATTACACCACGAAATAACAGTTGGGCTAAAGAGGCAGGAGGGACAGTGAACCTTCATTTTTTGCTCTACACATTTCTGTGTTATGTTAATATTTCAATAGGCATGTACCATTTTTGTAATAAAAATAACTTAAAAGGTGGTTTTGACTAGTGGCTGTATACCTATCTTACTTTACGCTTTTTGCTGTTCGTATTTATGCATATTGAGCATGTAATTAAAAAATGAGTCACTTAAGTTATTTCCGTTTCTGGTAATGTGGGTCAGAATCCCAGAGAGGAGGGAAGTGAATTGAGATGGGACCAACATTCTGCAGTCCTTTTCTGCTTGAAGCATTTCCTGGTTTGAAATGGCATGGAGGGGAGATGCTGAACAGAAAGCAGTGGCTAGGAAGCTGGGAAACAAGCAGAACTTTTGGCAAAACTTATTTTTTCACTTAAAATCCATGAGGGACTACACTGAAAGGAGGGTAAACTGAAAATAGACACCCTTCTCCAAAGCCTGAACACAGGCTTAGACCCCTTTCAATCCCAGACTAGATTAAGCTAATTAGCTCTTACTTTTCTTGCCTGCCAGGAAGCAAAACTAAGTCATCTTTAAGGGAAGATAACATCTGAAGAGTGCCAAATTATCTATAGAATTTGTCATCCATAATAGCTTATATTCAATCTAAAGTTACCAGGATGTCAGAAGACAGTGTGAAAGAGCCCAAACCAAGAGAAAATAGATAGTAGATGGAAAAATAAATAATAATAAATAAAATATAAAAATTAAAGAGGGGAAAAGAGATAATAGATAGAAAATTGATAGCAGCAGCAGACCCTCAAGTGATCTGTGTATTGTGATTATGAAAAATGGACTTCAAAATAACTCTTTGGGGTCCCAGCTAGAACAATAAGGCAAGAAAAGGAAGTTAAAAGTATAATTACAGGAGATAAAACATAAAACTCTTATTAGTCATTGACAACGTAATGGTATATGTAGAAAATCCAAAAGAATCTACAAACTATTGGAATCCACCTGTGAATTTAAAGAAGGTTATTAGATCAAGCTTAATATAAAAATTTAAAAATATTTCTGTATGCCAGCAACAAATCTACTAAAAAGTCACACATACTAGTATAAAAACATCAAACTACCTAGAAATAAATCTAATAAAAGGTTCTAAGTGCTAGATTTCTAACCTAGAAACATTACTGAGAAAAATTAAGGAAGATCTAAGTATATGGGAAGATGTGAAATGTTCATAGATTGGAAGATTCAACATAACAAATACGTTAATTCTATCCCATATTCACTTATAGATTCAATGCCATGCCAATTAAAATCCCAGAAGGTTTTCATGTTTTGTTTGCCATATTATGAGTTGTTCAATGAGGAGGTTTATGTGGCAAGGAATTAAAGGAGACCTCAGTCCAACAACCTGCAAGGATCTGAATCCTGTCAACAATCTTCCACCCGGACATTGATCTTCCCCTAGTGGAGCCTTCTGATGACACCACAGGTACATACAGGCTGACAGCCTGACTGCAAGTGCATGAGAGACCTTGAGTCAGAGCTACCCAGCTAAGCCATGTATGGATTCCTGATCCACAGACACTGTGAAATAATAAATGTTTGTGGTTTTAAGCTGTAAAATTTTGAATTAATTCATTCTTCAGAAATACCTAATATATCATATGATTCCATCTGATTGGCAAACACGAAAGCAAACGTGGCTGGAGGGAAGAATGAGTGGGGCTTCTTGAGTGCTTGTTATATTTTATTTACTTATTTGGGTGCTGGCTTCATAGATATGTTCCATTTACAAAACTTCACTAAGATGTGCACTTAAAATATGGATACCTTTCTGTATGTATGTATGTATGTATGATGGTTAATTTTATGTGCCAACTTGACTGGGCCACAGGGTGCCCAGACAGTTGGTTAAACATTATTTCTGAGTGTGTCTGTGAGGACATTTCTGAATGAGATTCCATTTGAATTGGTAGACTGAGTGAAGCAGGTCGCGGTCCCTGATGTTGAAGGGCTGAATAATGAAAGGCTGAGTAAGAAAAAATTCTTTCTGCCTGATTGTCTTCAAGCTAGAACATCAGTATTATCCTGGCTTCAGACTCAGACTCGGATTGGAACTATGCCATTGACTCTTCTGGGTCTGGATTTCAGCCTCTATAATCATCTAAGCCAATTCTTTAGGATAATTCTCTTTATATATAAAACCCTATTGATTCTTTTTCCCTGACTAATACAATTTTGGTACCAAGAGTGGTTCTAGAACAGAATTTTAGGATGACTTTTCTAAATTGGTTCTGGGGTTTCTGGAATTGGTTCTCTAATTTGATTATAGGTGATCCTTGAACAACATTGGGGTTAGAGGCACTGACCCCCTGCACAATTGAAAATCTTGTATGTAACTTCTGAATCCATCAAAACTTAAGTACTAATAGCATACTGTTTCCCAGAAGCCTTTCTGATAACATAAATAATCAATTAACACATATTTTGTATGTTATATGATTATAAACTGTATTCTTACAATAAAGGAAGCTAGAGGAAAGAAAATGCTTTTTCAAATTGTTGTAAATGTCCAAAAATTTTTCCACTATATTTATTGGAGAAAATCTGTGTATAAGTGGACCCACATGGTTCAAACCCATATTGCTCAGGTGTCAGATGTAGATTTAAAGATGCTATTGGCTCTATTTCCAGTAATAGAGCACCGACAGTCCATGTGTGATCTGGCAATAGAGATGCAAAATATCTCCACTGGATATTCCTAATTAACCACTTACAAAAAAGAAGGAGCTGATGGACTGTGTATAGGATACTTCAAAATATTTCTGGAAATCTAATATAATGAGGTTGGCTGGTTGCTCCAAATGTCTCTGGACAAAGTGGTGAAAGAAAAGAAAGAGCTCAGGGATACAAAATCACACTCAAGAGCCACAGAAGTGACCTGAAAGCTTTTATGTCTGCCCTGCAGAAGACCCTTAACTGCTGTCACTACAGGGCTGAGATGGCTAAAAAAAAAAAAAAAAAAAAAAATCAAACACAGAATCTCCTCCCATGATTGGCTGAATTACAACACAAATTATACTACCAGCCTGCACCTATGGCCTCATGGGGACTTCCATAAAAGCAACTGACTGGAAGAGAAGACTTGGGCCTGGTTTATAGATGGTTCTGCATGATATGCAGGTACCGCTCCAAAGCAGACAGCTGCAGCAGTATAGCTCCTTTCTGGGACATCCCTGAAGGACAGAGGTGAAAACAAATGTTCCCAGTGGGCAGAACTCTCATCAGCGCACCTGCTGTTCAGTTTGCTTGGCAGGAGAAAGGGCCAGTTCAGGAGCTGTGGCCCATGGTTCAGCTGGATGGTCCCTGACTTGGAAAGAACATAACGGGGAACTTGGTGACAAGGAAATTTGGGAAAAGGTATGTGGATAGAACTCTTTGGGTGAAAAACATGAAGATATTTTTATCCCATGTGAATGTTCACCCAAGGGTGACCTCAGCAGAAGAGGATTTTAATAATTAAGTGGATAAGATGACCAGTTCTGTGGATACCAGTCAGACTCTTTGCTTAGCCACCCCTGTCATCACCCAATGGGCTTACCAAAAAAGTGGCCATGGTGACAGGGATGGAATTATTCGTGGGCTTGGCAACATGGGCTTCTATTTACCAAGGTCAGACTGGCTATGGCCACTGCTGAGTGCCCAATCTGCCAGCAGGCAAGACCAGCACTGAGTCCTCGACCTGGGGCCATTCCCTGGGGTGACCAGCCAGATACCTGAAGGCAGGTTGATTACATGGAGCTGCTTCCATCATGGAAAGGGCAGTGCCTTGCTCTCACTGGAGTAGATGCTTACCCTGGATAGGGATTTTTCTCCCCTGCACACCCTGCCTTTGCCAGAACTTCCATCTGTGGACTAACAAAATGCTTTAAATTTTCTGTCATGGTGTTCCACAGAGCATTGCTTCTGGTCTAAGAACTCACTTCACAGCAAAACCAATGAGGCAATGAGCCCATGAATGTGGATTTCACTGTCTTACCATATTCCCCACCATCCTGAGGGAGCTGGTTTGATAGAAATGGTGGAATGGCCTTTGAAGACTCAATTACAGCACCAGCTAGGTGGCACTATATTGCAGTGCTGGGGCAAGGTTCTCAAGAAAGGTGTAAATGCTCTGAATCACCATCCTGTCCGTGATGCTTTAGCCAGCACTCCCGAGTCCAGGAATCCAGGGGCGGGAATGGGAGCGGCACCACTCACTCCTGCCCCTGGTGACCCGCTAGCAGAAGTTTATTTCCTGCTCCTGCAAATACATGCTCTGCTGACTAGAGGCCATAGTTCCAAAGGGAAGGAAGAATGCTTCTACCAGGAGACACAACAATGACTCCATTGAAATGGAGGCTAAGACTGCTACCTGGCCACTTGGTACTTTTTGTCCCTCTGAATCAACAGACAAAGAAAGGAGTTACTGTGCTGGTGGGGGTGATTGGTCCTGACTACCAAGGGGAAGTTGGACAGCTAGTGCACCATGGAGGAAAGGAAGAGTATGTCTGGAATGCAGGAGCTCCCTGAAGGCATCTCTTAGTATGTCCGTGACTTGTGATTAAAGCGAGTAGAAAACTACCATGGCCAATCCAGGCAGGATGGCTGGTGACCCAGACCTTTCAGAAATGAAGGTTTGAGTCACCCCACAAGGTAAAGCTAAGGTGCTTGCGGAAGGCAAAGGGAATAAGAAAAGGGTGGTAGTAATGGGGTATGTGGTGGGGACTTGATAATGGGGGGAGTCTAGTAACCATAATGTTGCTCATGTAACTGTACATTAATGATACAAAAAAAAAAAGGTAGTAGAAGAAACTAGGTATAAATACCAGCTACAGCCTCATGACCAGTGAGAAACAAGGACTGTAATTGTCATATTTCTTCCTTATCTTCTTACTCATGAATGTTTGTGTGTCTACTGTCAGAAAACATCTTTGTTTTATTTCTTCTCTTATTTTCCTATCATGTAACATAAGATGTATTGACTTTATATCATAGTATTTAAATAATATTAACTTTAAATGGTAGTATTTAAGTTAAAGGATATCAAGGAGAAGAATAAACTTCACTTAAGGACTTTACCTCCTCTTTCAGGGACAGGGGTCGTGTGTTTTCTGTTGTTGGCAGAATGGTTGTACCATGTTAAGTGGAATTGTGATCTTTTTGTCTTTATGTGGAGATTAAATACGGTTTAAGAAATGCTTATTGGTGCCAAGTTGACAAGGGATGGACTTAAGATGGTGAATTTTATGTGTATGGACGTATGGGAAGAGGGAAAACACAGAAAATACAGAAAGTAATGTAAAAGACTTATTAAAACATTGTGTAATTGGGATTCCAGAACAATCAGAAGGAAAGAGTGAATCCCAAGAAAACCAACCTAGGTACATCAGAATGAAGATGCTAAAAATTTAAGACAAAGAGAAATGTTAAAAGTATCTAGAGAAAAAAGACACACTATCTTCAAAAAGGACAATAAAATTGACAGCTCAGGTTTTGATAGAAAGGCTACAAATCAGAAGAAAACACAATAATACCCTTAATGTGCTGAAAGAAAATAATTGCCAACTAGAATTCCACATCCAGTGGACATCTGCTTCAGAAATGAAGGTGAAATGCAGCAGTGTTCAGACAAACAAATTATTTGTAGAGAATACTTGTATATTCACTCTAGAAGAAATGCTAAAACGAGTCCTGCAAGCATAAGAAAAATAATTCCAGAATTAAGGGTGGAAATAATTCCAGGATTAAAGAGCGGCAGAAAGAGAAAATGTGTGTGTAAAGTTAAGTAAATACAGGCTGCAACAAACAAAAAAAACAATGACTTATGAGTTTTATATGCACACAGAATAAAAACATATGACAACAATACCACAGAAGGTGGGAAGGGGAGTTTACCAGAGCAGACCCTGAA
Organism: Smutsia gigantea; assembly: GCA_032199065.1. Classification (NCBI taxonomy): domain Eukaryota; kingdom Metazoa; phylum Chordata; class Mammalia; order Pholidota; family Manidae; genus Smutsia; species Smutsia gigantea. Next base: position 310,675 of record JAVSCE010009873.1, read on the forward strand.
ACAGAGCTCAAATGATTTCTTTGGGAAGTCAACCCAGGTAACAGCAGTATGGGACAGGGGAAGTGAGGTAGAAAAGGGGAGTGGGGAAATGTAGCATGCGTAATCCAGCCAGTTGTCACTGTCAGTAATTAGAACTCAATCCCGCTTGGAAAGTCTGGGACTAGAGAATAGGCATCTCAGGGTTTATCCCACCTGAGGGGCAAAGAAGCTTGGATAGTTAGTTACCCATCTCTGGTTGGTAAATTGGTTGAGGACTACTTCAAGTTTTTAATTTCTGGGCACTTCCAGGCTGTGGTGTACTCAGCATCCAGGGAAGCCCTTAGGCCAAGTTGAGTCACACATGCTGGGAGCTGTAAATTAAGCCAAAGTGCATGGAAATGTTAAGTGCCAAGGAAATATAGGTGGGGCAGAAAAAGTGTCTACTACAGGGAAAAAGGGAGTTAAAAAACTTAAATCCATTTTTAATCATCCAGGAAGAAACAAAAGTATTAACTTGTATTAGACTCCAATTAATAGAGATGATGCACACCGTAATCTCCAGATTTTAAAGACTAAAATAATATGTATTGACAAGTTAGTAAAGGGGAAAACTAACTGATAAAAATGACTTGGTTAATCAAAAAGAAGGTTAAAAAGACTGAACAAATGAACAAAGGAGAATGGAGAAAAAACCCTAAGATGGTAGATTTTAATTTTGATGTATCACTAACTGCATAAATGTAAAGGGATTAAATATTCCAATTAAAAGACAAAGATTATCAGACTGAATAATGAAGCACACTATAACTAAATGCTACTTACAAAAGGCATAATCTTTTCAACACAGGATACCGAAAAACTGAAAATAAGAAGATGGTAAATAGACACTGCAAATGTCAACCAAAGTGGGTGCAGTTGTGTTAATATCAGACAAAATACATGTTAAGACAGGAAGCACTACCAGGGCTAACAAGGATAATGAGAAAAGAGTCAATCACCAAGAAAACGCACCTTAAATTTGTATGCATCCAATAATGTAGCCTTAATATGTATAAAGCAAATGAAGAAAACTAAAATGTGAAACACAAATTTCCATTCACAGTGAGAAATATTTAGCACAACTCTCTCAGTAATTGATACTGAACACAGAACTAATAAGGAAATATAAGATGTAACCAAGATTAATTAATCTAACTGACATATATAAAATATTGCACTGACATCTGCAGAATCACATTCTTTTCAAGAACACTGTAACATTTACCAGAACTGGCCATATCTTGAGCTAGATTTTAAAGAATTGAAATCGTTCAGAATAAGTTTTCTTACTACACTGGAATTAAGCTAAAAATCAAGAATAAAAAACCTCAAGGAATTCCCAAATGTTGGAAATAAAGAAACACTTTAAAAAAATCTAATCAAAGACATTGCAATAAAAATTGGAAAATATCTTGGACTTAATGATAATAAAAAAATGAATAATAAAATTATGGATGTAAATAAAACTGTACTTTCACAGTCTTAAATTAGAAAAGAGGGCTTTATATTATAAAGAAGGCTGGAAACCAGTGCTATAAGTATCCGTTTCAAATGCTAGGAGAAAAGCAGCAAGTATACCCTAAGAAAGTAGAAGAAAAGAAATAATAAAGAGTAGAGTAGAAACCAATGAAATTAAAAACAAATATATATTAAAGAAAGGCAAAAATTAGTTCTTTGAAAAGAATGTTGAAATTTATAAACTCTAGAAAGACTGATCAAGAAAAGAGAGAAAAATCACAAATTAACAGCAAAGAGGATATCATAGTCAATCTTCAGACATTAAAAAGATAAGATAAACAATGAATTTTTTATGTCAATGGATTTGGAAATTTAGATGAAATTTAGAAGAAACTACAACCCACCAGAAGTGTCAAAAAAGGAAATAGAAAACTCTAAATACTTATATCTATTTAATAAATTGAATCCATGATAAAACCTCTCACAAAGAAAACTCCAAGTCCAGATGGCTTCACTAGTGAATTGTACTAAACATTCAAGGAGAATAAATATTCATTTTCCAGCAACTACTTAAAGAGGAAGCACTTTCCAACTTGTATTATGAGGACAGAATAACCTCGATCCCCAAACTGGCAACACGTTGGCTTATAAAAAAATTATAAGCCAATCTGTCCCATGAATTTAAGTGTAAAATCCTGAAGAAAATGTTATTAAACTAAATCCAGCAATACAGAAAAAGGATAATGTATAATGACCAAATTCTAAATAAGTGTTGGGACATGCCATGTCATGTCCATGAACTGAAAAGCTCAGTTTCGTGAAGGTCAATCCTTTCCAAATTCATTGCAATCCAGTGAAAAATCCCAGTAGGTGTGTAGGGAAATTGGCAAGCCGGTCCCAAATGTATATAATGCAAAGTGCTAAACATAGCAGAGATGGCCTTGAAGAATGAATTTGGAGGATTTAGACTACTGTATATCAAGACTTATTCAAATGTTACAATAATATGATAGTGTGATATTAGCACAAAAATGGACCAAGGAACACAACAGAGTCTGGAAATCTACACACATGGATACTTAATTTATGAGAAAGGTGACAAATGCAGAGCAGTCAGGAAAGAAAGCCTTTTTCAAAAAAAAAAGGCTAGATCAACTGGATATCTTCATAGGAAAAAAAGGAGTTTTGACACTACCTCAGATTAGACATAAAAATGAATTCCTGCCTTATCAGTGATCTAAATATGAATGTTAGAACAACAATGCTTCTGGAAGAAAATACAGGAGAAGGTCTACACTGCTGTGAGATAAGGAAAGCTTTCTTAGAACACACAAAAAAAGACAAAGATTGAGAAGTTGGATTATGTTAAATTTAGGAACTTCTGCTCATCAAAAGACACCCTTAAAAGAGTATTAAGACCAGCTACAGAATGGAAGAAGTTTGTTGACTTATGTCTGACAAAGGACTTACATACACAAGACAAAATGAGCTCCTACAAATCAAAAAAGACATCTCAATAGAAAAAGATTTGGACTGGCAGCTCACCAAAGAGGATCTTCAAATGGCAATAAACATAGAAAAAGTTGCTTTATTTCATTATATGTCAGGGAAATACAAATTAATAAAACAATGGACTGTCATTGCACCTGCCACCACACTGGCAAAAATAAAAAAGACTGATAATACCAAATGTTGGTGAAGAGGTAGAGTAGAGTGTATTAGTTTGGTAGGGTGGCCATAGCAAAGTACCATAGATTGGGTGGCTTACACAACAGAAATTTATTTCCTCACAGTTCTGGAGGCTAGAAGTCCATGATCAAGGTGTCCGCATGGTTGGTTTCTTCTGAAGCTTCTGTCCTTTCTTGTAGGTGACCATCTTCTCCCTCTGTCTTCACATGGTCTTCCCTTTGTGTGTATCCGTGTCCTAATTTCCTCTTATTGCAAGGACACCAGTCCTACTGGATTATGGGTCACCCCAATGACCTTATTAAATTACCTTTTCAGAAGACCCTATCTCCAAATCCAGTCATTCTGAAGTAATGGGGGTGAGGATCTCAGTGTACAAACTTTAGGAGGATAAAATTCAACCTGGTGCAACTGGACTTTTCATATACAGGGAGTGCAAATTGAGGTAAATGCTTTGGAAAATGGGTGGGCCACTTCTACTAAAGTGGAACAGACATACATTCTGTGGCCCAGCTATGACTCCATTTCTAGGTGTATATGTAGCAGAAATGCAGACATGTGCATATCAAAAGATATGGGCGAGAATGTTCTTGGAGGTATTCAGAATTGTCCCAAAATGGAAACAAGCCACATCTCCACAATGCATAAATGGATAGATACATTTTGGGGTGTTCATACACTAGAATTCTATAGAATAATAAAAATGAACTATTACTATTCCCAACATAGGTGAATCTCTTGAACACATGTTGAGTGAAAGGAGCCAGATATGAAGGTGTACATTCTGTGCCTTCTACAGAATTGCATTTACATGAGGTTCAAAAATAGGCAAAATTCCTTCATGGTGTTCAAGGAGGAAGTGGGATGCTGACTGTGGGTAGAGAACCACGAGGTGGCTTCTGTTCCTTGATCTGGTTGCTAGTCTTGTACAATTTCATTAAGTTGTGCACTTAGCGTTTGTGCAATTTTCCTCAGGGTGTCAGTTCATTGAAAAAGGTAAAGCCCTTCAACCAAGCCTGGTTCTAGTCTGCGACTGATTTTAAAAAGCCACCTTTGTCAGGACAATTGCGATGTCCAAGTTGTCTGTCCATGCCAGGCCGGAGGCCAAATCAGCGTTACTCTCTTCAAGCTGCTGACCGTGTTTGTAATTCAGCTCTTCAGCAAGTTTGGAAAATTTCTCCCTAAAGATTGCACTTCCCATGGCCAAAGGAACATTAAGTTGACCATTCTTAGAAAGAGAAGCTTAGACAAGGGACTACTTTTTATTATGGAATTGAGAAGGAGGGATCCAGGAGAGAAAACAGCTTGGGTAAACAAAACAAACACAAAGCCCAACAAATTTACCCACACGCTCTCTTGATCCTGGAGGGATCTAAAACTAATTATCAGCACGGATCCCTCTTAAGGACTTCGTTTCTTTATTCCCAGCTGACCATTTAGCTGAACTTGGGCATTAGGTGTCTGAGTTTGTGCTTACCATTGCCAACCCCTCTCTTCCACTCTCTCTGCCTAGATACCGTGGAGACATGTAACCCAACGCAGGGTTTCCCACCATCCCCTTCCTCATTCTACAGGGCAGAGCTGAGCATTCGGAACTGTAGCTTTGGATTTCTCTAGTTTTGATGTAACAGGAAAAACAAAAATTAGCTAACTGGAGAGTCATCTTTGGAACTCTTAAGATTTGGCATATGTGGACCTCATGTGATTCTGGGAGAATTCTGCACCAAAACCAGAATTTTGTTCGCGACAGTCTCGGTTTTATGAGTATCCAAGTAATTGCAGGTGGGGATTTCCTCCTTCCCCGGCGCCTCCTTGGCCCAATGCCACGACACTTTTGCTCTTCCATGTTAAGGAGAGCAAAAATCCTGGCAGGTCTCAAGGGAGCTTTTGGAAGTAGGTGCGGTGGTTACTAAACCCACGTACAAGAGAACGCACTCTATTCCCAGGTGCATCCCACTCAGTCTTGTTTGGACACGTTTTGGATCGATAGGCCCCTTTTAAAAACATAATTCACTAAGTATGTAATTTGGGTGGGTTTTACTTAAATTTCAAAAACAAAAAACAAAAAAAAACCTCTCTGCAGGGACAACTTTGTTAAGAGAAAGGAACTTTTTCCTCAGTATAAGTCTGGCTGCCTCTCCGAGCACATAGCCTATAAATGACCCTTGAAAGGAGGGGGGAGAAGAGGGCAGGAGATATTTCCCAAAAGAATGGCTCTGATTAGATCTACAATGGCATGTCCTAAGAGAAAAACAATGAAGCTGGCAGTTTTCAAAGTGATTCAACACCTGTACAGAGCCATTCAAGGTAATTTTGTTCTCATGGCACATCTGGGGGGCTTTGATTCTCTTGATTGGACCCTGCAAGCCTGATCCCACACGGCCTCACGAGGCCCATCCTAATAGGATTTAAATAAACATATGCAATCCCCACACCCAGGTCTCCTTGCACGACTGCACTTCTTCACCCACGATATCCATCGCCTTTTGATACAGTGTTCCGTTTATCTCTGTGTTCTGTCTGTTACTGGGGGTTTGTCTCCCCCTGCTAGAACGTGACCCCAGGAAGGCAGGCATGGGACCTGTGGTTTGTTCCCTGGTGCACACGAAATGACCAGGACTGGGCCTGGCACACAGTGAACACTCAATAAAACACTTGTGGACAATTTGAAAATTCAGTACCTTAATTAACCAAGTGCCACGCCTTTTCACCATCTTGCCTCAAATCAAACAAATCCCTGGATTAAAAAGTCTGCACTGTTATCCAAAAGGACACTGTAACATCAGGATCAGGGTATACTATCCGTTTTCATAATACAATTTAAGATAAATTATTAAGAAATGTTAATCTTCTAATATCAAGGTATAAAAATCCTGGAAATTAAAATAAATTAGGCATGTAATATATGTGTGCTCTGTGATGTAAAGCAAATTTGGGGTTAACCAAAGATTCTCTAAAGACAAACTTAACGACACAATACATTTGTCTTTAATTATGGCATGAAGTGTCTTTTTGAGGAACACCATTTGAAAAAGTCCGATTATAACTGTTAAAGCTAGATGCCTGGCGTGTGCCAGACACTTTGCCTCTATTACCTCTAATTTTCGCAACAACCCTTCAGGGTAGGCGTCATCATCCACCTGTATAGATGAAGAAACTGAGGCCCAGAAAGGAGAAAAAACTGGCCCAAGGTCACACAGATCTCAGACGAGAACATGGGTTTGCCCTCTCCAGGGTTGATCCCTAGGCATCTGCTCCTTCTCCAGGAAAGAGTGCAATGTGATTTCACGTGATGTTCACATATGTCACTGGTTTCATATTCTCAGTCCACACATATGTTTTGAGTAACTGTTATGTTCATAGCACTGTGCCGGCTTCCTTGGAGATCACTGTACGAAGCTTGCCATCTCGCTGGGAGATGCTCAGGAACCCCTGGCAGCCTATATCACATGAGGAGGGACTGGGATCCAAACAGACGGTTTGGGAGTTCCGAAGAGGGAGGAGCCCTCCTGGGCCAGCCGGGAGCCTCATCACAGGCCGCCTCTCTGCCTTCTCGGCCAGGCAGGGGCCACGGGTTGGGTTCGGCGGCCCAGCTTCTGCCTCCCCCCGGTGCGGCAGCTCAGTCCTCATGCGAAGTGACCTTTCCCCCACCGTGTGGTCTCGGCCAGGGGTAACTGCAGGTGGCTGCTTCCCACTGCCCCCAAATCCTTCCTCTCTTGGATGTTGGCGGGTGGGAAGAGGCAAGGGACCCACACTCAGGCCAATTACAGGCCCACTGCCAGACCTTGGCTCTTGAGTGAATGACCCAGGATGGCGGGCCATCTCCTGGCAGCGATGACTGATGGGTAGAGGCGATGCTGAAGCAGCCACGTCTTGATTTGGTTGCTCCTGAGATGAGGCAGTGACCCAGGTCCCCTGAGAAAAGTGTGCCTTGTCCTTTACGCTTTATCCTGAGTTTAACACGGATGATTATAGGTCATGAAAAAATATTCTAGGGATGATCATCATGGAATCAGAAGGGGAAGCCTGCTTTTAGGAAGTTGTTTACCTACTCTGGTACTTTCTCCACAGGCTGAGGAGTGCCTGACTCTTAATAAAGCTGAGAAATTGCAGTTTTTTCTTTATTCCTCTGCAGTTAGCTGAAGCTTGACAATCACATAAGAAGCCACCAGGTGTCATGGACTCATGGGAAACCTCAGGCCCTCCAGGTGGAGCACAGATCTGGCTGGGGTAACAAGGAGGGCCATCCCAGGGTCCTGGGTGTCCTGCTGGTTTTGCTCCGTGGGATGACACAGGAGAGGTTTTCCTATACTTTGGCCCAGAGCACACGATGTTACCTGCAAAACCACAGCACTGTACCTGGTCCTGAAACCACGGAGATTTAAGCCTGGGATGACCTGTTTGCCGGGTATGTGCTGTGCAGCTCCAGTACAGGACTTACCATCACCTTCCATGGTATGATGTGTACATTCACAGGGCATATTTTTAGAGCACATCTGCCTCTTTCAACTCTCTGCACCCATAGTGATGGTGTGGAACTGTAACTTGAATTCATCAAAGCCAATTATGCCAGTTCCTTTTTCTTGACTTAGATTTTTTCATTTTAAGTTGTCATGGGAAAATACTCTTAATAAATCCCTTTAAACGCAGGGAACTAGGGCAATTACTGACATTTTAAGAATTATTGAAACATTTTAACATTTTTTGATTTATGTTCTGAAAGACATAAGTAATCCTTTCTTCTTTTTCTTTTTTTTTTTCTTTTTGGAAGGGCTTCAATAAATTTCAATGACAGACATTGGGCACACAGACTATTCAAACTTAATTAATTATCTGGCTGTGCCCACAACAGTCACACCTTCAAAACCCTGAGGTCGTAGCCCATCACCTGAGATTCTCCCACACTGAAATAATTGCACACGCCCTTTTGGGCCATGACAGATATATGTACAGGGTGAATTATAGGAAGGGAAGACGCATCCCCAGAGGAAAATCAAGTTTTGTTTGTTTGTTAGTGACTCATCAATGTAGTCATGCATTAAATATTCAATATCTGATTTAAAACACTTGAAGTCTAAGGTAGTATCTTGAAGCAAAAATACACAAGTTGGGTTAACCAATCACATTAGTATTTTTTGTATCATAAATTAGAATAGAAAATTCCATAGCTGGGAAAACAATGATGGAAAGATCCCAAGGATGGTTCAGAGATCCATGGGTGACCAAACCCGACAAGGCTCTCTGGTGGGTTTCTTTCAGTTATGATCAACAGGAAGCTGAAGGCCGCTGGAGGGATCTACCCATGCTCCCTAGCATTCACTTGGAGTTGATTTACTGCATTAGAGTGTGCAACAAAAAATGAACACAGCGTTAACTACTAATACTTGCATTTAACCTAAAAAAGACTTTATGCTCCCATGCATTGCCAAACTTTAAAAATAGGATAAGAGAAAAAAAGACTTGACCCTGAAACCTCTCTTGGAAAAGCTCCTACTTAGGTTACTCGTCGTAAGACAAGACATAGAATATGACAGCCACATGTCAATCATCACTGAAAACCAAACCCTTCCTCCTGACCTCATAAAAAGACGTATTACACAGGTCAACTAAAATGCCGTAAGTCTCATCAGAGTTAGTGGTATGTAGGTCTAGAAGTACGTATACAGAAACAAGTGTAAGAACAGGCCCATGCCCTGCCGCATGCACCTTCAGATGCATCTCTTCTTTGACCACTCCAAGGAAAAACGGCTTGTCCATTCAAACCCTGGACATCGACACTGGTGGCCTGCTCAGTGATAATTTTTACGTGTAACTCCTTGGTTTCTAAAAGGAAAGAGGGCCCTCCTGTGAGGACAGGTGCACCTTCCAACACTGTTTTCTACAGGTCTCAGGTATAATCAGGAGAAGCTGGTTTCTTCAGAGGTGGATGCCCTGCGTGAGGTAAGGGCCAGGTGAGCTACGGAAGTGACCGAACAGGCCAAAAAAATTGACTTCCTCTTGATTATCATTGCTGAGTTAATAATTCAGTTTGGACTTGGACGTCTGAGAACAAGTGCAGAACTGTCAACAGGGCCTGTAACTGTCTGAGAGCTGATCTTCCATTTCCCAGTGCAGGGTAGGCCAGGCAAAACTGAGGTTGACAGTGCGTGCCCCCTCCTGGGACAATCCCACCAGCACCCAGCCCTTCTGATGGGGGCCCAGGGCAGCCACCAGCTCCATCTCTGGGTTACTCCTCTAATTCAGAAGTGTCCCTGCCTTCTGCTTTCCCCTCTACAGCAATCAGAAAAAGAAATTCACACTACAGAACCAATCGCTGATGAGAGACTAATTTGTGGGAGGTAGGTCTTTGTTATCCTAGGATAAGCAGTACTAAAAAAAAAAAAAAAACTCGAGCAAATCTATAGTATAGTGAAAAAAGGTATGGTTGGAGCTTTTCCTTAAAAATTAAAAGAACATTACAAAAAGTCAATTTTATTTTATATTTCAGAAAACATGGGTTATAACTGTAATTATGCACAACTCTTAAAATGAAAAAAGAATGAGTCAGGTGCTGATAGGGGAGGCTCCATTTATGATGCATGACTATACTCTATGGATTTCTCTTTAGACAGTTACAGTGTGATGACACAGAGGGTCACCTGGTGATTTTCCCAAGACCCTCCCCTAGCTATTTAACTCTTTCTCTTTCATGTCTGTATCCTTTATCTGTTGATTCCTTCCTCAGTTGTTAACCTGTCTGAATCCTGCCCCATCCACCTCTGTCGATGGCTTTGTTTATGATACAGGCAATCAACATGACTTTCACAGACTGTGTGAAGTCTGGCCTTTTTTGCTATTTCACTTCATGATAGATCTATTGTATGTGTATCCCACTCCATGGCCAAAGATAGACTGATCCTCCTTATGGTCACATGAAGGCAAGGTGACTCCTTATTGGTGTCAGGAGATGTGTAAGTGAGGGTTAATTTTAACTATGGCCAATTCGCTAACCATGGCCATTAATATTTTCATGTTATGATTACCTTGGATTCCCTGAGCAACATTATAAATATTTCTTCAGATAGAGAAATCCTCTTTTACGTCCCAGAACTGAATAACTGCCTATTTATTCTTTTCCAATAGTACAAGCCTAAACTTGAAGTGAGGCCTAAAACTGAATTTTCTTGAGTAACTAAAGAAATACCATATCCTCACAATTTAATATATACCATTCTCATAATTGTTTTCTAAGCATAATGGAAATTTTATTTTATCCGAAAGATTTATTATACCCAAAATATTTTTTCCCAAAAGATTTTTTAAGAAACTATTTTTCTTTGATTTGTAAGTTATTTGGTTGTTTTGTTGATCCTTTTCATTTAACATCTAGCTTTTATTGCATTGTGGACTACAGAAGTTCTATGTTTTTGGAATATATTCACATTTCCTCTATTACTTAATGTCAAATTTTTAAAGTGAATGTTCATGGACATTTGAAAAGAATTATTTGACCAATATAGCATTGATATATTTTGTCTCTTAAATCACAGTTATATGTTGTTATTCAGATCTTTCTTGCTTTTAAAAATAACAGATTTACTGAGATACAATCAACATACCATACAATTCACTGATTTAAGGTATACAGCTCAAAGATTTTTGTATATTCACAGGGTTGTACATCACCATATTCCAATTTTAGCCTAACTCTATCAAAATTTACTTCAGATTTATAATGACTTAGTTCCCGTGAAATAAGGGAATTTTACTCCTAAATAGCTCTATTCCATCCCCTCTTTATGCTATTATTGTTATAAATATTACATCTCCATATGTTAAAATCCCACTAGTACACTGTTATAATTAGTGCATTATGTAATTAATGCTTTATGTGTTATAAAGAAACAGAGAAGAAAGGGAAACAAGTATATATTTATAGAATTGTTACTCTTACTTACCCTTTCTGGTTCTTTTCATTTATTACTGTAGATTTGGATTATCATCTGGTATGCATCCCCAATATAGCTTTGCTCCCACCTTCCTTCTGTGTAATGTTATTGTCAAAAATACTGTATTTCCATATATTACAGACCCAACAATACAATTATATATCCATTGTTTTACAAGTCAGCTTAGGGAATACAAGAGAAGAAATACACATTTATGTACTGTCTTTTACAATTACTACATAATTATCTTTATTAAAGTTCTTTGAGTGTGTGTGTTTGTGTTCAAATTACTGTCTGAGGTCACTTGCTTTCTTCCTGAATATTTATCAGGCAGGTGTGCTATGAACAATGAACAAACTCTCTCAGGTTTTATCTGGTAATGTCTTTATTTCATCTTCATTTTTAAAAAGATAATTTTGGATATAAGATTCTCATTTGACAATATTTGACTTTCAGCACTTTGAATATGTCATTCCGCTGCCTTCTGGCCTCCATTGTTTCCAGTGAAAAGTCTTCTGTTAATCTTCCTTATGTTTGGTAAGTTGTTTTCTCTTGCAGTTTAATGATTTTATCTTTGTCTTTGGCTTGCAACATTTTTACTATGATATGTCTGGACGTGAATCCTTTGTTTATCACACTTGGAGTTCATTGAGCTTGTTGGCTGTGTAGATTAGTGTTTTTCATCAAATTTGGGGAGTGTGAGTCATTGTTTCATCAAATACTGTTTGCTCTTATATCTCTCTCCTCTATTTCTGCTAATTCCTTTTTGTGTATTTCGGTGCATGCAATGGTGCACTTTTTTTCTAAGACTTTGTTTTTCCCTTTTCTCTTTATTATTGTTTGTTTTACTCTCTGTTTGGATAATCTATATTGATCTGTCCTCATGCTCATTGATTTTACTTCCGGTAGCTCAAATCTTCTGTTGAGCCTCTCTAGTCATGTTTTAATTTTGATTATTGCACTTTTCAATCCCAAGATTTCTGTGTTGCTTGTTAAGTAATTTTTATTTTTTTATTGATTTGACATTGTTAACAATCCTTAATTCTTTAAGTAGAGTTTCCTTTAGTTCTTTGAAAGGAAATAGCTGTTTTGAAGGTTTTTTTCCTATTTTACCATTTGGGCCCCTTCAAGTCCATGTTTTTTTTAATATTTACCTCTTTGACCTGTCAAAGAATAAGAGGTATATTAAAGTATCTCACTAAAAATGTGGCTTTGTATATTTCTTCCTTATATTTCCAACTTTTAGCTTTATAAATTTTGATGCTGTTCTAGGCACATAGAAGTTTTTAAATATTACAGTGTTATTAAATATTGAGCAGCTATAAATTAATATTTATAAAACATGAATTAAAAATAATGATATAACAAATATCAGGATATGTACCCATCAAATTTAGGGAAAAAATTATCATTTGTTTACTTTTTATTTTGAAGGACAAATTTGTAGGAATTATACTACCAGACATAAAGACTTAGTATTATGTTGCCATAATATGTTAGTGTGGAATTAATGCAAAGGTAGACAAACATACCAATATTACAGAACAGAGTGTGTGGAAATCAATTCCCACATATATAGACAATTTATGATAAAAGTGACAAATGGACAGTAGTAGATTTGATTTGTAGAAGCTCATATATTTATAGTAGCCCTGTATGTGTTATATATGTTACAAATATTTTCTCTCTGTTTGTAGTTTATCTTTAACCCTTTAGCTTAAACATTTTCTTGTCTTGGTTATACAGTTTTTTTGTTCTTGTTTTGTTTTGTTTTTGTATGTGGTCAATTCTGTTCCTTTTGGAATTCCATGTCTCATGTATTACTTAGGAGAATCTTCCCCAATCCAAGCTTATAAAACCATTTTACTCAAATCATATAAAAAGTTTCAGAAAAAATATTTAGATCCTTAATTCATCCAGAACTTCTTTTCATGAATACTGTGTGGTAAGGCCTCTAACAAATAGCCAGCTGTCACTTTCCCAATAACTGACTGATCCTTTCTTTCCCAAGTAATTTAAAGGGCCACATTTTTCATCTTCTAAATTCCCACACATAACTGTCTCTGTATTGGGCTTTCTGTACTGTTCCACTGGTCTATTTGTCTAATCTTGGGCCAATATCACACTGGTTTAATACCTATAACTTAAGAGTCTATTTTGATAAAAGTATATATACTTTATAATAGTAGGACAAGTGTCTGTTTGGTGTTTTTTCCTAAGCCTATAGTGGATTCAGAAAGCACACTTTAAGGTATCTGAGTCTAGATGCAGTGGTCTAGGGATACACAGACTAAAGCCAAGCAGAGCAAATAGATCAGAGTCTAGAGAAGTATATTTGTTGCCAGACTCCTTGGAAACAACCACAAAAATATACTGGACAGAATTATGATCTCCAGCTTCACTGGCCCCCGTGTGCTCCGAAGTCTCACTTTTCCAGAGTCAAGTCTCTTTCCTATTCTTCTTAGCTCCATTTCAGACTTAAACCCCTCTGTAAAAAACCATCTCTCCATTTACTCCCCAAGATGAGTTTTTCTTCTATTTTACAGAGTAAAAACAAACCATAAATGGGAACTTCTCAATTTTCTAATGGCAAACCTACAAACTTGCACCTAAATCTGTCCTTTCCTATTTCCTTCCTGTTAAAATGGAAGGAGAGTCCTGCCCTCCCACTCCCAAGCTCTATTTAGCAAGATCTGGCCCTATTGCCTCCCATCCCCTTAGGGAATAGCTCCTCTCTATTTCTGTTTAAACATGTCTATCCCTCTCACCCTAACACACACACACACACACACACACACACACACACACTTTCACTGCAGGCTTCTCTGCAGCTATCTTGCTATCTCGTTCAAAGCCACACTTCTAGAAAAAGTCGTCTGAACTTATCATTTCTTCTCCCACTCATTTCTCAGTCTACTACAAAGGTCACCAGTCACTTCCTTATTGTTAAATCTTGACTAATATTCTTATCTCTTCAATCTGTTTCTCACTGTAGCAGCCAGAATAATCCTTTTAAAACGCAAATTTGGACACATTATTCCCCTCTTTAAAAAGCTTTCATGATTTCTCATTGATCTCAACATAAGATCCAAACTCCTTGATAAGGCCTCCATCTTCAGTCTATAGAATTTATAATTCTGGTTGTTGGCAAGTTTCTGATCCTACACATTAAAGTGCAGTATTCCAGGTAGTATATGCCTTCTAGATACACAAAGGGCTTTATTAAACATAAGCTTTTGTTACTATTGTAAAGTTATTCACACTTTTTCTAATAAAAAAACTTTTGTCATTAGAATGTATGTATTTTAATATATATTTTGCTGTATAAAGCCCCATTAAAAATAAGAAACACTTATATAAAATTTGGTATCAAGTCGTTTAATTTATGCTGAGGAATCAGTCTAATAAGACCCATCTTTATAAGGTCAATCTTTTAACTTAGAAGTATAAAATATTTAGTTGAGAATCTGCAACTAGAAATATATATATGTAATATATATATATAATATTATATTAGCTTTGGAATAAACATATTTATATGTGTGTATTATATATTTTTACATATTATGTGTATTTATTTATATTTATTATATAAATATATTTGATATAGTATATGTATTTATATAAATACATTAATATATGTTTCTTCCAAAGCTAAGTGTATATCTCTTTTTGAAAGAAGGAACATAATTAATCTTGATTTTCTTCAAACAACAGAGGGCCCAGAGGAGAACATTTTTAATTAGCACCTGAGATCAGGTGGAAGTGGATAGAGCTCCTGCACTAATGGCCAAATTACAGTGCGGTCCATACAAATAGGCATTCAGTTCCTCAAGGGAAGAGAAGACAAAAGAAAGAAAGGTGACAAAAATAATCCAGTAATAGTCCTAGTCATAATCCTGTTACTTTAAGGCAATTACCCACGTCAGGCCTATCTTTTCTTCCAAGTATCACCTTCATTCCTTCTTGGTGATTTTGAGAATTTGGTCACCACTGGTTGGGGCTCATGCAAATGAACATTTAGATGAATTCATTTTCTGCTATTGGAAACAGTGATATAATGTACTTCCTTATTTCTTTGCATGTATGATGATCTCTTTAGAAGAAATGATCAAATTGGAATTTATTGCAAATTGCCAAGTGGCCTTCTAGAAGGGTTTTATAAAATTACTTTCCCACTGACCATATGTATAGTGCCAATTTCCTTACATTCTCATTAACATCATTTATTAACATTATTTTTGATGATTTGTAATTATGATAAAATACGGTATCTCATTGATTTAATGTGCATTTGGGTAATAATAAGAACATATTTTTTCATGCTTCAGACCATTAGTGTTTCTTGTGAAATGTTTGTTCATGTCCCTGACATTGTGTTGTTCATCTTTTGGTTGTTGCAGATATTTCTCCAGTTGCTCATTTGTTACTATTTATGGTATATTTTTATATTCATACTTTGTTATGTTGCAGATATTTCTCCAGTTGCTCATTTGTTACTATTTATGGTATATTTTTATATTCATACTTTGTTATGTTGCAGATATTTCTCCAGTTGCTCATTTGTTACTGTTTATGGTATATTTTTATATCCAAAAGTTTTAAATATTTATGTTATCAATTTTCTCAACTGTTTTCTCTGTCCTTTTTTTTTTTTTTTTTTGTAGGTCAAGTGTATGTAACTTCCTTGCGGCAGGTTCCTATCCCACAGGGGAGCAACTTGCTGACCTCTTTGAGAGCCTTGGGGCAGGGGTTGGGTACTAATCAGGGAAATTTTTCCTACTGTCTTGGGTGCATGGGGCATCTTACCTCCTGCTGGTCATTGGTTCCTCTCTGGCCCTGAGAGCCAGTGGCATCTGCCTAGTAATGCAGTGGGTGGTACAGAGGGGTGGGGGAGGGGTGCCTCTTTCTTCAGCACAATGGCTGCTTCCACTCCCTAACCCCCAGCAACCATCTAACATGATCAAAATTGGGAAATTAACATTGACATGATACTGTTAATAAATCTACAGACCCAATTTGACATTCTACAGTTATCGCACCGATGTCCTTGATTAGAGGTCCAGAATCCAATCTAACATCCCGTGTTGCCTTTAATTGTCATGGTCTCTTTAGTCCCCTCTAACCTGGGGTGATTTTCCACTTTTCTTTGTCTTTCATGACTTTAACATTTTTGAAGAGTACTACCAGTTGTTTTATAGAATGCCCCTCAATTTGAGTTTATATTTCGTCATGACTAGGTTGAGATTATGCATTTCAGCAAGAATGCCACAAGAATCACGTCTCCCTCAGAGCATTGGAACAGGGGTCCGTGACGTTGATATGCCCTATTCTTGCTGATGTGAACTTTGATCACTTGGTTAAGGTGGCATCTTCCAGGTTTCTCCAGTGTAAGGTTATTGTTTTTCCCATTGTAATTAACGAGTATCTTGTGGGGATCTACTTTGAGAATATGCAATATCCTGTTTCTCATTATACTTTCACCCACTGATTTTAACATTCATTGGTGATTCATGCCTGTGGCTGTTGTTATGGTGGTGTTTGTCTAATGGTGATTTGCTATTTCAATCACTCTTTCTACATTTATTAATTGGAATTTGCTGTAAGGAAGAGCTGTTTCTTCCCTACCATCTATTTGTTTATTCAATTATTTATTTATGTCAGAATGAACTCATATTTATTTTATTCTGTGACTTATAATCCACTGCTATTATTTATTTTGTTACCCAGATTGCCCCAGATTTGGCCATTAAGAACTCTTTCAAATGAACTCCTATGTCCTTTGGATATGTCTCTATTATATTTGAGCATTTCTTTATTTCCTGGCATCACGAGATATGAGATTATTCTTGTCTTTTCCATGCCCAACTCTGGAATCATCTACTTCTCCAATGAGCCCTAGTTCCTCTCATTGAAGAAAGGTATTTAGAAACCATGATTTGGTCTCTAGGTGGGGTCATTGCTACTGGGGTGTCATTGCTTTTAGATCCTCTCAGTGGACAAAGCTAGAGAATACCTATCTATCTATCTATCCACCATCTATTGAGAAAATATATATGTACTCACACATCTGTATTTATTTCTAAATCTATAAATCTGTGTGTTTACTACAAATCATGGACTCATTTGGATAACCTCTGCTTGTAATCCAACACCCCAGGCTTCTTTCAAGTCTCCCTCTTTCCTTATTTGTAAGTGCTTTCTCCAACAGTGAGAAATTTGCTCTCATTATCCAAATCTCATTACACATTTGCTCAGTCCTAGCATATACATAAAATAAGTTCAGAATTGCTACCATCTCTTTTGAAAAATTTAGTCACTAGTGCATATTATCTGTCTACAGTTCTTTTTGTATTTCACCTTATCCAATCAAAATAGTATTTTCCAAAGTTACTTAGGTTAGCTTCTATCTTTGCCACAGTGTGTTTATGTTGTTCATTTGTTGTATAGCTAGGTTCATTGATTACTGTTTATATTTCACTTTGGGTTCCTCCCACATCCTGGTTGGTGTTAACTATTTGTTTATTGCTGGGGTGTGTGAAACCGTACCACAGTCCTCAGAGTCAGAGCTATACAAAAAGGTATACTCACAGAGGTATCACTCTCCCCCTCATCCTTTCTACCCTCTTCCCTATTCCCATCCACCCTTGTAGGAAACCAGTCTCATAGTTTCTGGCTTATTCGTCCTGTATTTCTTTTGCATGAATGATTCCCTGCCCAATCTTGGTGGTAAATGGACAAACACAGTGGCCAAGGCTTAAAATGACATGGTAATAAAGTACCTTCATATGGATTTCTCAAGGATGAAGATGTGTGTGTAGGTGTTTGCTACAACAGGCAAGCTACTTAGACCAGGACAGGTGCTAGCCAAGGGTGAGAAGACTCTAGAATGGGTAATAGGGGAGGCAGGTGATGAATATCAGTGTAGCCTTGAGACCAGCTGCAGCAGTAGGGGCTGTGGTTCATCCACTAGCTATCTTCTGACAGATTTCTCCAGGAAAGGAGATCATCCAGAATCTTAGAAATACTCATGGCTGAGATTAACTTATTATAAACGGTAAGTGGATTCAAGCAGTCCAAGAGGTGAACCATGGTGAACGGTATGGTGCATCTCCAAGTCCCAGGCACCCCACTCAAGATGGAGACACCCTTCCTCCAGCCTCACAAGTACCTGACACATCAGTGTGTGTGTAAAAGAGAACCTTACCTTTCCATGAGATAAGAGCAGAGTGTAACAGACAGAATAATAGCAAAAAGCACAACAAGGTGCATTTTAATGTTAACATACGCCACTGAGGGGCAAGAGTAAGTCGGCAAGAGGCTGGGAGTGGAGACTTGGCTTGGAGCTGGAGGAGTGGGAAGGCTTGTGGAATGGCCCACCAGACAGCACACCAGAACTGGGGGCACGTATAACTTCTCCACTATTCACCACTTCTTTCTCCCTTTTCTGTCTGCCCTGAACACACCGATCTCACAAGCTATTCTGGCTGCTGCAGTTCAGCCAAGATAAGGCTGGAATTTTTTGAAAATAAATTTACTATTTGGCTGTCAAGTTTGCCTAGGCCTTCCCACTGTGGGTACAGTGGGTCTTTGAACAGTAATAGAACAAATCTCCCACCTCGGTCACCAAGTATTTCCTAGCCAGCCCCTGGGGCCCCAACGTAATGGACCGCACCATTAATACCTCCTGACATCAAAGTCTCTTGCGGAAGGGCCCCTCAGCACAGCCTCTACTTCAGCTTCTTCTTTATAAAGCTGATGCCCGTATGCTGATTCTGATGTTGCCAAAACCACACATTCTAGAGGCATCAAAGCAGTTCCCCCTGGACTGGAGAAACGGGGTTGTTCACAGAGGTGGGGGGAAATGTCACTCACTTCATGTGGACCATAGAGCTGTGCTTGTCCCTCCAAATTTCAGCTTTCCTCCAGAAACCTTCGCAGAGAAAAACAAAACAACAAACTTTATATTCCTCTTCCAGCCAAATATCCAACATGTATGTCTATGAATGCTGGTGGCTCAAGCCACTAAACCCAAGCAAATCTGAATCCCAGTTTAGGCTCATATAGGAACTGGTACAAGTACAGGAATCTAAAAGAAAAATAAAATGGAAATGGAAGAAGGTAGATTCCTTGACTCTAAGACAAAGAACTGTGGCCCACAAGCCCATCCAGCCTGGCTGGGTCTCCTTGGCCATGTTCTTAGCTGTTGGCACAATTTTTCCCATTCCCCAACCCCAGTGCCTTTCTCTGCAGGACTGCCAGCACTTGGGACAGTGCCTGACACAGAGTGGGGACTCAAAAAACATTGGTTGAGGGAGGCAGATGAAAAAGAACGCAGGGATGAAGAAATGGCACAACTACATCCCTCTCTCTGCGCAGCTTCTAATGACTGACCAGGCATCTGGACCTTAGCGTAAGAACAGGGCTCCCACAATGGCCCAAGGATGGCTCCCCAGGTTTCCGCAAGTACTCTCCCTCTAACTCCTCCTCCCTCTTTACCACTCACCTCCTTTTCTGGAGGAGCTCTGCGGCTCTGCTTCCCCTCTGGCTCCACTCCTCTGTCCATCACAGGTTTGCCAGCAGAAGCACAGGCACCACTGGTGGGCAAGGTGGGCTCCAGGCCCTTCTGCTGAGCTCAACTTTGTTACCTATTTGGCTAAACTCTGGGCTTAATCTGACTTGTTAATGTTTTAAAGTGTCCTGTTTTAAGTTAATGTTACCACTGCAATGTACCTCAAATACTTTATTTTCTAAATAGACTTTATTAGAATAACTTTAGATTTGCAAAACACTGAGGAGATAGTACTGAGATTTCCTATTTATTCTGCACCCAGTTTCCCTTATGAATAACATCTTACATTACTGTAGTATATATTTGTATATATTATATACAAATTAGTATCTATGTTACATATATTACATATATTCTACTATATATAATATATATGATGTATATACTATATATAATACCTTTATCAATTATACAAAAATACATATTTTAAATTTGTAAATATATTTAGATAATATATAAAATTATATATAACTTATATACAAATATATATGTATACTATAATATAATATATATAAGTATATATTTGTTACAGCCAATACTGATACATTATCTGATAAATTAAATCCTATACTTTGTTCAGATTTCCTCAGTTTTTACCCAATGTCCTTTTTCTGTGCACAGATGCATGCAGGTCTCCTCATGTGCACAGGTAGGTGATGCGTACCTATCTTCATGTGCTCACATGGCACATGCCTCTCCTTGTACACACAGATGACATGTACTATTCTTAAATGCACAAATTACATGTCTTAACTCACAGGATAATGGGATCTGACGTGGTAAAGTGCTTTATAATGGATATTCACAGTATTTGCTCACTGTTCAAGTTTAAACTGTGCCATATTTTTCTCTTTCATGCATGGGATCTGCTTATGAAATTTGGGGCTGTACTAAGACAACCATTTAGCATCTAAGCTGTTACGATTCCAAACAGAGCTTCCAAAGGTAAAGTTAGAGGTGTAAATCTTACTGAGAAAGATGGGGATCAAATCACACAGGGCAGAACCAATCAGTTTACCATAGTGATGAAGTCTCCACCAGCGTGACCACAGTGTCATCTGCCATTTGAAGTGGATATTGATGGATCTGCTCAGTACTATCTTTTCCTCTAGGAAATGCCTCTGCCACCCCCCCAGAGCTGCCGTGTTAGTACGTTGTGACCCGCTCTGGGCCATTTGATCACTGCAGTGATGAGCACTTGACCCAGCTGGGTCAAACCGAGTCCTTGATTAGGATTTTGTCACAGGAACTTAAAAAGATAGTTAGCCTTTCTTTGGTGACCAAAGCTGTGAACACTGAGATTGTCAGTGACCATGTGAAGAAAGTATGTGTGCAAGCAGGAAGAGTAATGCAACCAATAGGCACACACAGAATACAGACACAGAGAGACAGAGACAGACATGGAGGCATTTGAGCACATGAGTTCTTGGTTCTGATATGGCTGTGGCATTTCATGAAAAATGCCCTAAAATCTTTGACCAAGTCTTTGTTCTTGTTAAGACTAGTCAGGGATTACTTCCAGGCAAAACAGCCTTAACCAGTGCAGAATAATTGATAATCAGTGTCATATTATTTTTAATATACCACAATAGATACCTACTGAGATGCAAACCTGTGACAGACATTATTTCAGTTCTCAGAAGATAGAGCTGCAGTCCAGATCTCCTGTCAAAGCTGGTTAATTTGGCATGTCAACTTTTCAGAGACTTTCCAAATACACATTTATGCTAAATACTTAAGTATTATCATAAGTACTTAAGACACTTAAGATAAAGTTAAGTTTGCACAGTAAACTTTTATTGATCTGGCTTTCAAACAAGAGGAGATTTCAAGTTACTAAATTTTTCCTCTACTCGGTTTTATGGAAACAAATGAAAAAGACATTGTAACTAAGGGAACTATTCTAAAAAACACCTTTTGGGATACAATTTAGGGTCAATACCAAAGCTTCAATATTATGCACATTTCAGTGCCTGAATCATCAAAGCAATATTAAAAACAGTTTGACCTTGTTTTGGAGTGTATTTTAGTCCACCATAATTCCATGGATATAATTTGTTTAGAATTCATGCATGAGCATCATGGTAACGATAGCTAACACTTCTGAGTGTTGACCTTATACCAGGCAGGCACTGTTCAAGGCGCCTAACTTATATTAACTCCTTTAATCTTCACAGAAATCCTAATAGGCAGATACTGCTGCTATCTCCATTCACAGATGACAGAGGTTAATTCACCCAAGGTTATACAACCCTTAAGAGGTGAAGCTGTGCACAGAACAACCTGAACACTAGAGTCCATACTTAGTTAGGTAACTAAGATAGTTAATCACAGTAGCTTTCACATAAGTAGCATATTCAACTAACAGGACATCCTATTTCTCAAGTACTTTAGAAGGGATTTTAATGTACTATTTATTTACAAAATTCTTTGGATTTGTAGAATACCTATTGGTATCAGTGAGGCAAAGACCTATGCAGTAAAGTTTTCTTCTATAATGACTGCTTAGGTCCCTTGCATATGTGTAGGTCTAAATCCTTTGACTTGCAATAAAGGAACATTGTGGATCTCTTTAAGGCACAGACAGCCCCTACTAGGCTCTCATTTATTTCCTTATGGTGAGAGCAAATGTGAGGCTTCCCATCTCTTTGGGTAAAAATCAGAGCCCTTCTTAGGCCACAAGTCCCTGTCTCCCTCACCGGTCTCCCCTGGGGCACTGTGTTTCGGCCTTATATTTCTCCCACCACAAGATCTTTAGATAAGACATTCCCTCTCGCAGACACACCCACTTTATCAGTGCCACCTAGCCAAAACCTATTCATCTTTTAGGCCTTCCCAGACCCACAGACCAAGTTGGCTTCTCTTCCTACGATTGCTCACAGCATCTTATACTTCGTTCTTGTAGTATCTATGAAAATGGTAATAGAAAAATTGTGTCATTACTGAATATCTGTCTCTGTCTCTGGCGTAAGCTCCATGTGGGCAGGGACAGAAGTGGTCTCGTTCATCGCTGCATCCCCAGCTCCTAGCCCACAGCTTAGGACATTTTTAGTGCCAAATAAGTATCTGTGAACTGGGTAGAATTACCAGCTACCAGTTGAAGAAGAAATAAATCGTCTCCTTGGCATTGACCAGGCCTGCTGAGTGGGCGAGAAGGCCTGCCCAGGGAGACACAGAGGGCGGGGAAGCACCTTGGCAGAGGGGTTGGTAAAATCGGAGGATAAATTCATACACCTATACAATTTTTTTTCTATACAATTTTTAAGTGATTAGTGAATGCTGAGGGTAAAATTATGATTTTGTGGGTAATAAAATATAGTCCCATTTTAATAGTGCTAAGATCTAGATCAAAGAAATTTCAATTCACAACACAGAGGGCCAAAACGTTTTGATGATATTGTGCCATTCTACTATGGGTGCTTCAATTTCAGTTGCATCCCTTTTTCTGTTTTTTAATCTATTTTTTGCAAATGTTTTATCATCTGTTTATTGATTCCTCGAAACATGCTGATGCGGAGAGCTGGTGCCGTGGCGATGAAGAAACGTTTCCTCTTTCAAAGACTGTATTTTTTGGACGGTAAGGTTGCTAAAGAGGAAGCCATCAAACCTATGGGGCGGGCTCTGTCCTCCACTGAGCGCGCTGCTTCCTGGCTTTAAAACGCCCTCGGATCCTCCTGTGAATTGTTTTAGATAAATACACCCGGATTGCCATTCACTTTTTGAGATCACATCTCTCCATCTGTTTACCTGCAAGACACCACACGGCAATCAATAGTGGAAATTCCATTCGTTTTCCCGTAACAACGAGCCACAATTTGCGGTGTTCGCCAATGTGATATCAATACTAGCCGACTAGGCTGGAAATTTTTTGCTCCGTTCGTTTTTCAACAAGTTTGCAGTTTGCTCCGCTGCAGGGAGGTCCAGGACTTCCCTCAGGCTCCATCCGATGGGCGCTGCCCGGCGTCGGCCGCGCGCCCCACGTCCCGGGAGGCGAGTCCGGTGGGCGGCTCCGGGAAACAGTGCCTCTGAGAGACGCCCGGGGCTCCCCGAGGACTTGGTGAACAACAGACATCGGTGATTCAAAGAAACACTTCAGGAGACTGCTTTACAAAGACAGGTGCTGCCTTCACAAGGCTGCGGTTCTCCAAAGCCTCCAACTTTCACAGAACCTTTCCGACAGGGCGTCGCTCGCAGCTCCCACCTCAGCCCCGCGCGCGATCTTCCCAGAGACCGCGGGCGCAGTCGGATCGCACCGCACCCGCCCATCCCGCCGAGTCGCAGCGCGGCGCGGCCAACACCTCCCCCACGTGCCCGCCTCTCTCAGCCAGGACGCTCGCGATTGGCTGGCGGCCCTGCTCGTCGCGAGGGGAGGGCGCGCCGTCCGCAGGCCGGAGCTCCCATTGGTCCTGGCGGCGGCGGCAGCGTGCGAGGGCCCGGCGAGGAGGGGAAGCCGGCGGCGACGGAACGGGCGGAGGCTGCCGGTTTCGTAACCGTCGCTCCTCCTCGCTGACTCGCGGGCTGCGAGGCCTGGGTCGGGTTGGGCCGCGCCGCGCGGGGCCGCTCGAAGTGGAGGCCGCCTGGGCACAGGCGGGCTGGAGGCGCAGGTAAGGAAGCCGCGGGCGGGAGGGCTGAGGGAGGAGGAGGAGGTGGAGGCCGCGGCGCAGCCGGCCGCTCGCGTGGGTGCGGGCCCGGCGCGAGGAGACCCAGCCCGGCCTGAGGCGGCCGGCTCGCCGGGAAGGCCCAGGGCGGCCCGCGGCGCGGGCGGCGGCCCCGCGCAGCGTCTGATGCAACCTGCCGGCAACACCCGACGGGCCGCTGAGCTCATCCCTGGCCGCGGCCCAGCGACGCCACCCCGACCCCCGCGCTCCCCCTCGCTGCCGGCCCGGGACGGGGTGGAGGACGAGGTGTGCCCCTCCAGACAGAACCCGGCCCTCTGTTTGGGAAACGGGCGGTTGTGACAAGCTAGGCTCCTGTGGGCCCCCGGGGATAAAGGGTATTCCCAGAATAGCAGAAGGTGGACCGTATCTTACTCTAGTGCCACATAGGCTGTTTCCTGCCCCTCCAGAGCTGCGCAGTGTGGGTTAGTCGAGAATAATGCCTAGAAGTTAATGGAGTGATAATAGGGAAAACAGTTGATTTTTAAATACGTGTCATTAAAGAAATAATAATATGCTTACTTAAGGAACTATAATTTAAATATATCCTGCAATTCATTGTTGAACATAGGTTAGATGAACGTACAGCGACCACGAGTTGAACAGAAGAGACAAGAGCATGAAATGTAGCACTTGGTTAGCATGGTTGGAAACAGTAAGGAAAATAGCAAGCAGAGGGTGTCTAGATGGAGAGGATGGAAATGCATGTTTGAGGGGAAGGTAATCTCTGTTCTTATAAGTAAGTTTGTATCTTTTTGTTTTTCGGAAGGTTAAATTTGGTTTTCCTCTTGTCTGAGGTTTATGCTTAATCTGGTATTTAAAAATGTGTCAGTTTCAGAAAGGTTTTGATGTTGATGGGTTACACAAAAACGGGTAGTTCATTTTCTGCGCCAACACTTAGTTGAATCCTTGTTTGAAGAGATTGTCCTTCAATTCAGGTAGGATATATGATTCCTAAAGAAATTATTGAAACAAATACTATAAGGGCTTGCCTTACTAAGAAATTCTTTATCTTGAAGTTCTTGATGTTTAAAAGTTTTTTGGTGAGCTATTACCACTTGAGTATTATTTGGACTAAGTTCTTAAAGTTGACTCTCTGTTTCTGGAAAGACTCACTGTAAACACGGATAATTACAAGATGCTAATGAGCTGAGGAATTTTTCAATTTCCTGATTCCTCCTGGTGGGCACACTTGGCTGATGCAGCCATTTTTAATATTTGCCACAAAAACAGGTAGAAATGAAACATTATCTAAGTTTTCAAGAGCATATGATGACTGTCAGCAAGGTTGTCTGATCTTGGAGCAGCGGTTTCATCCCTAGGGTTTTAAACAGAGTGTGGTGAGTTCCTGATAAAAACAAATAGGACTTTATGGGGCTGAATTTGGTCTTCTGGTCTAAGATTGCCTCACCTGATCACAGTAATGCTAAATGCAGGTAGCCATAATCCAGATTTATTGTATATTCTTGAGAGGGGGTGCTTCTGTGGGTTCTTGGAAGTACATTGGCCTCCTACATTTTTGGCTTTCCAGCCCCTAACAGTTAAAAAAAAATTTTGTATGACCTAATTAGAAGTATAAAAATGGTGTGTGTAGTATGTTTTGTATGTTGTAAATCACATGAAAAATAGGTTAAAAAGGTAACATTAAAACAAGACAAATGAACATTTTCTTCTCATACTCCAGTGGACCGCTTTTGTACTCCCTAAAGGGATGCACCCTCCTTCATGGACTCCTGTTTTGGGTCATGAAGCAAAGACCACAGACAAGAATGATGTTTACTGTATAGCCTGGGGACAAGTAGCAGATAGAACTGTAATTTAATTTCTTTGCACCTTTAAGAAAGACCATGAACTTTAGGTAGTAGGACTGTAATATCTTAGTAACACTCTTTATTAAATTGTACTTGTTTCTTTTAGGAGATTTCAATGCTAGCCAATCTCGTTTTTTATATAATACTTTTATACAAATAAATGTTTTCTGTTAGCCTTTTGAATTTGTACTCAGCATATATTTCTTGAGCAGTACCGCTATATGCCTTGCCCTGCATTAGATGCATTAGGGCAGGTGGAGACAAAAACAGAGTCCTGCCTTTAGCTTGGTCTACAGGGAGACAAGCTGGTGCTGGAGTTGACAAAGAAACTGGGGGAACAAATTGGGTAGAAGCACAAAGAGAGCACGGACCATTTAAGGGACTGATGGTGGTTCAGTATTGTTGAAGTGTGAAGTGTGAGGGAGCAGGGCCTGGAGTGTGGGTTTAATACTCTGGATTTGATCCTGTACACCAGAGCCACAGAAGGATTTTTAGCAAGAGGGTGTGACATACTCTTGAGTGTTAGATTGCTGTGGAGACAGTGGTAGGAGGGAATACTGCTAAACCAGAGGAGACCAGTGCCCCTGAGAGATGATGTCAGCCTGAGGTAATTCTGTCATGTTAGGATGGAGAAAGATGGTGGATGTGAGTTCTTTTTTATGTGTGGTGGGGAACTGTCAGGTACTAGTGATAGAACAGATTTTGAACAAGGGAGAATATTTTGGAGTATAGGCCTTCACTGAGGAAGTTTGAGTTTAAAATTTTATTTTATGGGGGCATGGGGATGAATATCTGGTTGTACATATGTGAAAAAAAAATGACAGGTGGGTTAGGAAAATTCTTGACAGGTTTATTGTCCCAAATGAAACTTGAGAAAATTTTTTGTTTTACTCATTCTTTCATTTGGAGTTCTCATTTTGTTATGAATTTGGATCAATATTAATTGAGTTAAGAAATTTAAATTTTATAAAATGTTACCTACTTAGTCTTTTTTAAGATCCATTATTAATCTGTAGCAGTGGTTGTCAGATTTCAGTGTCATCAGAATCACTTGGGGGTCCCATTAAGACAAGATCGCTCAGCCCAATTCCTAGAGCTCTTGATTCCTGCTGGTGGGGCAGCCTGTGAATTTCCATTTTTAACAAGTTCCCAAATGATAATCGTGCTGGTCCAGGGACCACACTTTGAGAACTGCTGATCTTTAGTTTTCTACTCTGCTTGAATGATTCACATGCAAGGAAACAAGGGACCACCCTACTTCCTGTGGAATGAACTGTGGAATAGTATTTGTCCACATAGGAGCCAGACTTTCATTTAGGGTTGAGTATCCAGATTTGAAACAGTATTTTTGCCCGGTGTATGTGCTCAGTAAATGTTTCTGGAAGGAACAAAAGCACAAATGAAGTGTAAACTGTAAAATGTGTAACTTTTGGAGGCTTCTGTTTTGCTCAGTGTAAAAAACTGATAATCTGTTCAGCATTCAGTCTTTTAGACCATTTAGCTCTTGACCTCCTTGTTTCATTTTTCTTAATGGATGTCTCTTCACTTCAAGAGCTATTTTCTTTGGTTGAAGAACTTCAAAAAAATATTTTGGGGGTTCTTTTTATTATCTCCAAGGTTCCCTTTCTTACATTTTTACCAGTTTGATGATTGCACCTTGTTTTTCAAGCCAAAGGGCTCATTTTCCAAACCTCGCCTACTTAGTCAGCCTAGTACCTTGGCATGACGAGTCAGCCTGCAGGAAAAGGGCCCTTCCCTATTCCTGTATCTTTGAGTACAGAAGCAGGTGTGAACATTACTGAATTTAGAGCCTGTAATAAAGAGTTTTTGGTGACTGAAGTTCATGTATTTTGTCAAACTCAGAAGGCATCTTATCATTTTACATCCTTCATTTGCAAGTGGGGGAAATCAAGGTCCATAGAAGAGAAGGGATAAGTCCAAAGTGAGATGCGGAGCCAGAGCCAAGCCAAGACCTGGTTCCTGGTCTGTACTTCTTTGGATCGTTTGTTATCTCTGAGTTAACTAGAGATTAGCTTTAAAGACTAAAAACATAATTGGCATAGGAAAATAAAAAATAAGGTAAATAAGAGGAATCTGATCATGATTGTTAAGACTATCCCAGAAGAGGTGTAAAATGAAACAAGTTCTTAAAAAGTGAATAAAATACTTGGTGGTTACTTTGCACCAGATAAGTGAAAATATAAATGGCTACTGATACTGTTAGAAGGGTGGCTCAAATTAACACTGACACCACTTTATAACTGGAAGGAAAAGTGGGCAACATAATAAATTATCAAGGGAAATTGTGCAGTGTCCATTACTGACAATAGACTTGGTAGATAGACATCCATCATGGTTTAGAAGCTTTCTTTCTTGCCTTAATACTGGAGTAAGAACAGATGAACCACTAGCTCAGGGCTGCCTGTGTGGCTTTAAAAACAATAGAAAGTAATGATACATGAACTTCTTTAAAAGCAAAGATTTAATAAAAGCAGATCAACAAAGTGTTTGTACAGAAATACCTGGCTGAAGATTTGGTGAAGCTACTCGTGTTTATACTAACTGAGCTTTTCTTAACTGTGAGATGTACTCATTTGAGGCATTTCATAATTCTGACTCTAGGTTTTTTTCTAGAACTCTAGCAATTGTGTGAGAAGAGAACAAGATAGTTTTATGGCTCATAACACTGCTTTCTAAATTTTCAAGAATGCTGTGACTTGGTGGACATGGTTCCCTCAGCTTAGGCGGTTTGTCTTGAGGTGGCCCTGTGATGATAAAATAGGTACTTATGCTTTTGACACATCTGGAGGCAGTTGTAGCGACCTAGTAGGATTCATAGTAATCCATAATATGACCCGTTTCTGAAACTGTGACTTCATTTCTACAGGCAGCACTACACTAATGCTTCAGAATTGGCAGGTCCTCTGAGCCCCTTCAGCGTGAAGGGGTGGGTGCAGGTACTGCGGCTGCTCCAGCTCTGCATCTGGCCTGAGTAGCAGTACTTGAACTTCTTTGGATGCATCATTAGAGCTGTTGTTTCTTTCCTTGTGCTTTCAGATTGCCTGTGTTTAGATGTGTTGATTAATTATGTCAAGAAAAAAACACTATTAGAAGAATGGTGGGATGGGGAAACAAATTGGGTGTCTCAGAGCTCCTAAAGCCTATGACTCAAGAAACTAACTTAGGAAATCTCTGTAACCAACTATCATTTGAGGTCATTAAAAAAATAAAAACAAGCAAAAGACACCTTTCTAAAATATTCCATAAAGATACGCTCTGTGAGAACAGTCATGTGCTTCCTTGGTGACTCACTCTCTGCATATGAGAATAAGGAACAAGCACAGATCATGATACAGTATTCCTGATGAATACTGGGGGGACGACTCTGCTCTAGCATTCTGTTTGACTTGAACAACAATTGAAACTTTTTTCCCCTTTCATTGCAAGTATCTCTTCTATAATTGAACTCAACTTCCATATTTAACTCAAATATCTCAAATTTCTCTCTGGCAGATTGCCAAATGCCATTAGTTTATATGTGCTATCTAATTAGTGGCATTCTTTTGTTTTCCTCCCATTTTTGGTAAGTCACAGATGGGCAGCACCCTCCGGGATTCAGGGGGCTGAATTTGGCTGTATGGCACTTCTGTACTAACTCTTCTAAATTCAATGACTTAGACTTCTGAAACATTGGAACAGTTGGCAGTTGCTATAGATTTTTCTCAGCATAATCAATGTTGGCTTTCTCTCAGGTACATGTA
Source organism: Smutsia gigantea (assembly GCA_032199065.1). Taxonomy (NCBI): domain Eukaryota; kingdom Metazoa; phylum Chordata; class Mammalia; order Pholidota; family Manidae; genus Smutsia; species Smutsia gigantea. Next base: position 340,564 of record JAVSCE010009873.1, read on the forward strand.
AGTTTAATCTTACTTAATTTGATCTTGCCATTTCAAACATTTTAATGCAATTTATTTTTTTAACTAGGTACATGTGAAGATTTCTTGGCAGTTTAGTGTGGAAGCCATTGATCACCTTGCCTCATTTCTGCCTGTTCTGTGTTGGCAAGGGAGAGTGCCCAAATGAGCAAGATCTCGCAGCAGAGCAGTAGTACTCCGGGAGTGAATGGAATAAGTGTTATTCATACTCAGGCTCATGCCAGTGGCTTACAGCAGGTTCCTCAGCTGATGCCTGCTGGCCCTGGGGGAGGAGGCAAAGCCGTGCCTCCAAGCAAGCAAAGCAAAAAGAGTTCGCCTATGGATCGAAACAGTGACGAATATCGTCAGCGCAGAGAGAGGAACAACATGGCTGTGAAAAAGAGCCGGTTGAAAAGCAAGCAGAAAGCACAGGATACACTGCAGAGAGTGAATCAGCTCAAAGAAGAGAACGAACGGTTGGAAGCAAAGATTAAATTGCTGACTAAGGAATTAAGTGTACTGAAAGATTTGTTTCTGGAGCATGCACACAACCTTGCAGATAACGTGCAACCTAGTAGCACTGAAAACACAACAAATTCTGATAATGCAGGAAAGTAGACCTCACTCCTCCGAACTTCACAACTTGTGGCTTGAACGTTAAAGGTGTGATTACCTACCCCATTCTTACCAATGGCTGAACATTGGCTTGTTCCATTATTCAAAGATCCACTGAAGGGCTTCTAGGATCAGCACTGAAGAGTTGATTAGCTAGAAATGTCAGCCATGAATACCTGGTTCTAAATTATATGGATTTTTATGGGGATAAAAACACAAAGTTTTTAGGTATATGGTAAAAAAAAATGCCCTGGACCTTGCTGTTCTTAATAAATCCTGATTTCTCAAGAAATGCTTCTTTTTTAGGTTGACAAAAGGAGTGGGGAACTGGCAGATCATTGCAGAAGGTTCTTGGTTTTAATGGATATCGTTGATTGGATTAAGAAAAGTTGAATGCTATCTGTGTTGATCTATTTGTGAATTTTTCTAAATCATGTATGAAAAATCCTTAGGGCCATAGAAACCAATCAGTTTTTAATTTGGAGTGGTTATATGTATACCATAAACCTTATTTTAGCATAATTAGTACAGTTTTCCCCAACAAGTACAAGTTTTTGAATAGTGAAGTCAGGTTAAGTAAAGAAACCCATGAAGGCAGTATGCAGCCAGTTGGCTTAAAAATATAAATAACGTTTGGGAAGCAAATATATTAAAAAAAAATAAAAGTAAAGCACACTAGAATTATGCTTTTTGGGTACCTTTGGGTTATTAGATTGGCAATATTCTTGTTTCCCAAAAACAACAACAACAAAAAACCCCAAACACCTCAGTGGTTTAGAGAAACTCATGTACCAAAATTTTAGTTTCTGCAGATGCTAGTAAAGTTAGCATTTTGACAGTCAAGTTAGTAAAAAAAAAAAGTCATAACAGTTTGATCACACAAGCTGATTAGTATTTGAATATTAATTTCAGTAGGTAGTTTCTCCTGTGTTCAGATATCTGCCATGCAGCCTTGATTTTTAAAGGCAAAAATTTCTTAAGGATCGTTTGGCATTTGATCTCAACCAGCTGATTATTAGAAAAATACATCATCAACTCCATGCCATTTCCCAAAATAGTAGTCTAAGAAACTTGAAAGTTTAAGGTTTAACCTTTAATTTATTTCACTTAATACATCTTTTTTTATTGTTTTTGTTTTATTGTTCTTTTCTAGTTGGTGGCTGTTCTTCCAGACTTGTACCACTGCTTGTTTATTCGTTTGTATGCCTTTTTTGTCCCATAAATTATTTCAGAAAGAAAATACTGATAAAACTCAGGATATTGACTTTTTGTGTGACTAAAAAACGGCAGTTACTAAAGTCAGGAATCTGTAGAGTCTGGCTTATGTCAGTGCTGGTAGTTCTGATTGTCCTTAGCACAGTCCTAGCTCAGATTTGTTGGCTTTGTGATGTTTTTGTTTTGTTTTTCTTGTGCCTGGGCTGGTGATGAGACTGAGTCATGTCTGACTAAATAGTTTTGTTACCAGGTATCATTTGAACATGGTCATTTGCTGGCCACATTGTTTCATACTAAGACCTGGGACAGTGTAACCAGGATGTAACTCAAGTAGCACACTTGGATTGGTGGAAGAGTAATGTTTGTGCCGTTTCCTGGGCAGGAGGAGATACCACAGCACCCTGCAACTCAGCAAAACCATTATCAAGGCCATGAACGCCTTCTGCATGTGGCAGGAACCCAGTGTGTTGTGGCTTGAGCACTGCCATCCCAGGAGGGTTAACTCCCAATGGAGCCAGGAAACAGGGTAGGGGTGTCTAGGAGGGTCCAGCACCAGTTTACTTCAGTTGGAGTACTGATCTACTTAGAGGGTAATAGATGTTTTGAATAACTAGGAGATACCACAGATTCCCCCTGAATCTTTAATAGCTGTTTGATGTTGTATAATTAACCTAATTGGAGATGCAGATAGGTCACTCGAATGGTTAAGCATCTATAAGAGGTATTACGGACATTTTAATTTCTTATTTACTAAAAAAGAAATTCCGGAAATTAATGTCCCCATGAATCCATGGTTACCAAATTGAATTGACTTAACTATCTTGGAAAAGAAGCTTTAGGAAATCATCAGGGATGTATATTCATTATTTCAAGTCATAATGTAAGAAAGACTAGAACTTCTGGAACGATTGATTCATACTCTCCTATTACCTATGCAAATCTAAACTTTAGTAAAAGCGATCATTTATGTATAGAACAAAAATGTTAACCATTGTCTTGATCTTACTGAAGAGTTTGGGAATGCAGGTTTTTAGTTTGACAGATTTTACCAGTATAAAATTGAGGGAAACCAAGTAGGGGTAAATTTAGAGCTTTGGGAATTGTAAAAAGACTTTTGTAACTTTTGCTCTGTAGGTTATGTATGAACCATTAGGGTTTGATCTGCCTTGCTGGCAGGTCCAGTGGTTTAGGAATTAGGCTTTAATAAAAATTTCTAGGTGCATCTGAGTCTCCCAGGATGGGTGCTTTCTGACTGGTCTTGGCTGCAGGTAGTGAGACCTAAGCACTCTCCCTGCTGTCTGGCTCCTTTCAGTGATTTAGATGCAAGCTCAGATACTTTGGACGTTCTTACTAAGAAGTAGTAAGATTTTAATAAAATACATGACCAGATTTTCGAAATTCAGGTCATGAGTGTGAAATTCTCAAATTCACATAAAAAAGTAGAAGTGTGTAAAATTTAATATTTGGTATTAAGGGAAATGAGCAGCTTTTGATGTTTTTTTTTTTAATCTCCATTTGAGGGCTTGAAACTGCACCCGAACAACCCTGGTGGCACTCAGAGTGCTTTTTGATGCCTTAGAAATAGGAAAAAATTTTGGTTTGACAAAAGCTAGGAAGGAGGAAGTCCATTCTACAGCTGTTAGATCTGCCTCTCAGGAAAAACACTTGTTCTTTGTGTTCCTGGCTATCCTCAGTTTGTGAGATTACTCTATTTTTTTAAACATAATATTTTATTTCTTTCAGTGAACTTGAAATAAAAACAAACTTTGGAATAATGACTATTTCATTGTGGGTTTCTTTATGTTAGATACCAAGAAAGTAGTCCAAATGTTAAACAGCTCTGAAGAGCAGCGAGATGCTCTGTTTGCTGTCTTTGGTGTTCCCAGACCAGAGCAGGGGTGAAGTGGGGGTGAGGGAACAAGCAGAGGTAGCTTTTATCCAAGTCTAGATTTCCCTTAATGGGGCATCGTTTTCTTTGAATATAGAGTGTCTCTTTAGTTACATTCTTTATCACCTGGTCTGATCTAGAAATGTGTACTGAAATAGAGAAAGCAGTGAACAGCGTGCCTGCTTAGACACTTTGTGTCTGTATGGTTTCCACTTACCAGAGTGCTGGGAGGTGAGTTTATGCTTTGAGGTGGAGTGTCTGGAATGTTAAAGTAAGGCCTTTCTCCAAACAATACAATTTATAGCATGTACCTCCTTAGATGAGGCCATGGAATATCTATAGAAATGCATTAAAAAGTAGTCCGAGGAGCTGATACACTTTCTCCTGTGATCCATGTTATTTTCATGTCTTGGGAGATAGATTTCTGTTTACTGCAGCTTAAGAAAAACAGTTTGTAATTATTTCTATGAGTAGTGTGTCCCATTTCATTTTTGTGAATTTGTTGTCATTTAGAATCCAATAACTTGTCTTGGGGAATTTTATATAGAGATGACTTATGAAGGTGCCACCTTTTTTTTAATAAAAGCACTTTTAGACCTATTGCTTTTTCACTGCCTGTATCTGAAGAGTTGGTATGCATTTTACATATGCCCAGAGAACACCAACCCTTAATGTCCCTTTACTGCAACATCCCCACTCCTCGCAGCTCTTGGCCTGAAAGTTAAGCAGAGGTGTCTAGAGGAGCTGGGGTTGTAAAGCTGGGCTTGTCAGAGAATGGCATTGGTAGTGAGGCAGTCACATGTTGTTATTATGCCTTTTTTGCAGCCCAAACACCCAGTCTTGCTACTCTGCAACAGCAATTAAAGCCAGATGCCTTTCCACATCACTACCTTTCAGTTCTGCTTCCTAAATGTGTCTGGATCATGTACCTTATGCGAAGCCACCACCGTCTCTTGCCTGGACGTGGTCTCTCTGGACTGCTGCATGCTCTCCAGAATGTTCTGTTCCCCACTGCACACAGGGTGAAACCCAGTCTTCTTGGATGTGGTTCCATTTGATCTTCCTGGCTTCATTTCACTCCCTCTCTCTCTCCCACACTGCTTTGGCTGCAGGGCTTTTCCAAGTTCTTTTACTCCAGGGCCGCTTTCTGTCTGGAATGGCTCATCTCTTTGCACTTTTAACCCTTCCAGTCTCAGCCCTGTGGCTTTCTAGCCAAGGTCGATCATGCCGCTTTCCTTCATGGCACTTTTCAATGTTTGAGGTGTCACATTTGTGTATGTTTAAGGTGAAGCCTCTCAGGAGACTGAGGGCTGGGATTGTGTTTTGATATCACATAGGCACACAGCAGCAGCTCCATTATTCTTTGAATGACTGCTAGAGCCAGAGTTTTGGAAAGGCTTGTAGTGCCGTACAGCTTTCTGGGGTGTATTTCTGAAGATGTGTAAATTTCTGCAGAAGTTGGAGGAGACTTGAGTGTTAGAGAATCCTCTGGAGCATGGGGTGCAGTAGGTAGCTGGCCACCTGACACCACCTTCCAAGAATGCCCTTTGACTCACTGACCTGGGCTACATCGGGGTCCTAGCTATGTGGTTAGTGCCCCTCTTGGACAAAGAACATTTAGTTACTGTAATTTCTTGTTCTTTCTTTTTTATCTACTTGCTTAGTAATCAGAGATGTTTCTGTGAAATGGACAGTTTTGATACGAAATGAAGGTGATGCAGTCAGCTATATTTTTTAATAGAAATAAATTGCTCATTTAGATTTTCAACCTAACTTCAACTGGTTTTCTCCTGGGGGTGGGAATATTGAAACCCTATACGCCAGGCTGCGCCTACCCCAGGTACAGCCAGCTGGGTCAGAGAAATATTCGGCAAGCTCCAGCTCCTGACAAACGGCTCAATGTCATGAATGACTTAGGGAACATATCTGTGTCCCAGCAGAAAATCTTAAAAAATGGATGTTATACATCTGAAAAGCAAGTAAGATAAATAGTGATTTGGGACTAAGATTGTTTTATTTTAAAGTGGCCACGTCGCAAGCACTTCCATGTTACTGCCACAGGAAGAAACCAATTTGTACTGAACTCTTCAGTGACTGCTTATAATGGCTCTATCTTGGGCCACGGGGTTTGTCCACCTGCCCTCATGGTTGCACCTCTCATGTCCTTTCTTCTCACTCGCCCTCACCTTGGCTCTGTAACTCCTGGAGGAGCGCCCTGGAGACAAGCCTGGAATGGTGTACAAGAATCTAGAAGCTGGCTCCAGGGGTGGGGGCAGTTCTGTGGGGCCGTGGGAGAACTGCGTAAGCAGGGTAAAGGACAGGCAGTCTGCCACTGGCAAGCTCCTGGTCCAGCTGGCCCGGGGTGGCTCCCCGCCTCAAAGGGAAATCTGGTCCGTGGGTTTATAGTTAGGGAACACAAGTGGTCTTGGCCAACAGGGAAGGAACGAGAAAGCTCACCTTTGCCATGCATGGTGTTGCCTTAGGTGGCAGCGCCTCTCAGACCGATGCTGGCTTTGCTATCACGTCCCGCATGAAAAGGAAATCATGGACAAGGAATCTGCAAATCTCAAGTTTTAAGTAACTATGCCTTAAGTGCTACTAATTCTGCCCTCTTCAGATCTACCTTTGAGGCAGTAACCATATCAAAAAGGCTTCTTACCCTAGGGGTTCACCTTAACATTTGCAAAGACGTGCCCTCTGAGAGCTGCGCCTACGTGCCTGAGCCCCAGGATCTCGGCCGTGACTGGCCATGCCCGGGCCCCGGGATCTCGGCAGTGACTGACCGTGCCCGGGCTCCAGGATCTCGGCGGTGACTGTGCCCGGGCTCCAGGATCTCGGCGGTGACTGGCCATGCCCGGGCCCCGGGATCTCGGCGGTGACTGTGTCCGGGCTCCAGGATCTCGGCGGTGACTGTGCCCGGGCCCCGGGATCTCGGCAGTGACTGACCGTGCCCGGGCTCCAGGATCTCGGCGGTGACTGTGCCAGGGCTCCAGGATCTCGGCGGTGACTGGCCATGCCCGGGCCCCGGGATCTCGGCGGTGACTGTGTCCGGGCTCCAGGATCTCGGCGGTGACTGTGCCCGGGCCCCGGGATCTCGGCGGTGACTGGCCGTGCCCGGGCCCCGGGATCTCGGCGGTGACTGGCCATGCCCGGGCCCCGGGATCTCGGCGGTAATTGGCTGTGCCCGGGCCCCGGGATCTCGGCGGTGACTGGCCGTGCCCGGGCCCCGGGATCTCGGCGGTGACTGGCCATGCCCGGGCCCCGGGATCTCGGCGGTGACTGTGTCCGGGCTCCAGGATCTCGGCGGTGACTGGCCATGCCCGGGCCCCGGGATCTCGGCGGTGACTGGCCATGCCCGGGCCCCGGGATCTCGGCGGTAATTGGCTGTGCCCAGGCCCCAGGATCTCAGCGGTGACTGGCCATGCCCGGGCCCCGGGATCTCTGTAGGAACAGGTCTAAGCCTGCAGTGCTCATCTGCAGTGGGCTGAAGAATAGAGGGAATTGTGCACAAAGAACCATTTTAGGAAACTTTTATTGAAAATTCCATTCTGCATATTGATTTTTGTGAGAAAACACTGGAAATGGATCTTTCCTGAGCAGAATACAAAATGAAAGCAAGACATACTTTAGTTGCTGCTGAAGAACAGAACTATTTCAGTTAGCATCTTAAAAGTCATTCAAGCAAAGGTAGGAGCAGATTCAGGGTGTGATGGTGCAGAAAGTTGGTAAGAAAGTCTCTCCCCCTAGGAAAAGCACTACCTGGTGTGATCGAAAGTCGATGCTGGCATGGGATTTCCAAGCACCGCTGCTTGGAGCAGGAGGGCCCATCAGCAGGCTGCCCTTCCTGAAAAGAGGTTGCAAGGCTGGGTCCCCAGTTCCACGGGGCACTCCCAGCTGGCCCTACTGTGCGCCAGAGGAGGGAATAAAGGCCTTGTCGCAGCCTGCCATACATGCTTCAATTTCCTCCACCGTGCGGGGAACGCAGGTCAGCAGCTCCATGCCAGTGTCAGTCACCACAACATCCTCCTCGATCCGGACCTGAGGCAGACAACACCCACTGCTTCTGAGCTGGCCTTGTGTGCGAGATTAGAGGCTACGGCCTGACAGCTCTCGGTGGAGCCGCCGCGGGGTGGGAGGGCTCCCAGGATGGAAGGGACCCGCCTCAAGGCCTCAGAGTGACTGCGCAGAGGAAGCTCCTCCCTCGGGGCCATCTGCTTGTGCCACCTGCCCCCACCCCCCCCGTCCTTGCCCCCTGCACCTTGCCAAGTAGATGGGATGCCCTGGATTGGACAGGGGTCTTGTAGAATTTACATTTCTTCTGTGGGCTCCTGTCCAGTGACAGATCATGAGAAAGGGCAAGCCAGGACCTCCTCAAGTGAGGAAGTCAAGATTGTCCCTCCTACTAGGGCTCCTGTCCTGGGACAAGGAGGTGACATGCAGCAGTAGGCTGCATGTAGGGGTTTGGGCATTCTGGGAGCAAGGATGTGGGGCCGATGGGCACTCACCCCACCAAAACCACGAAAGCGCTGTAGGACTTAGCGGTTAAAGAAGCAGGCGCGGGCCGGGTCACCCAGGGCCTCATCCAGGAGGTGGTCGATGAAATAAATGCCCGGCTCCACGGTGAGCACCATGCCTGGCTCCAGATGTCGGGTGGTACGCAGGCTCCGCAGGCCAGGCTCGTCGATGCGCTCCACGCCCTGTGGGGAGGCAAGGGGAGGAGGACCCAACTGACGGCGCCCGGGCCACTGCCACAGCGGAAGGCAGGTGGGCACAAAGGGACACGCAGCAAGCCCTGCTCTGCCCATGCAGGCACCTGCAGTGGGGGCTGGCTCCAGCCGCATGGGGTCTCCCGGAGCTGCAGGCGAGGCTTTCGGACCATGGCAGTCTCTAGGCCTGACTCATCCTTGCCGTGCTGGGCCACGGGACCTCGGATAAGACCCTCACTCTCTGTGCCCCACCATCCCGACTTTGAGTGTCCCCGCCCCCTGTTACCCTCAGAACTGTCTGCAGGAGCCCCGTGACACCTGGTGCTGGTGCTGGGGCTGGCTGGGTGTCTGGCTCCCTCACCCAGACCCTCTCCCTGGCAGGGGAACAGCAGAAGCCAAACCTATGAAGGCAAAAAAGCTCTTAAGGAGACTGCACCTTTTCCTCCAGGCAGCTCGAGTAGAGAGCGACCCCAGGAGGGCTAGGCCTGTGTCCCCTAGGCTAAGTCCCAGGTTTTCCATGTGGCCTTCCGGGAGGAGGGCAAGCGCTGTCACCAGGATGGGCCTGCCAGCACCAGCTCTGGCATGTATGTGCACAAATGCACGCACACCCTGTGTGCAGGGCCTGGGGCTCTGGTGCTCCGCACCTTGCATGTGCTCTGGGCCCTCCAGCTGAGCCCTGGGGAAAGCTCCCAGCCCTTGAGAAGAAGGGAGTGGCAGGGGCAGCTGCTTCCTGCAGAGCATGCCCCACTCCCCACCCCCGGCCCCAAGTACACACTGAGGCCAGGCCTGTCCATTCACACAGGTATAACCGACAGGCTGAGTGGGCTGTGAGAGCAAGCGGTGCCTAGGACATTTACAGAAATTGCCCCGCCTTCCCCAGGTCCCTCAGGCACCCATCTGGCCCTGCACTGAGGCCTATGAGCAAGTGGACAGCGAGCAAGAGTTTTGGTCAGGCTCCTGGCTTGCCCTGCCCCGCTCATGGCTCTTCTCTGGAAGCCCAGCGACTGGAGATGGAGCTGTCTTTTCTGACTGTTTGGGGGCCAAGAACATCAGACTTCAATCAGTGGTTCATGTAAGGTAACCAGAAACGGTGGCTCAGCCTCCACGGCCGGGCACAGCAGGGAAGGTGTGACCGCGACTCCACGAGAGGGGGGACGGCAGGCACACCTAGGAACTGGTGTGCACAGCTACCCTGAGCCGGTGTGAGCCAAGCTGGGATGCCGGTGAGAGGACACCGAGGCCCTGGGACCCCTGATGGGTCATGCTTTGGGCACAGACCCCTGTCTGGGGTGGTACTTGGTCCCATAATACTTTTTGCCTGGAGGAGCTAAGGCAGGAGGGTGGGGCCGTGGAAGGGCCCAGTCTGGAATGGCAGTCCCCGTGCTTGGGTGAGAGGTACTTGTGAGGAAGGCCTGTCCCCTGCCCAGAAGCTGTTTGTCAGAGCTGGGAATCGGGGGTCTCTGCTCCAGGACGTGCCTGCTCCTACCATCCGGTCTATGTCTGTCCTGGCACTCCCTGTCCTTACCTCATGTCGCCATCTAAGTGCCTGTCCCTTTCTCTCCACTCCAAGCTTGTCAAGGTCAGGGGCCTGGCAGAGGCAGAGACCCGAAAAAGCCATGCCTCCCAGGTCCCCCTCAGCGGCTGTGACCCCACGCTGCACAGCTCCATGGCTATGCCTGGGGACGGGGCAGTGTGCTCAAGCCTGTGTAGGCTCAGGCTTCCCTCCAGACAATTTCAGGACCACCACTGGACTTGGGAGTGAGGGGAGAATGGAAGGGATGCCCGCCCCAGCCCGACCTTACCCCTCAGAGCGTGAGCTCCTTGGAGTCTGCCCTATGGGGTCCTCCAAATGGCCAGAGCGGGGCTGAGAAGGGGAGAGGCCCGCCCCGAGGCTCCCTGGCCTGGGGACTTAGGCCTTGTTGGGGGCCTGGGGGCCTGCCCGGGCCATCCACACAGGCTTCCGCCTGGACAGAAGGCTCGTCAGGGCCTCAGCTTTACTGGGCTCTGCACAGAGAGACCCAGATGTGTCTGTAGGCCTGAAATAAAACAAATGACTTTTATAGGAAAAGCCATATTTTTTCCACAGTGTTTATCTGTCAGAAGAATAGACTCTGTGAGCACAAAGGGCTGCTTACTGGAAAAGATAAAAACAGTTTGCTGCCAATTTTCTCTGGTGGAAAAAAAGTGGTTTGGCGACTAATGAATGACGAGCCTCAGTGGACAATGTCTGGAAGGCCCGCTCCCGGCTCCCCGCGAACGATGGGATGGGTAGAAATCACGGAATTAGAACTGATTTTGTTTCTCCAAATTTAACTGTTTACACTTGAGGAAAAAATAATTGAATAATAATGCTTCTCTTGAGCAATTCCCGCTCCCCGCCCACCCCCCCACCAAATCGTTCTTCGTGCTTTCAAAATACCCTGCAGCCAACAGGCCAAGCCGGGTCTTGGCTAACTGGCTGGGGGTGGGCCCCAGGGCAGGCACTGATTGCATCATTGGCCTCCTGCACCTTGGGCGCTGGACTCCCCCACACCCACTGGGGGCCTGGAGAGGCTGCAGCCACCTGCCCAGCAGGGCCTCCTGAAGGCCACAGCCAGGCCCCTCGGGGTGCTCCTTTCATGGCAGAATTGGTAAGTGGGGCAGGGGAAAGGCCCCTCTGCAGAGGCCCCCACAGGCCCCCTCCCCTGCCGAGGGGGCCCAGAGGGCTTGCTGACGAGGATGCCACGGGGGCGTGCTCGCTCAGGGACCTGGGGGGCCAAGGGCACCAGGGAGGGGCAGGGGTCTGCTGCTGGGCATGCGAGGGGCACTGGGCTCAGCTAGTGCCGGGAGGGGGCCAGGGCCGGCCACCAGCTGCTGGCACCGCGTCGCCGCTGTATGAATGAAACCGGAGGCAGGAAGACATGACGGGTATACAGCGCCAGCCCGATCTCCGAGACCCAGCGCTGGGGATCCCACTGCCTTGCTGGGACCTCATGTACTGCCCCCTGACCATTTACCACCCTCCAGGGCAGGCGCTACACCCCACGCAAAGCCCAGGCTCGCGGTGCAGGACAGCCATTTGGCGCCGGCTGCTGTGGAAGCAGCACACTCACGGGCCTCCCCTGGATTGCCCAGGGCCCTCGGGGGTGGGCGGCACTGTGGCAGCAGCCTGGGCCAGGCCCAACCGACGGGTGAAGGTGGAGGAGGGCCGGGGGCCTTCCTCCTCACCCCGTCTGCCCCACTGCACCCCAGCCATCTCCCGCGGCCCTGTGCCATCCTGGGAGGATCGGGCTGAGCGATAGCTCACAGGCAGGCCACTTGGGCTGAGGTGTCCACACTGACCTCGGGGTAGCCTCCCACGTCATGCACGTCAATTCCCAAGAAGTGGCCAAGCCCATGAGGCATGAACACGGCTCCCAGGTGGGCCTGGACCATGGCATCGATGTCGCTGCTCAGGACACCGATGCGGGCCAGTTCCTCCAGGTGGATGCGGTCAGCCAGGCGGTGCATGTCAGGCCACCAGACACCTGTGACTCAAGAGAGGGCTGCAGTGAGCTGTGGAGACCAGTGGCCTGACCAGGGCTCCCTGGGGCTAGGTTCAGGGGACACACGAAGCCCTCGCCCTGGCCGAAGCAGGAGGGCCCGAGATGAGGGGCTTTCCCAGCCACAGCTCTGGACCTCGGGACCCTTCCTCTCCGTCCGCTGTGCAAGCAGGGCTAAGCTCCTGTCGCCCATGGCCAGGGTCACCCAAACGCTGCTCCTGTAAGGGCCCAGCCAGGTATGCTCCCTCGCCCAAGGTGTGTACACCCTGGCCAGTGTGTGCTTCTGGGCCAGGGGAGCCCAGCCAGACCGCTGGGCAACAGGAGGAGAAAAGTATGTCCTCAAGAATAGTTGTGGGGCAGCGTCAGTGAGCCCCAGACCAAGGCCCACAGGCTGCCTCGGAGCCTCAGGCTAGGGGCCAGGGGGAAGCCTGGGTCTGGGGGAGGGCCATCCCCGCACACCCCCGAATGGGGCTGAAGCACCCTTGGAGCCACTGTGGGGAGCAAAGGTTTCTGGGGCGAAGGTGCAGCTGGCACAGCCTGTGGGCTGGCCGAGAGGGTCCGTGGCCCCACCTGCTGTAAGCGCTGCTGACCACAGCCATGGCGGCCCAGACGCGCCTGAGCCCTGGGCTGCTACTCACTCAGACCGCCCTGGGCACCCAGTCTTGGGGCACACCGGCTGTGGGGCTCAATGTTCAGCCCTGCCTGGCTCCCTGGGAGGCCCCTGGGGGCTACCGCCTGCGGCTCTTGGACAGCCACCCTCAAAGAGCCTTGGCCATCGCCGGGGCAAACCCACCCTGTCCACTGGGCTCATGGAGTCCCTACCTTCAGTTTGGCTCAAGGGCACTGGGTGCTCGCCTAAGCACCAGATAAGGCCCTAGGCTGGCAAAGCTCCTGTGCCATCCCCCGAGGGCTGAGTTTGGGGCGGGCCACATGCAGCTGAGGGCAGTGGCCCCAGGACACATGAGGCCGGGCAGACAGGGTGGCCAGTGCTGGTCTCTGCAGCCCCTACATGTGGAGAGCAACCCTGGCTACCAAGGGACCTCCCCAGCTGCCAGGCCCTGCCCCCACCTCCGTCACTGACGGCCACTGTCGCAAGAAGGGGCACAGGGCTTCTGCACTGTGAGGGGCCTCAGTGGGCGCTGCACTGGCGAGGCCTGGGCCACCGGGATCTGGGCTCAGGCAGAAATAAATGAGAGCCTGGGACACAGGCCGTCACCTTTCAGACAGGCTTGCTGGGCAGCAGTCCCCCACATGGGGTCCTTGGTTGGGTGCAGGTCAGGGCCGATCCAGCCTCCGAGCAGATGCATGGGGCTATGCCCTGCACAGTTCACGGGGCAGTGGCCAGCATGTGAACCAAGGTGCAGGGAGGCTGGGGGCGGAAGATGCCCAGATCTGTCCTTAGATCTCCACCTTGGAGATGGCCTTCTTGTCCAGCTCTGAGTCCAGCCTTGTGCTCCCCATCAGGGCCCATGAGGGGATGACATCCTGATACCCACAGCCATGAGGGTCTAGAGCCTGGCTATGACCACAGCAGCACGGGGGTAGAGCCCAGTCCGCACCTCCGAAGGTGGAGCTGGTGGGGGCGGGTCGGGGGGAGGTTGTTCTAATGGTATGACTTCCTGCCATGGAGACTGGGTACCAGATCACAGCCGGCCTGCTCACCTGCTGTGTGCCCTGGGCCAGCCTTCACCTCCTGAGCCTCGGATGTCTCTGTCAAACAGGGCCACCACACTGGCCCTGGAGAGCCGCCACAGAGGCTCTGGCATCTGCAGGGAGACCACGTCGGTCTCCTCCCCCAAACTTCAGTAAGCTACTGTTCGCCCACCACTTGCAGGCAGCCAAACTCTGGTTCAACACTTGATTTCACTGTGTTCCTAGGTCACAAGCCAAGCCTGCCCCAGCCTCCACCCACTGTTCTTCTCTGAGGCCTACCCATCCCGCCTCGCCCTCCCCCAAGGCAGGCCACCTCTGTTCCAGAAGCATGCTGAGGTCTCTCTGCTTCAGGCCCTCTGCGGACCTGGCGGGGCTTGGGACTCCTTATCACTGGGGCCTCAGTGTAATTCAGCTCCCTGCAGAGCCCTGTCTGGGCATTCTCCGCTGTCCTGGCTATTTCTCTCCTTGCAGCTTTCACCTCGAAGCCTGGCCGCCCAACAGGTCTGCTTACTTGCTTCTTGTGTATCCCCACCAGTATAGAGTGGTGGCCTCCCCTGGACACCAGGGCCTGGCTGAGCGCTGCCAATTCAGGGATGAACATGCAGACTGCCTCCCTGCAGCTGGCTCCCACTTAAAAATGCCCCCAAGCAACCCTGCAAACTCGGCTGTCTACCTTGGCCTGGCCCCTGAGGAATGGTGTCTGGTGCCCCAACTCCAGCGCAATTCCATTTCCCGCAGGCAGGCCTTTGTCTGGTGGCCAAAGGAGAGCCCCGGGAATCAGCCTGACTTCCAGCCTGGCTAACTTCCACAGTGGGGCCGTGGTCTCAGCCAGCTTCGGCCGAGGATGGGATCAGGTATAAATCATGCTCCGCACTGGCAGCTCGGCTCCCCTCCTGTCCTCGTGGGGCCGGACATGCGGGCCCAGGAGGTCTCCATGGCGCCTCCAGTCTTCCTCGCCTGCACGCCCTCCGGCAAGGCCTTGCACACAACTCTCTTGGCTGGGAGTGGGGGTTTCTGCCTGTGTGTGGTTAGGGTTGTGACAGTGATTAAACCTCCAGCAACTTGGCCCCAGTGTCTGGCCTGGAGGGTGGTTACGACACCCACGACCAGGGCTGGGGCCCTGAAGTGTGTGAAGGTTACTGTCCTTGGGCTAGGCTGCAGGGTGGGCACAAACCAGAGGCCCAGCTCACGGAGGGCAAAGCCTGTCTCCAGACTGCAGGCTCCCCCATCGCAGCCAGAATGCACCAGCGGTCCTGCTGATACTGGGGATGCCACACTGCACAGACTGGGCATCGTCTGCCTGGACCTCCCTCGAGCCTCCAGCAAGCACCACAGCTTGTCATGTCTTCTCCAAAACATCGGAGCCCGGGAACCTTCACGGGCCCCCAACTCTGCCGGACCCCGGCCCAGTTTCCTCCCCAGCCCTGGCAGTGCCTCACCCCCACTGCATCCTGCATGAAGCAGGGTCACCGGGGCCATCTCTTTACAACATGGGTCAGACCAGGCTGGCCCCTGCCCTGAAGAGGGAGCCCTGAGGAGGGAGCCCTGAGCTCCTCGGCCCAGTCTCACCCCCCACCCGCTCCCAGGCCTACCATCTGCTGCTCCCTAGCTGGGACCATGCCAGGGCCCTCACCTTTGCAGACTCATTCTCGGGTCTCCTGTGGGTCTGTGCTGAGGCTTTCTCCAAGAAGCCCTCCCTGACTGCCCCTTCCTATGCCATCAGAAGTCCTCATTGCCAGAAGAGCGGCCGGCACAGCCACAGCTGGTCACAGCCTCCAAACCCTGAGAGGGTGGGGCCTGTGTCCTGCTCAGGCCTGGTGAATGGGTGGCCGAGTGTGGGCCCCAGCCTCCCTCCCGGCTCTCCTGCAGCCAGTTGCCGGGACCTCATAGGCCTATGATTTGGGCAAGTTCCCCATCCCACTCTGGGCGCTCAGATCCCAGGATGGCACGGCAGCATCTGGGTTTGCCCCTCACCATCTGCCCGTTGGCTCAGGGGACTAGAGCCCAGGTGTCCACACCCCAGTGTGTGTCCAGAGCAGACCCAAGCCACCAGCTGCTCTTCTGTGACCACCTGGTCCCCCTGAGGCCTCCCCTTCCCCTGATGGGCAGGGAGCCTGCTGGGCCTACCGCCTAGGCTAGCTTCTCAGAGCCTTAACTGCATCCAGCACAGCCTTGAGGCCTTCTGCCCAGAGCATGACGGCCTTGGGGGCTATGAGGCCCTGAGCCCAGCCAGGAAGGCAGCAGAGGGCCATGGGCTGCATCCTCACAGCTATTTCCAGGCAAAGAACTCACTTCATCAAAGACAAGGGCCCTCAGGGGACAATGTGTGCACCAGGCCCTGGGGAAGGCCCAGGGCCGGGGTCCCAGGGCAGGGCCCATGGACTGCAGGGAGCTGCCTGGCTGGCTGAATTGGCACGGGGCTGAGGGCTTCCAGCCCACATCACCACAGACCCCTGCACGCTGCCAGGCCCTCCAGGGACCCATTCACCCTGCACAAGGGCAGGGGGCAGCGTGCGCCCGGGCTGCAGGCGCCTCCGGGCTGAGTTGAGCATGGCTGCCTCATCTAGTCCCTGCGTGGTCCCTCCCCAACACCCTGGCAGAGAGCCCCGGAGGAGCAGGCAAGGCCAGGGAGGGTGGGAACTCGCCCATCATCCCACAGCCAGCAGTGGGGCCTCTCAGGCCAGAGGGGGAACACAGGGCCTTCGCTCAATATAGCCCTCCCTGCTCGGGCTCCTGCCACAGAGGACACCCATGGTCTGGGTAGTGGGCTGTCCTCTACCTCTGTCTGCTGGAGCCCTGCATTCCTCACCATTTCTAAGGAGAAGCCTGAGGGAGTCCAGTCCAGATACTCCAGGCCCTGCCCCTGCCCTGCCCTGGAGGGAGGTAGAGGCCGCAAAGGCACCCTGACCAAGGTTCACAGCAGATGCCCAGTGGGCGAGTGCAGCTCCAGGTCCCTTTCTCCCACCTGGTCACCTGGCAGCTCTAACAGTGCTCTCCTGCTGTCTAGACCACTTTGGGGGTAGGGGCACTTTCCAGCGAGAGTCCCTCCTTCCGACTTCACACTGGCTGCTTGCCACCCCCCCCGTCCCCTGCCAAATGGCTGGGACCCTGACACCAGGGGCAGAGCCAGAAGTGGGGGAAGCGGTACACAACTCCGTGGGTCGTGTGTGTAGACCCAGACACAGCTGCTTTTTGCAAACCAGGAGTGGTGGGGTCCCTCAAGCTGAATGTGCAGTCTGTGCCACCTATGTGGGGGCCCTGGTGGGGTGGGGGCTCAGGAGGGTGGGCCCTGCAGCCTAGGCAGGGGAGGCCAAGGTGGGCAGGCGAGCAAGGAGGAAGAGGGAGGTGCTTGGGTGCTGTTAAGTGATGGCGAGGCTGCAGGAGGCCTGGGTGTGGACAGATGACCTCAGTGGTCCACGGCGGCTGGAGGCCCAGGAGCTGCAGGGGGCCTGCAGCTGCAACCAGGTATGTGCTGCCAGGCTCCCCCCAGCCCTCACCATGGCTCCTCCTTGCAGGAAGGGCTGGGGTCCCACTAGCATACTCCCTGGTGCCACGGACACAGGGCGGTCTGCCTGCCCTGACACAGCAGCCACGGAGAGCTCTAATTCCAGCCGTAAAACAGTGCATGGCCTCAGTGTCCAGGACCCCCTTGTAAGGCCAGCATAGGGGACATTCTCCCAGGTGAGCAGCTGGCCCACCCTGCCACCCACAGGCATCCTCTCTGAGGGAGCACCTTCCCCGGCTGGCTGACAGCAAGGAATGCTCCCCCTCTGACCCCAGGCCTCGGGGCCAAGGCCTGCCTTCCTCAGCCCCTCCACCATACATCCGATCATTCGTCCCTGCATCTCCTCTGGCCATCTTGCTGTGACCCCACCATCTTCACCCTTCCCTGGAAGGCCGCAGGAAGCAGTCGAGCAGTCTCAGTGGGTGTTTGTTTTGGCCCAGGAGCCAAACCCACAAACCAGGGGCATTTCCGCTAGGGCAGGGCATGGGGTGACTTGGTCATGGCCTCCTTGCTGCTATGGGAGGCGCCTGCCCCCATCGCAGAGCAGCTCTGTGGACACAAGGACCCCCGCCCGGATGGGCCTGCATTACATGGGACCCGAGGGAGTCAGGCTCGGCACTTGGGGTAACTGTCAGCACGTCTCAATCCTGCTGTACGGGTATGAGATAGGAGGGCCCCGGGGGAGTTCTGCCCTACTGCCCACGTGAGGGAACCACGAGGCCCAGCACAGGCCTAGCCGTCACGTGCGGGGAAGGACTGCCCACAGTCCGCAGAGACCGGCTCAGCTGATCCCAGCTGGCTAGGCCTGAGGCCTCACGTCTGCCCCAAGAGGGGCAGGGCCAGGCAGCCCCAGGGGACTGGGGTGACCAGGTGAGTGCTGGGGCCGAGCGCAGGCCTTTCTCAGTGCAGCGTGGGGCCCTGGGGACTTGCCTGCGGGCCTGGCCACTTTCTAGGCAGAACTGAGGTTGCGCCGTTGACTCAATGAGCTGACCAGGCACCACCCAGGTCGGGTCCTGCCCAGGCCCCCCTGTGGGTAAGTGGGTGACAGGCGGGGTCTGCCAGGGCTTGGCCACCATCTGTCTCAGCGCCAGGGGCTTGAAGCCCGGAGCTGGAGGTGAGCAGAGCTCCTAGAGAGACGTCCTTCCAAAGCCCCACCTGCCCAGCATCCCACCCATGATCCCTCCCTCGCCGCCAGCCCCCAGCCATGCCTTGGCCTCACTGAGTGCCCTGACATGTCCAGTGTGAAGCGGGGTAGAAAGCCCCCCATCCTGCAGGCTGGGGACCAAGCAGGCCCGCTCCCTGCTCCTGGAGACCTGCCCCGGGCACGGAGGCATGGAGGCCACGGGGCTCACAGGCAGCAGAGCTTGGCTGTCACTGGCTCTCCAGCCAGGCACCTGGGTCTCTGGGACATCTAATGTCACAACTGCCAAGCACGGGTGAAGAGTCCCCAGGAGGGAAAGGTGACAGTTTGCTGAGCTGATGTGACAACACCCCCTGGTGCCCTTGCAGAGTACGCAGCATGGGGAGAGCGCCTGCAGACACTCGGATGGCACCCCACAGCCCACTCGCGCCAGCCAAAGCCTTTCCGTGCATCTGAAGTACTTATTGAAATGGCTGGCGCTCAAAAGTGAGCACGATTCTCTTGTCTGGTGTAATGGAGGGTGGAAACGGAGGAGGCGGATGTGGCCCCCGCTCCGGGAGATGGACGGCTTCAAAGAGGCTGGATGTCACATGTGACCCGTGATGCATTCCACGGCTGAAAGGTCAGAAGGTATAAAAAGGCTCCCAGAGAGCAAATCTCCCTGCTCCCAAGGCCCAGCCCATCCCTTCGGCTGTTTTCTTGTACCTCCTTGTGGATTTTTTAAAAGCCTGTGGATACATGTTCTCACTACCTTTTCTTTGACACAGAAGGGGGCCACTGGCCACCCCATCCCACACTTCTCTGTTCCCATGCACAGGTTTTCCATATTCATACTTAGGGGAAGCAGCTGCTTTTAAAACAAATAATTAACACAAATGTTTTCTTCTGCAGATGCTAAATCAAGCAACGCCCATCACCTTGTCATCCCACCAGATCAACTTTCAGGTTTTCCTTCCTTGTCTTCCTTTCAGGGCATACCCTGGCCCCTGTCCTAGGACTCATCTGATCACCAAGCTGTTCTCGCTGGGCAAGTGGCTGGCATCACCCCCCCCCCCCCCCCCCCCGGTGCCACCCATGGATCCCTAACCTCTAATGGGGGCTCTTGGGGCGGGACAGGGGGCCACGCGGCAAGGCCCGCCCACAGTTTGCCTCTGAAAGCGATAGCTGCTGGGGACCTCTCAAAAGCATCAGTTCTCCTGGGGACCACGGACATAACTCATCTCAACACCTGGCTGTCGGGCCACAGGGCCTTTTATAGCTGGGGAACTTGGGAACTTTTCTTCTTTTTCTTTTCTAAATAAAGGCTCCACAGAGGGGTGCAGTGACTGCCCTGGTCCCCAGTTTCTGGATGAACACAGGGTCCAGCCTTCAGGGCTGTCAGGGCCAGAGCCTCAGATGGCTCTGCCCTCCACTCACCACTCCCCTGGACACTCAGGCCCTGCCAAACCCAGCTGTACCTGCTGGCCAAACAAGAGGGCATTCATTCCCATGTCCAACTAGAGGCCAGTGTCCAGAGCTGCTCAAGCCCTCTATGGAGTGGACTGTGCTTTGGGACAGGGCAGGAGAACGTGGTGACATCCCAGTGGCCAATGTGAGCTGGGGACTTACAGGTGGAGAAGGTCAGATGGGACTTGAGGTGACCCTGGGCTGAGCTCCCCAATTCCCAGCTCTGTTCCTGCTCGGTGGTCAGCCCCCTTTCCCAGAAGTGGCCCTGGGGACCCAGCACGATACAGAGTGTTACTGGCCAAGCATGGGACAGGGAGAGAGAACAGACTGCACAACGCACAGCCTACATCTCAGAGACGCCGGCCCCACAGCCAGCCACATCCCCAATCACGTGGTCCTGCGGCCCGTGCCCTCACCTGGCTTCATGGCACTCATGACAGCGCGGCAGCTCCGCAGCACCGCCTGGTAGATGGCCTTCTGGTCTTCGGTGAACTTGCCGTTGGCAGGAAAGGAACACGTGATGTCCGAAGAGAAGCAGTAATACTCTCCGCCCATGTCGAACAGGCTGCAGGGACAGGAGGACACGAGGCGTCACCCCCCACCCCATGCTTCCCTCCCACTGGATGCATACGGACGCTGAGCCTGGCCAACCTCGCCATGTGACTGGTGCAGGTGGCAGATTGGGGCCTAATACCCCGGTGTCTCCTCAGGGTGCATAAGCAACAAAGGACCCCAGGCCATCCTGGGAGACCTCTGTGCCCAGAGCAGGGAAGGCTGGAAGGGGGACCTGACCCTGACACACACCCCTGCCCTCCACAGCCTCTGCTGTCCAGGCCTCTGGACTCACCTGGATAACGAGGGAGGGGCAGAGATGTCCCCGGGCCTTCACCCACCACCCGCCCTCCATGTGGTGAGCACACTCTAGCAGACCCTGTCAGCCCTTCCCCACCACCCACACAGGGCAGGCTGCAGCCCATGAGGCAAGGCTCACAGGGCTGGACGGGCCTTGGGACAGACGCACCTGCCTGAAAGAGAAGGCGGGCTGAGCCACACCGCCCAGCTCTCCCGGGCCCCAGTGCCTGAGGGGAAACCCAGCCGGGGGCTCTGCTGCAGCTCTGGGGTCCCCGTGACCAAAGGAAAGCGTCCCTCTCCCTCCCACGTGGGACAGATGAGCTCTGCGAGGGCCTGAGGGGAGGGCAGGGAGGACAGCCCTCACGTCCAGCAAGGCACCCCAGCATCCCAGGTGGCATGGCAGGGACCAGCAGGGACAGATGGAGGGGTGACGCTGGGGTGCTGAAGGGACCCAGAGCTGGGGCCGTGGGCCAGCAGAGGCAGCCCAGTCTTGGGACAGCAGGCAGGTCTGAGTCATGAGGACAGGCCTAGCTGGGCCTCCCTCTGGACACCCTGTGCCAGGGCCCGATGCAGAGGGGCCAGGAGGTGACCAGGAAGGCTGCACTCCCGCCCTTGCAGCCTGACTGTGCCCGTGGGGCCAAGGTCCCTGGCTCCTGGCCTCAGGGCCCTCACTGGTCCATGGCAGGGGAGAATCCCAGCCCTTGCACCCTCCATGGCGGAATGCGACAGGATGGGTGAAGGGCTGCTTGGATCCCACCGGGTGACTCACAGCGGGGCCCTGGGTGAGAGGGACAGGGGTGCACCGGCTGAGCACGTCTTCCCATGCTCTCCCGCCCAAGCACCTCGGCTGGGTGCTCCCCAGCGGGCATCAGGAGGGCACTACCAGCACCCCCAGCCCCTTCACAGGGCAGTGGCCCAGTCACAGCGCTGACGGTGATGAAACCGACTGAGGGACCTTGGTCCGGCCCCAGGCCTGGGGTCCTGCCGCATCTTCAGGGCCAGGTGGCCACAGAGCCAGGCGGGGATGAGAGGCAAGCCCTGTGTGACTGGGGCCCAGCTCCACCCTCAGCTTCCTGTGGGGGTCAGTCTGGGGGGTCAGTTCTGGCAAATCTGGGCCTAGGGGCAGAGCAGCGCCTGCCGCCACAGGGCCTCTTCACCCCCACCTAGATTCCCATGGTGAACACAGCCACTCAACCAGCAGTCCAGAGGCCGCCTGTGCGCCGGCCTCTGGGGCCCCCTCCCCACACGCCAGAGCAGAGACCCAGTGGGGAGACGGGTCAGGCCGTACAGCCACACAGGCAGCACCAGCTACTCCACAGAAACAGATTTTTAAAGGAAAAACCTGAATGCTCAGGATCCCTGGTCACTTTGCTGGAACCCAAAGTCCCAAGCCGGGCACTTCCTAATCTTTTTCTCATTGCAAAACACCATAAACAGTGTCAACAGTGCAAAAAGCACCAGATAACGCCTCAGGTGACTCTCAGGGGGCGGGGAAGAGTCTCCCAGAGCCCCCCGTGCACGGCAGGGGGACTTCAGGCTGGTCAAAGTCATAGACTCTGAGGGACCCTGCTTGGGGCAGGCCAGTGGGGGGACCTGGGCCTCACTAGCCATGACCCACCCAAGCCTAGTGGGGGTGCTGCGGACAAGGAAACAGGCCCTGGGCAGACATGCCCAGACACCTGCTCTCCTGGAGGCTCCAGTTGCCGCAGGGCATTTGGGCCAACAGCTGCCTGCAGGTTCCCTCCTGCCAGGGCACAGGCCCCCCCAGAGCTGGCCAGGAGGGTGGTGGGCACATCTTAGCTCTAAACTGCAGAGACACGGTGGCTCTGAATACCAGCCCAGCAGCCTGGAGCCTAGCAGCGGGCTCTCCTGTCCTGCCTCTGGCAGTTGGCCTCAGGTCTTCAGTTTTTCCACCTTTGAAATGGAGCCCCCACCACGGTGCTGCCCTGTGTCCTCTCAGGACCAGTGTGCAGGCAGGAGCGGATGGGGAGCGTGACCGTGTGGGGCCACGGCCCAGTTTCCCCCGGGGAGCAGCTGCTTTCATCTGTGCTCCTCAGAGGCAACGAAGGAAAATGGCTTGTGGTTTTCTGATTCAGAACATGCAGGAATGGGCTGAGCAGACAGGACAGAGCTGGGAGAGTGGGGGACACAGGTTCCTGCGGCACCACATCAGAGGGCGACCTGGAGGAGCAGGGCAGCAAGTTCTACTGGACTGTGCGGATCTCAAAGGAAAACAGAAATTGAACTATTTAAAAAACCAGGAAGTCCATAAGAGCACATTGAACACCAGAGCCACCCAGAGCCGCAGCGACAAGTCTCTTTCCCGGGGCAGACAAGACTTCTGACCAAGTTCTCCAAATTCTCCTTAGAAACACAGGAAGGACGTGGGATGGTGGGTGCTTGGGGTTCCTCGGCAAGCCTGGCTTCATCGTTCAGATTCTAGAAGACTTCAGCTGTATTTTTCTGTTTTAAAATCATGTACTTCTGGAGAAGGAAGTGTACGCCCAGCCGGCCAGCTCCATCCTGCCCGGCGATGCTCGGGCACGGGGCTGATGTCTATTTTCGTGCTCTCAGTTCCCTATCCTTTGCTTTCCTTTTTTTTTTAAATCCCCCTCAGAGTTCCTACACGCATAAGTTACTTAGATTCAAGCCATTCCGAAATCCAGAATGAAAGCCATCTCTTGTATAAATCATCTCCCTCCAACTCCTCGGTGTCCACTTTGTCCATCCTCTGAACGCAAAACTGACAAGTGGGGAATTCAGTCATACTTTGGCTCTACAGAAAATGTAGGACCCCTCCTCCCTGGCTGCCGGGGACACCCACCAGGGACCCTACCGTCTCTGGCTGAGTGAATGTGTGTGCTAATCTAAGACATCTGGGGAGATGTTACACATCTCCAAGCAATATGCTGGCGTCTCACCCCTCACGCGTGCTCTTCTGGTTCTATTTCTGGCTGGGATGAGAGGTTCTGTCTTCCGCTGGCTCCTCCTGAGAAGCCTCATGCCCGGGCTACCTGCCACTCCTGGCCCGCTCAGGCTCTCCCCAGGCCTCCCTCAGCTCCCTGGGCCGCACTGCAGGGACCAGGCAGCCCACAGGCGGAAGGCCTTTGAGATGGCTGGGTCCGTGGTATGGAGCCTGGTTAAAGCGTCGGCGAAATGCTACAGCGCTCAGACTGGGCTGCTCTGCCTTCAGCCTGGGGCTCCACTGTAATCTCCCGAATCTCAGCCCAGCTCTCAGTTGCCTCTCACCTAAGACCGACTTTGCCCAGGTACAGAGGCCTCGTCACTACGGCAGAAGTATTTCAGAGCTCAACTTGCAGCCATCTGTCTGTATTCCAGGCGAGGCTGGGGATTTCTGAGCAGCAGGCCAGCAGGCACCTCCCGCTTCTCTTCGTACCTCCGTGTGAGACAGTGAGAGGCATACACGGGTCACTTTCCCAGCCACCTGCTGCAGTAGGCAGCCCCTTTGGACGAGGCGCGCTGAGCCCCTGATGCGACCAGTGGGGCGAAGGCCGTCCCTCGGAGCCCTGGGGCAGCCTCGCTGAGAGGGCCTCTCCCCACTGCCTTCTGGTCATCCCTGGCAGCCCAGCCGACACGAAGTCGCCCAAGCAACCCACCCCAGAGCCAGCAATCCTTGCGCGCCTGGTACAGAGCAGGCTAGTTTTGGGGCCTCCTGTGTGCCTGGAAAGAACTGTTGTTACCATTTTAGGGATGATGTGGGGAGAGCACAGCACTGGTGTGGGGCCAAGTCCCCAGAAGGGACACTACACAGCACCTGGCCCAGTATGTATAGGGGACACGGCAGCTGCCCACCCCAGTGGGCAAGGGCTGGGCGTCAGAGCTGCGGCCTCTGCGGGGGAGGGAGTGAGTAGGTGTCACACGCACAGCACATGCTTCATTTCACTTTTTTGGTAAGCAGTGTCCCAGGATGTCTGTGAGCACCCAGGCTGTCTGGACTGGGGCTTTTCAAACTGTGGGTTGTGAAGGCAACTGAGTGGGGTGTCGGTAAGAAGCATAAACAAATTGACCAGAATGGTTAGAAAACATGTGGGACGGGTGTCTGCTTATAACCCCTATCTGTGTGCTTGGGGCTGGGCTAGAACGTTAAAGGGCGCCTCTAACAGGGAAGGAACGCTGAAGGTCACGGCCACTGGTCTGCACAGACGGCTGGCCAAGCGTGTGCCTCCTGAGAGCGTTCTCTCGCCCTGAGGCCCAGGCATGTCCTTAAGACCATCAAATTCTCAGG
Organism: Smutsia gigantea; assembly: GCA_032199065.1. Lineage (NCBI taxonomy): Eukaryota > Metazoa > Chordata > Mammalia > Pholidota > Manidae > Smutsia > Smutsia gigantea. Next base: position 365,349 of record JAVSCE010009873.1, read on the forward strand.
ACGGGACTGGCTGGGCTTGGCACTGGGGAGCAAGACCTGGATGTGACACTCATTCTCTCAAGCTGATGGAGGCATTGGGTGGCAGGACAGGTGGCGCTTGGGGACCCCCTCACCCCAGCCGTCTGCCAGCCTGGCGGGGCCCCGGGACACCACAGGGCTGCAGATACCAGACAGACATCGGACCAGGTGGCCCCCAGGAGCAGGCAGAATTGTCCTATGGGCTGCCAAGGTGGCTACTGGGCCCTGGGTGAGCGGTGGGAGGTCTGTGATGGAGACGCAGGCTGCTGCCCACGGCAGTGGCCCAGGATGGAGGGGGCACCGTGGGGGTGACCTTCCCCAGCAGTGTAAACTCCTATCTAGCCCACATCAGACCTGCGGCACTGACAGGGAACCATGTGGAGAGAAGGCAGGAAGGAGCCGCCGGTGACTGCGCTGCTGGCGGGAAAGCGGGCTGGGCGGCGAAGCGCCTGCCCCGGCCACGGCCCCTCACACCTGTCTCCTCATCTGGGGGAGGCCAGAGGCAGGCAGCTCCGCGGCAGCCCTTTTGTCCGACACCACCTCGGCTTGGGACGTGGCTCGGGGAGTGGGGGCAGCTGCACGTGCTGGTGACACGCTGGCAACAGGTCCGGTGACCTTAAGGGCTTCCCGGCAGGGGAGCAGCCGCCCTTCTCTCTCTGGGCAAAGAGAAGTAGGGCTCTGGCAGCGTGAGCGGCGTCCCCACCTCCGCCGTCAGCCGGGCAAAGCGTGCTAGAGCCAGGGCTCAGGCTGATGGGACCATGGCCAGGGGACACGATGGGGAAGGGGGAGCCGGTAATGACACGGCGCATGGTGCTGGGACAGGCTTCTCCCCACTAACTGGGCTGGCTGCCGCCTCCCACGGCCCGGGGGCGACAGAGGACCACTGCTGTAGGGACAAGGCCAGGCCCACACATCTGAGACAATGCTGCCCTCTTCTGGCCAGTGCTGGGCGGTCCGGCTCACCACCCACCAGCCATCCTGCCTGCAGCTGGGCAGCCCAGGCCTGGGCATCTCTAATGGGTGCTGCAGAGGTGCTGAGAGGGGCCACAAGGCACCCCAGCCCAGGAGCCTCTCCTGCTGCCACCTGGTCAGGTGGTGGGACAGGGAAGAGGGCAGCAGGTGAGGCGGGCTGTCCCAGCTATCTTCCAAATCAGAACCCACTGGAGGCACACCCAGGACCCTGCCTCACCTCTGCCCCCTGGGCGAGCCCGCCGATGGGCCCAGGGAGCAGGGGAGTGCTCCAAGGCCAGCCCCAGACTTGGGAGTGCGGCACAAGAGTGGGTCCCACTTTGGGTGCACCGCTTCCCAGTGGATTTAAACATGGACAGTGGCACTCCACAGTGGCCCACGGGCAGCGCAGCAGCCCTCAGCGTCTCTGCCCACCATGGGGACTCTGGTTGCCAAAGCCCAAGCCAGCTCTGGGAGGACGGGCAGCGTGGGAGGGCTTGGAAGAGGATCAGGTCAGGGACAGAGGGTCCCGGCCACATCTATGCGCACACTCCCTGGTGAGGAAGGGTCTTCTGGTGACCTTGGACAATGTCCCTTGTGTAAGCATGGGGCAAGAATTTACCAGCAAGTGCATCACACTTTGGGGGCCTTGCCTACTTGCCTTAAAAATGAAAACAAAATACAGCTAATGGCTTCTCTAGGACAGTGACTTGGTGATGGGGGCTCATGGTGAACCCCCACAAACAGAGGGAGGGACTCTGAGAGCCAACCAAGCCCTAAGAAGCCTCACAGTCCTGAACCAGCTGAGCGGCGGGGGCGGGGGGGCCGGGATCTACGGCCGCACCAAGGTCGGTTCCCCAGCCTCGGGTACATGCAGAGCGAGCAGGGCGCATTCAGCCAAGAGAAATGGGAAGGGGCCCAAGGAGCCGGCAAGGTGTGTGGAGGGGCCCTCAGAATACGCTTCTCAGCGCTCGGGGGAGAGTCTGACATGGAGCAAGAACCAGCGTGTCTAACTTACTGGCCCCAATCTACAGGGTGTCGACGGAGGCCAACAAAGGCCATGGCTTAGCTCCAGGCAAGCTCCTGGTACTGGAAGGACAGAGAAGTGGGAGGTGGGCCTGGCCGGCCTCACATTCCACCTGGCACACACCCAGAGGACAGTTTGGGGGCTAGAAACACGAGAAAGCAGGCTGCGGACCTCAGGAGCTATCTGGGGCTCTCGCTCTGCTGGTACATTCACCTCCAGGCTCCACCACGTCAGCTGCTGGAAGATCGGCCTCAGGGCCCGCAGCACCGGTGGGAGAGCGCATCCCCTCTTGGCTCTGGGGATGGCCACCGGGCCGTACCCGCCAAGGGCCACCCAGTGACAGGCTCCACACAGCACTGCGCTATCACTTCCCAGAGCTGGGCGCTGTATTACCTCCAGCGACGGAAAAGCTGAAGCTCGTGGGTGTCCACTCTGCTAGAGAGGGAGGGAGGGCATGTCTGGGACTGGAGGGAGACGGATGGAAAGTGCTGGTGCCTTCAGCACCCACTCCAGTAGGGCCTGGCTGCCCTGGCCCAGCTCCAGCCCCCAAGGAGCCCCATGACCCGATGTTAAAAGACCTCTGGGGCATTTTCATGTGACATCAAGGGGTTGAGACCCCGTGTGGTGTGCCACCCCGACGGGAGCATGGAATAGTCTCTTCTCAGAGGGACACTCAGTTTCAGAAAAAATTCTGCACTATGCTCATATTTTGGTTTCATATGATGAAGTATCGTGGCTTTTATGTTGGGACACCAGACTGATTTGTTATTTACTGAACACAGTGGGCACTTGGCAGATCAATTTCAATAAAACAATGGATTATAAAAGCCGCCAGCAATCTGGCAGTAGCGGTAACCAACAAAACATGTTATTCTAAATGCTGCATAATAAATTGACTATAATAAACTCATAATTATTCTACTGGCTACATTTCAAAGTTAGCACTAGAAAAATAAAATCACTAATTTGGGCTTGGCATTAATATCTGTGGGATTTTTCAGAACACTCCTGTTTCCAAAGCTGCAACCAGGAGACGCAGGTGCCCCGTGCTGCTGAGGGGGGTCGAGGCCACAGCAGCTGGGGCCTGATCTATGCTGTGCCCTCTGTCAGCCAGGCCCCACCCCAGGAACCCAGCGGGGACCAGCCTGTGAAACCAGATGGTCCCCACCCCATGAAAATGGAGTGAACACCCTCTTTGGGGCAGATACAGAGGAGAGTGGGAAGTAGCCACTTCCTCCGGGGTGTGCCAAGCTCAAAGAGGAGAAAAACTCATGGCCATATGGCCCGGCCACAGGGCCCTCCAGCAGGTCAGAGCTGCCTCAGGATAGCTGGGACCCCACTGGTACGGCCGGGTCTCTGCCTCTGTCCGGGCTCTAGGTCCTCTTGGACCAGCCAGAATGGGCTGCAGAGTCAAAGAGCATAAGGAGAGGTTCCAGGAAGTGACGGTCCCTGGAGATGCCAGGTAGCCTCTCTCTGGGCCCACCAGTGGCTCAGCCACGGCCCAGAGGGCAGGGGCCCCTCCTTTCCTTTGTCCACAGCTGAGCTGAGTTGGATGCAGCCAGCACCCTCCCTAATCCCGCTAGCTCGGCACCTGGACCCCCCGCTCACTACCCACGTCAGTACCTTACCCACACGAGGGGGGAGTATGTGTGCGCAGGCTTATGAGATGCCCACCCCTTGGACCTGCATGAGAAATTCTATGTAAAAAGATGTCCCTGGTACCAGGCTCAGGGGAAGCCCCACAGAAGGACAGTGCACGCGGTCGGCCCCTGTGCCAGGAGGGGCGCTAAGCGCCCTGGAAGGGCTACCGGCCTGCCTCTGCACATGCTTTGGGTGTCCCTTCCTGCATGCTCCCAACCTGCCCCAGGGGAGGGCACACCAACTTAGCGCCCGTGCTCCTGACACGTTCCCTCTGCTGCCCATGCGGTCCTCGGAGATGTGTGCTACCTCCGCTGACAGAAAAGGGGCTGAAGCTCAGAGAGGGAGCTAAGCGACTTTGTGTCATCCCAGAAGGCTCAGCGAGGCTCCTGCCAACAGTGGCCTACGCCAGAACATCCCAGCCAGCTACTAACCCTGGGTGAGTGGAGAGTTGGGAGCAGGTCACAGTGCGGGGTGCGCCCTGCGGCAGGGGTGCCCTGGGATTGGGTGGGTTTCCAAAAACACTTGGCAGTGACAGCTTAGGACATGGCGAATCTCAGCTCACACCCCCCGATGGATGTGCGCTGGGGACCCCCGGGGCCCAGGCAGAGATGGGCTGCACCTGCATGACGCCAGGCCCTGGCCTGTGTGCAGGCATCACCGGAAGTCAGCTTGGACGCTGGGCCTAGGAGGGCAACGTGCACGACCTGACAAGAGGCCACGGCCCTGCTGGAGGCAGGCTTAGGGGAGCCCTGCCCAGGGCCTCAGCGATAGGAGGGGAAGGCACCAAAGAACAGGGTGGGCCAGTGCGACCTTGTCTGCCAGTCGCTGATGACAGCAAGTGCCTGAGGGCCAAGGTGGGCAGTGCTGCAGGGCCTGTGGCCTCAGGGCAGCTCTCAGTAGCTGCACGGCAGCCTGGACTGGCCCTGCCCAACATCCAGGCGGCAGAGAGGACAGTTGGGGAGCGCCATGTGCCCGTAAGCTGAGGAGGGGCCAGTCCAGGGGCACACCTGTGGACCCCTCCCCAGGTGTGGGGCAGCCCCCCAGAGAGGCGAGAGCCCCACACACCAGGGGTCTAGGAACAGGATCCGCAACTGTGCCAACAGGGGAGCATCCCTGGAGGCTTGCAGGCCGAGGGTGTGCTCACATCTGCTTAGTCAGGAGGGCACATCAGAAAAGCCCTGCACGCAGCCGTGAGGGTCCAGCATTACCTCTGCCCTCATGAACTAATGGCCGCTTACATCAGAGTCCCGAGGCTGAGGCTGGCAAGTTTCAGAGGGTGGAAGTTCCCTAGGGGTCTTCCCTCCTCTGGACTGAGGGGCCCACCCTCTTGGCACTGAGACAGAGGTGTGTGCATGTGTGGTGGGTGCTGAGCAGAGGGTGGGGGGCAATTCAGGCCTTCCTCTGAGATTGTGCCCCGACACAGGGGCTCCTGCAGCCCTCTTCTGGGGCCGCCATGGCCCTGGAGAGGAGGCACCATGCAGGCCGGCAGTCTTGGTGGAGAAAGAGCAGGCCCGGAACCTCCCCGGGTTCGGCTCTCTTAGGGCAGAGATGGAGTCCCATGGTGGCCCTGTCGCTCACACGCACAGCCAGGGAGCAGGGCAGCTCGGGGGCTGGCTCCACTCACCACATGTCTCCGTCCTGGATGGTCCGGTCGTTGGGGGCCCCGGCGTGCCCGTAGTGCAGCACGGCTGAGTTCTCACCACTGCGGAGTACCAGAGGGAGGTCAGCGGCCCATCCTCAACCGACAGGCTGGGGGGCTGGCACCCCACTCCCCTGGGCTGCAGGCAAAAGTCAGGGTGGCTGAACCAGGCCCACTGCCTGAAGTCGGGGTGGGGGCACAGCGGCCCTAGCATCCTGCAGCCACACCGACGGCGGCCAGCCTCTCGGATCACAGAGGTGCCGCCTGCATTCCTCCCTGGCTGAGCCATGTTCAGGCTGGAGCCCTGGGGTGGGGATGTGGGCCTGATGTGGGAGCAAGGGTCTTCAGGGCTGGAGAAGGGACTCTCAGGAAGCCCTCCTTTCCTGGTGGCTGAGGGAGGCCCCGTGCAGAGGGCCAGGGCTGGGTCATGAGCCGCCATGGAGGCCTGCTGGAGCAGGAGACAGGGCACCTGGGGCTCCTTGCTCCTCTGCTCCAGAGTGCTTCCCTAATGAGCGATGCCTTTAAGAAAAAACAGTACTTTTATGTCTGACCAAAGGGGGGAAAAAAAAAAACCCACCTGGGTGTAATATTTACAGCCCTGTTCAGGAATCCCAGGAATCATAAAAGTAGAAATAATGATTTTTCTCTCTATCCGCCAGAGAAGAACATTTCCAAAGAGTGAGCTGTTCACATGTATTATTCATGTGCCGAGGATGTGCACAACAGCAGAGCTGCCGGCTCTGTCCTCACAGGGCAGAGGCCAGCCCCTCTGACCCAAGCACAGAGCATGGGGAGACTGCATGGGGTGAGCCAGGAGATGAGGGGGCCACCAAGCCAGGACGTGCCCCTCAAGGACCCACAGACATGCAGACACCCCCGATGAGCGCAGAGCTGTGCACACCCCTGTAGACCACATCTGGCCACATTCATGGTCATTTCTACCCTGTGCCAAGCATACTCAGCCACATGCAGGTGACATGCACAGAGTCCTCCCGCCCCCAGGAGCAATGTGCCACACACAGAGATGCCTGTAGTGACACCCCTCGCCACAGAGGCCCAGCCCAATCCATGCTGGGGTGTTCCCCACACAGCCACACCGACTGCCATGCGCACGCAGACACACACACACACACACACACACACACACACACACACACATATGCTCTCCTGCACTGACAGCCCCTTCTACCCCTACTGCACACAGGAGCTGTCACAGCTTGCTGGGCGTGTGCCTGTGTAGAGTGGGTGAGGAGGGCCGGCAGCAACCCAGGGGGCGAAGCCACCAGGAGATGGGACGGGAAGGCATGGTGGGAGACAGGTCGGCTCCCTCCTCAGCCCTGCCCTGGAGCCTTAGGGGAGAGGATTCCTAAGCTTAGGTGGGCACGGGTGTGGCACGGGTGTGGCACGGGCGTGAACAGGTGCATCCGAGCTGGCGCATCTCACGTCCCCCAACCTCCTGCTGTGATGACCCTCCCCCACCCTCCCCAGGCAGCCAGAAGACCACTCACCTGCCGCAGATGCAGGTGTAGGAGCTGTGGCGCATACCACCCCGCGAGTAGCAGTAGTGCTCGAAGAGGCTGCCGAGGAAGGAAGACACGTCAGGATGGAGTCATGGGAGCAGGCATGCCCCAGTACAAATCCTCAGGAATTTCCGTGTACCTGCAGGAAGGCCTGAGCTTCCCAGCATGGGGCTGTGAGGCTTGTAGCCTGGAGCTGAGGGTCAGCCACAGGCCACAGAAGCACAGAGGTCAGTGTGGGGAGGGAGCAAGGCTGGAGCAGCTCACTCCTTCCAATGCCATGGCCCTGTGGGAAGACAGGCTGGGGCAGGGCTAGAGGGAGTATTTCCCTGTGATTCCTACATCCAGTGGCCCCAACCTGCCCCACAGTGAGGTGCTAGATGCACAGTCAGGGAGGAACGTGAGCTCCTCCAGCCACCTGGGACCCTGTGCCTGACCCTGCGGTGGGGTGCAGGGGAAGGAGGGCAGGAGTCATTGGGCTGGAGGACAGGCCCTCGTGCAGATGGAGCAGGGCAGGGGTATCTCCAGGGAGGTGGAGAGAGGCAGGGTCTGGGGGCAGGCCCTGCTTCTCCTGCTTGGGACAAGCAGCAAATTGGCTGACCTCCTGGAAAAGCTCCCACCCTGAGCAGGGCAGGCCTGGAGCAAGGTCTGGAGGGAAAGATGAGAGGTGGTAGCCAGTAGCTGGCGTCCAGGCTGAGCCCGGAGGGAAAGATGAGAGGTGGTAGCCAGTAGCTGACGCCCAGGCCGAGCCCAGAGACAGAGCCAAAGGAGGCCGCCAGGAGCCCAGGATGTCAGCAGAAACCTGCAAGCCCAGGAGTGTGATGAAGGTCAGAGGGTGAGCCAGCCTTGGGAAAGGCCTGGGCCTCACCCCATTTTCTGTGGGGCAGAGCCTGGAGATGGCTGCAGGGGCTGGTGGACCACATCAGCCACCTCAACACCACATTAGCTGCGCTGAACCCTTGGGAGACCACGCCGCCGAGAGCCCTAGAGAGGCCAGACCCTGTGTGCCCCCATCATATGCCCCAGGATCTGGGTGTGGGGCTTGTCTTGGCCTGAGACTCTGTGCTCCAAGGGCCCAGCCCGTTGCAGAACACGGCTGGGGAGGGGGTCAGTGGTGGGGGGCCCAGCCCTCTGGTGGCCCTGGCCGAAAAGCAGGTCCAGGTGGACCCCACCCCAGCCACTGACCACGGGGGCAGGGGAGACCAACGACAGGGCTGTGCCACTGCCCCTGTCCTCGGGACACCCAGGCTGCCGTGGGCATGTTAAGTGGCAATCCCGCCCTGCACGTCCTAGGCCTGTGTATGGAGGAGTCTAATGTTCCAGGCACTGTAAACACAGATCATGTCTAATTGTTATGACTGGGAATTAAGCAGTTGCCATGCAGGAGCAGTGCTGCTATGTCCTGTTGGCTTTCAGACTTGCTTTATAAACCCTGCAGGATAATAGGGCATCTGTGAGTGAAGTATTTCCTCAACATTAAGGATTTCAAGAACTACCAGGGAAGTGAGGAAAACCGCACGTTCCCCATTCACGCTGTCCCGTATTCACAGTGAGAGTACCCAGGTGCTGCCATCAACGTCCACCTCAGCTCGAGGTGGAGGCCACGGGGCCGCAAGCCCACGTCACACCCTGCGTGCGGCTACAGCCCTGCATGTTCTCCAGTGCGGCCAGCCCCCCATGCGGAGCCCCTGCAGGCAGCCCCCAACTCTGCAGCACCTCTCTCCCTGCCTAGACTGCAGGGCCTCGGACACCAGGACTGCACCGCAGGCCCACGGAGAGCGGGAGATGCCCAGCAAGCCAAGGCGCCGTGGTGCCCCCTTAGCGTTGGCAGGCACAGCCCTGGCCAGACCGAAGTGGGCCCAGGAAGCCACAGGGCCGTTCTCCAGGGGATGGGGACAGACACATGATTGCAGGCCACACTGGGAATGGCCAGCTTTCGGGACAGGCAGAGGGACAGCAGGCGAACAAACCAGGATGTTCTACAGCAGCCTGAGGACAACGGAGTCGGTCGGTTCCCTCCCTGCAGCCAGTCTGAGCGGCAGGCCTTCCCCTCAGTACCGACTGCCTTCAGTGTATGCCCTGGCCTTCATTTAAGAAAAAAAGTAATCTAGAGAAAAGGCGCGGGTTCCAGAAGCACCAAACTGAGGAACAGCTGACCCAGGGTTCACCTGCAAATCACAGCCCAGCTCCCCAGACAATCCCACACACCCATAAGGAAGGGAAACACCACACCACATGCAGGAAGTCACTTTAGAGGGTTTGAATTCCTTCCAATGGGACTTTAGCACCTACTTTTGATTTAAATGGACTCTTCTGACATGACCCGAGGACAAACCGGTGCTCTAGAGGCAGTTAACAGGTGGACGCAATGGGCCCATGCTTTCTGCTCATGTACCCCCGAGGACCCTCTGTCTGGGACCTGGGGCCTGGGCTGTGGACACACAAAGGCACCCATGTTCTGGGGCAAGCACAGTGGCTCAGGGGGCCTGTGGAAAGATGAAAGTTGGTATCATTTCTGATTTTCATGATGGGGGATGAGCAGTGGATGCTCCAAACTGGGGCCTCGTGCTTGACATGAGGATCCCACGCCGCTCGGTCGGAGCTCAGCAAGCACGGGCCACCAGACTAGACTGTGGCACCAGAGACGCTGGATCCCTCTAGGTGACTCACAGACCAAGGTGGCAACAGAAGGACCCTTAACGAAGACCCTTCTAGACCATGGCAAACATGGCAAACTGTGAACCAGGGGAAGGCCCAGCTGACTACCGACCACAGGGGCCTAATAAGTCTGTGGCCAAATTCATCTCTCAGGCCCCTCTGGAGCCATCATGAGATGACAGCAGAGTACGCAGCTGGAACCCCCAGCCCCCACCTCCAACACCCAGCGTTACTGCAAAAAATACAGTAGGTAGAGCCAAGTTCACTGGGCAGGAAGGAGAGCGAGGCCAGAAAGGAAGAGGGAACCATGGGTTGTGGGACCCTGGAGGCCTTGGCTTTCACTGTGTGGGGACAGCAAGGCCTCGGGCCCAGAAGAGGTAGGGGACTGGAACTGAGTCCCCACCCCACGTAAAGCTGGGGCCTGGGCAGGGATGTACCCTCAGCATGAGGGGAGCCTGGGAAAAAATTCACCAGCACCCAAAGAGGCAATCAAGCAGTTTGCCCGGGCTCTGTGGAAAAAATAACAAACATTCCCTCAGGGTTTATAGCATAGGTCTGCCTTCCATGGGGTTCAGGTTCAAGTGTGAACTACATGCACAGTTTGGAAACCCCCAAGCCAGGAAATTAACAGAAAACTTGGTTCCTGACTGGTGACATCTAAAGCACTTGGCATGAGCAGTTAGACATAAAGCCAAACTGGGCAGCCAAGATGTGCACAGACACACTCATACACATACATGTACATGCACATACATACAACAGGTACGTACGCACAAACACACATGGACATATACACCTCCCGCACACACTGAAGATGAACTCACTATCTGAAAAAGATCACAAGAGTCAGACACAGCGTGCAGCAGGCTGAGACCCCCGAGGACTTCCGATAGCAGAATCATCAGACAGAGACTATATACACATACAAAATAACACCAGTATGAAAACAAAACAGGCAGATTTTAGAAAGGACCAAAACAAACTTCTAGAAATGACCAGTCCACCCACCAGAGGACGCAGACAGGAGATAGGCACCAGGGCTGATGGTCCCAGTGACATCTCCACCTGCTCTTCTGGTCAATCTGTGACTCTCAAGTGCAGCGCGGTGTCCTCCTGGGCCTAACTGCTCCTGTTCTCTCCTGTGCTCACCTGGACAGAGAATGGGGTGGGGAGCACCCTGGCTAAGCAAAGCCCCCCCCACAACTGTCCCCCACAGCAAGAGGGGCTTCCTGACGAGCAGGGGAAAGGGCAGGGGTCTGCCCACAGCCCTGCCACCAGCCTCACGGACGGCCCACTGCTCTGTGGTCCCTGACCCTCTCCCCCACATGGCCATTCCTCTAATACTCTTGCCAATAAATTTCTCCCAGACGAGACAGGGGTAGAAAATGCTCTGTATCCAGGCATAAATGAGAACCTTTAAGTAACCTGGGAGAGTCTGTGCTGTGAATAACGGGGTGGATGGAGTTACTGCAGCAACAGAGGGGCAGGGCCATTTGTCAGCACCTGGAGATGACTGATGAGGCAAGGGCAGCAGATTCGGAGGCGTAGAAACAGCCCATGGAGCCTTCCCGGGCACACGGCCCAGCTCCAGCCCTCGGAGGTTTATCATCTGCTGAGGCGATAGTCGCAGCCCTATAAAAATGTATTAGCTACCCAAGATAATGTCAGAAGGGCTGCCCTGGGCAGCCAGTGCCACCAAGCTGTCAGCGCAACTGCTGAGTGCTGGCAGATAGGGACCAGCTAGGGAGGTCAGCAGGGGCTGTGGGCGGCACTGGCCACATCCTCCTCCTCCCCAGCCTGGCCTCCATGCACATCAGGCCCCCAGAGGGCCAAGCCAGGAACAGGAGAATGGAAGGGAAGATGGGTGGGGTGGTAGAGGCCGCAGGGCTAAGCAGAGGGTCCAGGAGAGCAGGCGGTTGGGACAAAGGGTCATAGCACAGGGGCTGAGGCATTCTGAGCTCCGTGCAGGGCCTTCCTGGGCCAGGGTGGCAGCCGACACCCACGGTTCAGACAAGTGTCTCATGCTCTCTCCTGGAAGAGGCAGTCCTCCTCACCACCCCCTACTCCCTTACCCGGGGGTCCCCACTCTGTCCCTGTCCCATTGTCCTTGCTCCTGGCCCCGCACCCAGCCTCCTGGGGGCTGCTCGACACTGACGCCAAAGGCAGATCCTGGCTCTGCCACTTGCCAGCGGTATGACCTCTCCACGCCTTAGTTTCCTCATCTGTAAGATGGGATGAAAACAGTACCTCCCAGAGGGCTGTGGTGCCATTCAAGTGATTTAATACATATGAAGTGTGCAGAACAGTGCCGGGCATGTTACTGACACGTGAGACAGCATCACTGTCCCTGTCCAGAGGCCTCAACGGGGGAGTGCACACAGCAGACACCCTCCCTGCAGGCTGCAGGAAAGGAGGCCTGGATTTGACAAACAGCCTCCTGGCCACTCCTTGAAAACCCAAGAGAACACCACACAGACCCGTGGCCCTAACACCCGTGGCCCCACGTGCCAGTGCAGACAGGTTCTCCACAGGTGCCCTGCAGCCCCATGTGGGCTGACACACACGCAGCACCGCCAGGATAAACACATACATGGAGTTTCCCTGGACACAGCACGTTTCAGCCCACAGTCCCTTCCCAGATGCCTCTGCCCTGTTCACAGGCTGACCAGAAGTTTCACATCCTTGGGGTAGCACCAGGCCTCACGCAGCGGTAAGAGAGAGGTTCGTGGTATTTGGGGACTGGGTTCTGTGCAGTTGTCACAGCCCCGAGTTACTTTTAATGTACATTTATCCTATTAATTATTATTTTATAGTATAAATGACCATGACCATGTAATGAATGTGATATGCCCTTTGAAGATCCATCTACTTACTAAAGGAAAATTCTTGACGGTAAGAAAAACCTGGCCCTGTGGAAAAGAGCCCTGACATTGAGCTGGGGGCCAAGTGGGGGTGTTTTCCTGTCTTCCCAAAGTGGAGGCAGCAGACAGAGGGGATTCAAGCCGAACCCAGAGGAGGGGTTTCTACCAGTGGAGTCAGCAGGAGGAAGGGAACACCTCTCGCCTGGAACTGGAAGCTCATGTACAATTACATTTGAGATCCCAGGGGAGGGCTGGGCGCTGCTCTGCTCACTGACTCTGGGGTAGCCAGGGGGTCATCAGAACGCACTCAGCAGGACAGCCCCCCTTCTATTCTTGTAATGGCTGCTGCACAGGGGGGTTCCAGCTGCCCAAATTCCCAGGAGAGTCCCAGCTCCTGTAGCTGAGTTCGGTGTGGGCCTTTGAGCAGGGGTAGTGGGGAGCTGCTCTGCCCCTCTCCTCCAGGTGAAGAAAGACAGAGCAAGCTAGGGAGCCACCAGCAGGGCTTCAAGCGTGTTTTAAATGAGCAAGTAGCCTTCGGTTGGTCTATCACTGAGCTCGGTGCAGGGCCTTCTTGGGCCACGGTGGCAGCCAACACCTGGGGGGCTGATTGAAAGGCTTGGACTAAACTCAGAAATGCATCAATAAGCCAGTGTTCAGGGCACAGCCGGCACTGAGGGCACCACCAGGGCCGTAGCCCATCCGCAGTGGCTGCAGTGACTGTCTCCGCCACCAGGGGCACTCTTTCCTCTTGCTGCTCCTTGAGTCTCCTCACTGCTGCCCCCACCTGGTCGGACTTGGGGCAACAACGCCTTTCCACCCAACACCTCCCACGAGGCCAGCCAGCAAGAAATATTGCACAGCCACCCGCGGCCAACATTTACAGCAGTCCTTCAGGGGAGGAGTGATTTTCCTACTTCGTAGATGAGCGAACTGTGGCTCACAGTGGTGACATGCTCTGCTCAGGCAGCTGATCAAGTCTTGGAGGCCACGCAGGGTTTCTGACCTGAGGCAGGTCTCCAAAGGCTCAGACTGCCCATGGTGGGGGACTGGACTAGCTAGCACCTGCCTCTGCAAAGACTGGTGGTGGGTGACACTATGCTACACCTTCCAGGGCCCTGGCCGCACATCTGTACACGGGGCCCGCGGAGAGCCAAAGACGGGTCACCGGGACAAACAGCCCCACAGGATGCGGGGAGAGGATGGGCTGTCCTCAGAGAGTGCCCCAGGAGGGCTGGTGGAAAGGAGCTGGTGCTCCAGGACAAGCCCCGGGGATGCAGAGACCCTGGAAGCAGACAATCCACCAGCCACAGGCAAGGACGGCAGCAGAGGAGGCAGTGGTCAGGGCAGGAGGTGAGGAGAGATGGCACCTACCCTCTTCTCTCCCCAAGAGCGGCAGTACCAAGGTATGAGATAATTAGCATTTTAATTGGATAATTAGGAATTCTACATTGCCTATCTTGTATAAGCATAACTGAGGACATAACATGACATTCAATTAACAAATATTTCCCTTTATTCTTGATATGCTTGATTAGGCTGAGTTTCTGAGTTCCTCAGTATCGGTTACGGGATACAGTACTATAATCTCCTTAGCTGTCAAAGCCCTGGCTGCACCAGACTGCTAATAAACTTAAATTAATAGATATAGATGAAGCAGATATAAATGGAAGAGATTGTGGACATTTTCTATACAAAGAACAAAACTGAAATCACCCATAATCTGATCCCCAGTGATAATCTCTTCAAATATTTTGTTTGACCATCCTTCTAGGCACTTATTTTTAGGCATAAACAGCTTTTTAAAAATAAAAATTGACTGTAAACTTTTTCTTAAGTCACTGAAGTCTAACATACATACAGAAAAGGGCCAAAATTGTAAGGACCGGCACAATGATCTGCCACGGAGCATCCCCACGTGCCCAACACCCAGGAGCCCCCCCACCCCCACCCCCTAGTCGGCCTGCCCTCCCATGGGCAGCCTGACTTCCACCACAGGTTAGCTTCACCTTTTTTGAACTTCATGTAAATAGAACCAAACAGTACGGTCTCTTTCTGTCTGGCTTCTTCTGCTGGTTCGCATCATGCTGGTGAAACCCACGCCGGGTGGTGGGCGGCTGTCATTTGCTCCTTCTCATTGCTGGTACCATTTCCACAGACTAAGTGTACCCCAGAGGATTTTTCCATTTCTCTGTTGAACATTCCGGTTGTCTCCAGCTTGCACTATCACGAACAGTGCTGCCATGGACATTCTTGTACATTTTTTAGGGCACGTGTGTGCCTATCTCTGCTGAGCATATTGCCAGCAGTGGAAATGCTGTCGCAGGATTTTATGTACGCTCAGCTTTACCAGATAAAGCCAAATAACCTTTCCAGATAGTTGTATCGATGTATTCATTGGCTTATAACTTCTTCTGCTTCATACTGTGCATGGGGCCCGACTGAGCTGAGAAGAGGTCAAGGACAAACGGCCCCACCCAGTCCTGGACGAGAGCTGGGACGTCTGGGGGAAGGTCCTCGCTAAAGCAAGAATGTTTCTCCCTGTCAACAGATACATGTCTATACTGCTTTTATTTTTAGCACTGTCACTCTGTCCAGAATCTAACTACGCCTCCCCACTAACAACAGCCCTCATCCCTGGTGCAGGCCACCACCATCTTCTCTTGATGGGTCGATGGTGACAGTGGTGTAGCTGACTCCCGCTAACGCCCTTGTCCCCTACAGAGTGCGCCTCAGAGGGCTCCTTCTACAATTCAAGCAGGCTCACGGGACTCCTCCGCTCAGACCCAGCCCGGGCTTCCCATGAGCAGCCTGCCCCCCTCTCATCTCCCACCCCCTCTCATCTTCTCCATCGGTCCCCTTGCTGCTCCCGGGACCAGTGGGCAAGCTGCCAGCTCAGGGCACCAGATGAGCCCCAGGCTCTTTACCCGGAATGTCTGTCCCAGAGGTCCACAGCTCGTTCTCTCTCCTTCAGGGGTTTCCTCCAGCGTCTCCCGCCCCTGGACAAACACTGCTCCTTCCCCCTTTGCCGTCACCACCACCTGACATACCATCCCTCCCCTCCTCCCTCCCCATCCCTCTCACCTAGCATTAGGCTGCGGTTTGTTCACTGTAGTATCCCCAGAGCCCAGAATAGTGCCTGGTGCACAGGAGGTTTTCAGTGCACTTGAATGACTGAATAATAAACAGTGTATGGGCAGCACCACAGCCTATAATTTACTTGGCCAGTTTCACGCTGTTAGATAGCTAGGTTGCTTCCAGCCCTGCGTTATGATAGGCAGCCATGGCCATGTGCCTTTTCACTGTCCTCAGGCTAAATTCCTAGAAGGAGAATCACTGAGCATGTGCACATTTTAAAGCCTCAGAGCATGTTTGGCCAAATGGACCCCAGAAGGCTTAAGGATTTTCAGGGTCTTCAGCAGTTCACCACGAGACCTGTTTACCCACTGGAACCTGGTAGGCCAAACAAAAAGCTGTTTTGTTCTTTCACTGATTAACTGGCAAGCTTGAACTTGTTTATATATTTCTTGCCTTGTATTTCTTCCTTTCTGAATGGCCTATTTCTTTCTTAGAAAATTGAACGTCTGTCTTTTCCTTACTGGTCCTTAGGAGATTTATATATGAAGGACACTACTTAGTGGTGTTGATCGTAATTTATGTGGCCAGCATCTCTAGTACCTTCTTTGCTGATCCCTGAGAGAAGGGATCCAACAGCTGGGGCAGGAGCTGCAGACGATGGCAGGGTGTGAGCAGTGCTCGGCATAGGGACAGCACGCAGGACAGGACGGGGAGCCTGCAGCACATGGCCCGCGAGGAAAACTCTAGGTCTGTGAATCCAGACCCCTTTGGGGCTGACACTCTTTAATACGTGACAGAGCCCCCAGCATTGGAAGGCCGGCCATAGAAGAGCTATGCCAACACAGGCACAACTTGCCAACTCTGTCTTAACCTGGGAGCAGCATCTGCTCACACCTGACAGTCTCACCCGTCCTCGCTGATGTCAGCAGTAACACCTTTCTTGGCTCCAAACTGTAAGCTCCCTCTTTAAAAGTGCAGCAGGCCACCATAGGAATCATTCAGGGAGGCTCAAACCGCATGACCAGGAAGGGGTGTAGGGAGATATTCCTTGTTTAACCTGATCCAGAGGGATTTCCCTCCAAGGGATGCCTGCACCCCCCTCCTCACCTCCCCAGAAGGCAGGGAAGGGAAGGTTCTTTCTTTGACCTAGTATTTCCCAAAGGGTCTGTGGTACACGAATAAGCACAGCGTAGGCATTAGTTATTTATTTTAAAGTGTCACCTTCCATTTGTGGCAAATTATATTGGGTTTCACTCGTGACAGGAATATAAAGCTTTCTTTTAAAATATAATTTAAAGAAAAAAACCTATTAGGCAAACAATACTACAGGTGGGACAAGGATTTGGCAGACGTTGTGAGGGTGTCATATGAGTGACTGATGCTGGAGATTCTGCTCTAAGGCTTCTTTGAGGAAAAACCCATGTTTTGTTTTGGGTGGCAAGAGACTAATCGAGAAGCTCCCTGTCCCCAGATGGCACCTGCCAGGCCTTGGAAAACAGCTGGTGGGACGGAGTCAAACAGAACCCAGCCTCTCTACTGCGCCCCCATCTGCTCCCATCCTGGCTCGGCAGCCTTGGACACCAGGCCACTGTGGGCCCTGCGGACAAAGGACAAACGGACCCCTCTGTCCTTAGCACCTTGGAGTGCCAAGGGGTCTCAGGGTACAAAGGCACTTTCAGCAAACCTGCCTGCTGAGGGCCTCAGACAAGATGCAAGTTAGCACAACGCTCTGCTCTGCCCAGCGCGGGTAAGAGCTCCCTACGGCTCAGAATCCTGGCCAGACCTTGCTCAGCAATGTCTCCACCTTCCTTTATTTATAGCTCATCATAAAGTCGGGTCCTAGACACAGCCAGTTTGGGGTGACGATTCTTGCAGATGCCCAGGTGGGACTGCGGTTGTACGGCTCCCCTAGCCCACCTGGTGCATCCTTGGAGGCACCACCCCCCATGACTCCCCACTCCACAAACTCCCCTCCCACCCCCAGTGGAAGAAACAAAACCTGGAACCCTCCACCCAACAGGTGCTTCCTAAATACCAACGCTGCAGGATTCCGTGTAGCACAGTCAGGCCGGGACACCCTGGTCATCCCTTCTAGATAAAGAAAGGGCTTTGCTTTTTGAGTCTCTTTCATATGTTTTGTTTTATTTCTACAGATTCCAGTGCTACTTTATTTCCAAACATCAAATTCCCTTCTCAGCCTTATAATCTTAAAATATTTCACAAATGTGCCTCATATACCTTCCTCTGGAAAGCACTGTTTTATGTCAATGCCTCTCTCCTGGTGGTCCTAAGTGCTGGAGCTCTCCTGTCCGGCTCCGGCTCGGGTCCAGCTCTCTGGGGCCCTCAGCTTCTGAGACGGGAAGCTGTGGCTGCGCCCTGGCCTTTTCTGACCCATCTTCTGGATCTCAGGTCTACACCTTCCCTCCCGACTGCCCTCTGCTCAAGGCTGTGGAGGGGCTGAGGAGGGAGAAGTGGAGAGCGCTTTACCAGCCAGGCCCATGTGCACTCAAATCTCTTGGTATTTTTATTTTTAATTAAGGTATCATTGATATACAACCTTATGAAGATTTCACATGAGCAACACTGTGGTTTCAATATTCACCTATATTATCAAGTTCCCCTCCACCCCATTGAATCACTGTCCATCCACGTAGTAAGATGCTATAGAGTCACTACTTGTCTTCTCCGTGCTGTACTGCCTTCCCTGTGAGCCACCTACATTATGTGTGCTAATCACAATGCCCCTTAATCCCCTTCTCCCTTCCTTTCCACCCACCTTCCCCACACCCTTCCCTTTGATAACCACTAGTCCCTTCTTGGGAGTCTGTGAATCAGCTGCTGTTTTGTTGTTATACTCCACAAATGAGTAAAATCATTTGGTACATGTCTTTCTCTGCCTGGCTTATTTCACTGAGCATAATACCCTCTAGCTCCATCCATGTTGTTGCAAATGGTAGGACTGGTTTTCTTCTTATGGCTGAATAATATTCCATTGTGTATATGCACCACATCTTTATCCATTCATCTACTGATGGACGCTTAGGGTGCTTCGGTATCTTGGCTATTGTAAATTGTGCTGCAATAAACATAGTGGTGCATATGTCTTTTTGAATCAGGCACCTTGTTTTCTTTGGGTAAATTCCTAGGAGTGGAATTACTAGGTCAAATGGTATTTCTGTTTTTAGTTTTTCGAGGAACCTCCATACTGCTTTCCACAATCAAACCACTCAGGTATTTTAAGCATGGGCACCAAATACACGGAACTGGTCACCTGGGGGTGTCAATGTGCAGCACGAGGTGGCCTTGCCCTAGGATGACAGGAACAGGGGGGCGGTGTCACTGTAGCCCAGATTCCTGGTCACCTGCAGGAAGCAAGAACCATGGATGCCTCGCCAGGTGAGTGCTGTCCCAAGTACCTATGACATGATGTCTCTTCTTTTGAGAAGGTTCTCCAAGTGCCCAGGAGCCACAAAGCCCAGGTCCAGGCCCAACTGGCAGTGCAGGGAGACCCAGACACAGTCTTTCAGGGCTGGGTCGGGGGAGCCCCTGGAGGCAACAGCCCTTTGCACCCTGTGGTTGCATTTCATGGCAGCATATTGGCTCTTTAGTGTGAGCTGCGGAAGACTCCTCTTCTAATGAGTCCTCCCATCCCCGCTCGCAACTGTGAATGTTCTCTTAGTCACACTCGGCTGAAGGAACAATGGGAATACCATTTATCACTTTGTAAGGCTTTATCTACTTAAGATGATAAATGGGTTTGCACTCACACTGCTCCCACAGAGAGATCAACCCTGAAAAGAGGAGGGGCTGCCGGCAGACACTCTCCAAGCGTGGGGCAGGGGTAGGGGCAGCAATGGAGCAAGGGGCTTGGCCTGGCCAGTGGCCTCCAGCAGGTGGGGCTGCAGCTGCGCTCCCACAGAAACTTACCTGTAGGGCCTCAGCCAAGGTTGTGTGCCACCAGGACACACTCAAGAGTGATGCCACCTTCCAGGGCCTGAGCACCTGCTCACGTCACAGTGGTCAGAGGTGGGGGGGGTGCGGGGGGACAGACACAGGTGCTGCCCATCTGTCCTCAACCTGTTGCAGATATCCACTGGGCCCACAGAGGATGGGAGAGAGGACTTAAGAACTAACTCAGGAGCTCAGAACCTTTTTCCTGCTGACATCCTAGAGATGCAGGTCAGGTTCCTAAAAATACTCCTTCCACCCCCATGAATTAAAAATTCTGGCCACTTAAACCTATTTATCAATAGTTAATTAATAAAGTCTAAGTCCTGTAATGACAGGGTGATTAAACTGTTTTTGAAATAATCCATTTTTAATTAAAATGGTATCCTTTCTTGGTTTCTGGAGAGATTCGAAAGAAAGTCTTAACAGATGTCTTATTTTTAAATACACATTATATAAAACCAATAATTAGAAGAATTCATGCTTTTAATTATATTTTAATTACTCTTTGCCTATTGATACAAAGTTAAATATTCTTTCTTTATGGTTCTAACACTGCTCACCAAAGCCAGAAGACAACTAGTAGGGTTTCTTCTGGGTGGGAAATCCCCCTTCGGGGAGCTGTACAGCAGTACAGACACTTGGAGGGACTGTCCCTCTGCCCTCGTCCTGACAGACGGTGACCTGCCAGGTCTGGAAGAGCCCTCCTAGCTCCTGGCCTGTAAGTATGCGCCTACGTGGAAGCGCTGGTTATGTGCTGAGAGTCTGGGTTTCCCCTTCCCCCAACCAGCCATGAGGTAGAGAAGCCACTCCCCTGCCTGCACATACCGGGAAGCCTCCCACAGATGGACCCACACAAGCTAAAGCACAATTCAGAAAGCCCACAGAGCAATGAGAGCTTGGGAGGTGAGGAAGTGGGGGCCACACGGTGAAGGCGTGCTTTCCCACCTGCTGTGCTGGCCCTGGAAGGCTGCATCCAGCTCGCTCTGAGCTCTCCCTTCCAGGCTCCTTCCTCAACACTAGCACCCCTCTCTGCCAGCCCCCCACAGGTCCCCTCCCACAGGACTGCTGCAGCCTCTCCTCATGGCTGCCTGCCCCAACCCTGGTGCCCTCCTAGCTTTTAATCAAAGTCCTTATGGACCACCTGCCCACCCAGGCGGTGGAAGTGCCTGGGGCTCTGAACGGCTTCCTGCTTCTCTCCCCATCAACAGCCGTCACAGGTGAGCCCCTCCGCCTCCGCCTCCCCACCTCATATACACCCACGTATGGCTGTCAGTCTTGCATATGGCTGTGCCATAGTGCCTGCCCCTTTTTCCTACCAGTCTTGAAAGGAATTCCTAGAGGCAGGCCCAAGTTATTCTGTACCCAAGGTTGGGCTCTATGATGAGTAACACCTGAGGAAAGGGTAATAGGTGGCAGGCACGACTGGCCTGAACATGCCTAATGATCAAACAAGCCATGTACACATGCACATATGTGTGCACACACACATATGCACAGCCTTACATCTCATCTGTCGGAGTAGCCCAGGGGGAGACCTGGCTGTGCGCTCACCACTCCATTTCCTCTTTCTGGGCACATTTCCCAGGCTGCCTGCAGGTAGGCTGGAACCACGTGACTGACTCTCACCAAGAGGTGTGTGACTGGAAGTGACACGTGCTGCTTCCAGCCCAGGCTTCGGAGAGAGTTGCTAAGCTCTCAGCTTGTTCTTTCCCCTCTCAAAGGGGTCGGAGTCAGACAATGGAAACAGCGCCACCACTGCGGGAGGAGAGCCACGGGGGCCTGCCTCAGGCTGGAACATAAGCCCCAAATAAACTTCCACTGCGCTAAGCCACTGAGATTTGGGTTCTCTTGTTACTGCTGCGAGGGCTATCTATGCTGGTAACACACATAAGAATTTAAAATACAGTAAAGGCAGAATTTTAAATCCGTTAGGGCAAAGACATTATTCCAAAGACAGTGGGCTGACTAGTCACTCCTGGGGGGCAAAAACGCTAGAATCTTTGCTTACTCATCGCACTTCAATGTATTTAGACAGATTAAAGCGTTTAGAACCACGGAGATGTGTGGATATGTTTTACTATACACACCAATGTTGAAATACTTCATAATTAAAAACAAATATTTTTAAAAAGAAAATCAAACTCATAATGACAGAAGAAAACAGATGCAAACAGTTGAATTGTACTGATGTAGTAGAAAAAGTCTTTGTAATTATGGAAAAAGCATAAACTATGCAGGAAAGGATCCACCTTAACTCTTTATACTTAAAATTTCTGCATATCAAATAGGGAACAATATTTTGACAACATGACGAGCCCTGGTATAAAGTGCTCTTGTAAATCACTAAGTCAACCAGCACATCCCAACAGCAAATTGTGCCAAGGGCAGATAAGCCACAGAGACAAATGCCCGAGAAATACCTGTGAGAGAAGTTTAACCTTGCCAGTAGTCACAAAAGTGCAAATAACGGACATTACTTTTCCCTTATCAGATTGGTAAAGATGAATTATCATAACAATACAATGAACTCTGAGGCCCCAAGTGGGCACAGGGGCTGAGGGCACAATTTCCTCTAAGACCCATCTGTCCACTGTGGATTTCAGGCCAGTTCCTTAAGGCCCTCCTGGCTCTGTGTCCTGTAAAGCACAGATTTGCCCCTCCTTACTTCATGGGATTCAGTGAGAGACTCCCCAGGAAGCACACAGGAGGTGCTTCACCAGACATTAATACCACCCACTGCTGTGAGGAAGAAGAACTTCTAGAAGGCAGTTTGGTTTTGAGCATTAAAATCTTCCCCAGCGATTCCAATTGCAGGAATCTGTGAGTGCAAACCTTCAAAGAGGTTATCAGTTAAACACCCACGTGGTGGACAGATTAGGTTGATCATCGCAGTGTCCTTCACACTGGCAAGTCGGAAAACACCCAGCTGTCCCCGTGGAGGACTCGAGTGGATTACGGCAGAGCCACCGGTGCAGTGCGCCCCAGTTCACCCGTGGGAAGAGATTTCCGCTTCAAAGAGGAGGTGTAAGCTCCACCTATTGTGATCCCAGCAGATCAAAGTCTGTCTGTGCCCCTGGAGAGATCTAGAAGTTTGTCTCTTAAACTCAACAAGGGTTAGTGAACCTCTGCATCACAGGATTTTTCCGTATCTTGTGACTACATTTCCTGCTGGCATATGCAATATCTTTCCCAGAGAAAGCTGTGTTCACTTTGAAAACATTTTTTGGAAGGAACGAAAACTGTTTGTTAAAGACTAGCTCCCCTGGCCCCTGCCTGGTCCCCTGGCCGCAGAAAGCCTTTCAGATGTGCTGGGCCCAGCGGACACAGCCCACATGGCCACCGTCCAGGACGACTCTGAGGAGTGGCCACAAGAGGTCGCAAGCGCACACAACCTGCCACCCACATGGAGCACCTTGAGAAAACCTTCCGTCTAGGTTGGGAGGACCACAATTCAAAACTAACTGTAGGCAAGGCTCTTTGGTACGGGGTGAGGAGAATCCAAGCCACATGAGTATCTGCTCAGCCTTGCTTTAAAAGCCCACTTATCTCTCTTCGCTGGAATCAGATTCTGTGGCAGAACCTCTGTGTGCACCTGGAGGTGTCCCTCCTGCAGGTTGAGCTGGGTGATGTCAGAGATTGGTGATCAAACAGCCTCACCTGCTTCCTCTAGCTGCCCGCACCAAGCCTGCTGCCCTCCGCGGACCACACCCCCCTTAGGAAAACACGCATGGCTTGGGCTCCTGCTGGAATGAAGGGAGACAGGGACAGGAAGCAGCTGAATGTGAAGCTCTGAAGGGCTGAAGCAGAAAGCACATTTGCCTCTGGTGCTGCTGCTGGGAAAACCCCCAGCTCTCTGTCTGCCCCGGGAGAAGAAAGCTTCTCTGCCCAGGGGGACTGTGCTGTCAGGGGAAGCAAGCCTGCCACTGAAAACAGATTCAGCAGGTACTGGGTAAATCGCCTAGAACACACAAAACGTGACATTCACCAAAGCTCCTGGAAAGAGAACTCACGTTCAGCTAATGACTTGCATCTAAGTGGATTTCCATTCCCAGCTGCTAAATCCCCCAATCAAGTGTACTGCTGCTCAGTAAAGGTGGGAAGCTGTGGCTCCCTGCACGAGCCGCCTGAGACTGTGGCCCTGACACTGCCCAAGTCACATGCACATGTCCTCCAGAGGCACCATGGCCCCTCAGCTGTACCAACCTGCAGCTGTGGCTGGGCGTGTGGCATTAGACCCACCCTCACTGCCTCCCTGCAGCAGGGTTTGCTGGGAGCAAACACTTTAAGGGCATTATTTTTGGCCCATCAGTTCTGGGACAGCTGGTGGTCTCCAGGGGCTACACAAACACCTGTCACCTGTCTGTGACCCCCCCCCACCCCCCAACCAATTCCAACCCATGGGAATCCAGCTATCTTTCCCAGCCACAGGCAAAGAACAGGCTTGGTGATGACTCAAAGCACTGGCCTCCCCAGAAATTTCAGTAACGAGGGAAGAGATTTCTTTATGAAATTTTTGTAGTCTGGTTGCTAGTTCTCAACTCTTTCAGCATGAGCAGGTGTTTTATCCTTAAAACTACAGAGCCAGAGCTCGCTCCCCTCCTGGCTACGGGGGCATTCCCATTCCACAAATACACAGGGCACACCACGGCCCTTGAGACGGCCTTAGAATAATAATGCCCACTCTGCACCTCCAGGGCACTTAACTAATTTATAAGGCAATTTTAATAATAACTATATATTAATTTTACATTCCCCTTTTACCTATTTCAGTGACTATGAACTGTTAGGAATTAGGTAATATATTACAATAGGCTTCTGGGGACTTTTTATTAACTAATGTCCCATATTTAAAACCCTCCCTATCAAATGAGAAACATTAAGGAATGCTATCCCTTTTATAATTGCTTATAATAGACTCAATATTCAGGTCTTGGCCTTAACAGACAGCCCAGGCAGTACATTCATAAATTGCATATAACTTTTCATTTCCTTTGTGTCTCTGGCCAACAGAATAATTCTGAAAGCACACAGATGGTCATTTTGCTATGTCAGCCTGTAGCTCCTGAGAGGCCTGTAAATTTGGAAGGTGCAGGGACCTCTCAGGACAGGAGACATGCTGCAGCCCTGCTGTGAAGGGCGTTTTTTGGTAAACCTATTCATTGAAATGCAGCATACATACAGTAACATGCACACATCTTAGGCGTCCAGGTTGATGAAATTTCACAAAAGCATCTCTTAGGTCAAGACCCAGAACATTTCTGGTCCCTGGCAAGCTCCGTCACCGCCCCCTGCCCTGCCCTCTGCTACTCCAGCACCACGGTTTTGCCTGGTGGGGAACTTTATGTAAGTGGAACGATAGAGCACATGCCCTTGAGTCTGGCTTCTTCCGCCCACACTGCCCTGAGACACCCGTGTGTGTTCTCGCGTGCAGTAAAACTTGCTCGCTCTCACTGCCTGATGGTGCTTGCATGAATGCACCAGGTTTTCCATCCCCACAGGTGGGCCCTGGGTCTCCCCCGTTTCAGAGTCCAGGACATCCTGGCACAGGCCTTCCGGCACGTCCACTGTGTGCCCAGGGCAACGGCAGATGTCGAATGCCTGGCTTCAGGGGCTGCTGCCGGTTGTCCTCCAGTGCTTAGTCTACTGTCTCTGTTTCTATGTTTGCTATTTTTTCTCTGACAGGAAAGAAACTTTAAAGGCTATCCCTTTAGGAACTAGAGGCTCGAACCCAGCCTGGGCCCTCCTACCTCCTTGGTCATGTCAGGCAAAGCAGGCAGAAATGGCTTCCGAAAGTCAGACCTATGCTGTGGGACACTGGCACATGTGGCCTTCCCTCGGCCCCAGGGGCTGGGACATGCATTTCTGAGAAGCGGAGAGCGGCAGATGGACTCTGATGCCCCCTCGGGGTAACTGTCTTTCTGCAAGAAGAGACCTCTGCACAAATGGAAACCTGATCAGGGATGAAGGATGGGGAGAGAAAAGCACAAACCCTTTCAACGGGGAGAGAATGCAGCCAGCTGGGGGCGTCCAGAAGTGGCTGGGAAAGATCATGCCGTTTTGAGTGGTCGCTTGGCCTCGGGGAAAGGTCAGGAAGAATCCAGTGGAGCAGGATGAAATCCAGCACGTGACACATGAAGTCTGGCCCTCCTCAGGCCTGCCTTCCCTGCTCTGAGCGAACAACTGAGACAGGGCAGCCGGGGCCACAGAAACACTGTGGACAGTCACAATCACTGGAGGACAGCTTGGAAAGGAGGAGCCGAGAGACACCAGCTTCACGGGGAGGAGCCCCGAGGCCGAGGCCCAGCACAGCAGGAGGGATGGGGAAGAGGAGAGCATGGGCCACAGCAGATGCTGAGGGGCGAGGCGGACAGGCAGCGGTGGAGAGTCCCTGCTCGGGGCGGCAGCTGAGTGCGGGCGGTTGCGGGGACAGCTCTGTCATCCCCCCACACCGCCAGGCAAAGGAGAGAAGAGGCCCAGCCTCCCAGTGCTGCAGAGGGCCACCAAGCTGGGGATCCTTTGTGTTCATTTCCAAATTCAAAGAGCCCTCATCTGAGCCAGCGTTTGTCTTATCCTGACTCAAAGCCACAGGGGATCCCTGGCAAGCCCGATATAGAGAAGCCTCAGCTGGGACAGCCCAAGGGGCTTGGAAAATTGAGGCCCCAGAAGCCAGTTGTGGAAGTTGATGAATAATAAATGCAATTATTGTGATGGAAAACAGAATCTGGCAGCCAAGCCGAGGCCCCGGAGTGGGTGACTCACCAGGGAGCCCTCCCTGTCCCTTCAGGCCCGGGCCCCTCTGCCTATGCAGTCCCCGGCAGGGCTGGCCCCAGTGGCAGGGTTCCTGGCTCCTGAGCATGACCTCTGGCCTCAGTTCCCTCAGCTGTGAGATGGGAAAGACAATCATTCTTTTGTTGGAGTTGTCCCCTAAGCGCTGATCCTGCGACCCTGGGGGGTCCGAATCTGAAGGGCTGCCTGGGTCCCTCATGCCACATTCCAACGGTGTCTCCCCTGGCCTCTGACACCAGCCCCACGGAGGTGCTCTTGCTAATCGGAGGCTGGTTGGCGTGTCGGTGTCCCCTCCAGGCTCTCAACAGTTCCTGCCAGCCCGGTGCCTGGCACTGAATTCCCTCAACAAACATTGGAAGAGGGTGGAGCGGGAATGGAGGAAGAGGCTGGTCTCCAGGAAGCAGTGAGAAGGAAAAGAGGCTGGTTGGAGCTGGGGAGGAGAGGAAAGGCCTGAGGTTAAACGGGCAGGAAGCTCCCTCTGACTTCTCAGCCTCCAGCATGGTTTGAGGGCATTGCTTCTGGCCTAGAGGAGCAGGGCCTAGGGAAGCAGGGGTGGGGAGGAGGAGGAGGAGGAGGAGGCAGCTTGGAGGAGAATGAGGGAAAACTCGGGGGACAAGAAGGAGGAGAAGCTGGGGCTTGGATGGGCAGGCTTCCCCAGGAGCCCTGGGTGCCTCACTTGGGGGCAAGCATAAGCCTCCTTCCGCGTCTCCCACTGGCCCAGGACATGGTGCTCCTGCCTGACCAAGATGGCACAGTCAGGGCTCCGGTCCTCCCAAGGCTCAGGGGACATCTGCCTTTTCACCAGGGCCATGCGTCTAGTGCCCACCGGGGAGGCCTTGGTGGCTGCTGCAGGTTGTCACAGGGAACCCTCTCCACTCTCCCTACAGGGGGCATGAGGCCATCAGTGAAGATGGTGAGGTACTGCCAGGAAGGTCCTCTCACTTACTACAAATTGCACCTTTATGGGAAAATCAATGATACGGCCTCCATGATCTTCCACACTTGTTGCTGGTCTAAAGTAATTATTCCGCAGGGCAAGGAGCCAGAAGTGGACCAGGGTTCTGGGAGCACCCAACCCCAACCCCTGCATCCCCGGGGGTCTCCCGAGCTGCCAGGGGAGATCCACCACAACTGGAGGTCCCTGGGGCTCTTTCATCAGGTCTGTCGGCAGCACTACTGCACACCTACTGTGCGCCAGCTGTCAAGTGCTGTTATCACAGAATGAGCAAGGCAGACCCAGTCCACAGAGAGATGGACGTCACCTGATTAACTGCAAGTGTGAGGCTGGGCAAAGCAGAAGCACATGCTGGGAGGGCACAGCCAAAGAGATGGGGCTCCTGGGAAGACTCCCTGGAGGAGGAGGTCTGCCGCGGAGGGCAGAGCAAGTGGGAAATCCAGAGGCGGAGAGAAGCACAAGGCCGAGGAGCCGGCCAGAATGCAGGGAGTGGTGGGGAGAGCGAAATGAGCGGGGAAGCCCAGGGTGCGGTGCTGGAGGCTGGAGAAGGGACACCCTCCACACTCTGGCCCTTGGGGCCGCTGGCCCCTGTTCCTGGGGCAGCCACTCTGCACATTCACTTCTCAAAAAAGTCTGTTTCTCCTTTCGAGATTCTTTTAAACGATAGCTTGTTTAACCACCAGCATCAACTGGCCAGCAATTCCATGAACAAATGGTTCTCTGCTTGTCTCTCAGTTCAGCCACTTCTATTTGTCCCCTAGTATTTGGCAGGAACCAATTACATCAATAAAGAAACGTCAATTTTTAACAGCCACAGGAGATGCAAAAGCTTCAGATGGATTTTCCGTCGGCAAACAGGGTGCCTAGAGGAGCTGTCATTAACAGCCACTAGAGATGCCGGGGCAGGCCCAGAAGCCAGGGCTCCCGACTTAGACTGGATTAAGGAGATACTGTAGGCACTGAACCTCTTGGTGTCATAAATAACACTGCAGTTTTACACTGTGGTTGAACCCTGTTGTCACAGTCATTTAGGTCACTGTGTGTTTGATGTTATATAGGGAAATGACAAATATCTCTTTCAACTGCTAAGTGCACAGAGACCATCAGAATAAATCCAACCAGATTGCCCACTACAGGTGAGCAGGGGGTAGCGTGAGGGGGAGAAGCTGAAGGCGGCAGTGGTACCAGAAGCGACTCAGTGATTTCTGGAAGTGTGTGGACTATGCAGAGAGGTGCCTGCTTTCCCGCTGACCCTCACCACTTCCTGTTGTGGAATCACACTGTGGGAAGAGATGGGGCTGCAAACCCTCGATAGCACATGGCAGCGGATACCCGGGCCCTCCCCAGCCACAGCCAGTCACAGCAGAACTAACGAAGCGGGTGGGAAAACATACCGCAGGAAGAGATACGAGAGAAGTGCATTAAGGCAAGGGCGATCCTCCAGGACAGCTGGACATGACCCTCCGAGAGCTGCCAGCTGGTCCACTGCCTGGATGCAAGCTCCAAAAATGTCACCAACCAACAAGACTTCAGGGAGCATCTGGGGACCAGGGAGGGTCTCAGAGGGCAGCCCCCAGGGCACTGAATTTCTGGCACACTCAGCTGGACACAGAAGGAACAGACTCACCTGCTCCCTGGGCCTGGAGAATTGTCCCAGAGGTAGGGACGTCACCCCCCATCTCTCCCAGGGCCCAAGCTGTGCCCGTTCAGTGGCCCAGCCCAGAGCCACAACTTACATTAGCAGGGCTGTTCCCTCTCTTGGGCCAGAATAGCCTGATTTTGTGGTTGCCAGAAAATGGCCCCGCCAGAACTGGATGGCACCTGGGTGACAGGTGGGGCCAGCAGGGTCCTTCCCACACTGAGAGCTGGGCCCAGCAGGGCAGCTGTCCTGGAGGAAATGTTCTCCTCTCAACTGGTTGCTTTCCCTGGAGAACAACTGTGGGGACTCAACTAATGGCAATTTTGGGACTGAGGGATGGTCACTCCCCACTCTTTTACAGGAACACAGGAAACAAGCGGAATGCTTTCTGGCAAAGAGGGACCTGTGCTCCAGGCAAGCAGGTGGTACAGCTCCCCTCCCTGGCAGTGCCAAGTCCTGTGACCAGTGCAAAAGCGGCTGCTCTCCAGGGGGGCTGCTCCCGACTGGTCATGGTCCGAGGAAGGAAAAGCATGGCCGGTTACCTGGCTTCTCTCACATGTTCCCACAGACCCTCTGCACCTCCTGGCCCCCTGCCTCCTCTGGACTGGGCACCTAAGCCAAGGGGTCCCAGCTGTTGGTGACCAGGACTTCTGCCAGGACTGGGGAGAAGCACTAGACGTTCCAAATCCTCTCCTAAAGGGGCCGAACCTCAGGCAAAGGCGGTCAGCACAGAGGCTTTCTCCCTCTGTGCACAGGGGGATGGGGCTGGGCATGGGGCAGACTGGCCCTGGGCTCTGTGAATGCCTGTCGAGCCTCCCTGAGAAGTTGGGTCTGTGAGGTGGGCCCTGGCCTTTGGTTTTAGCTTCCTGGGGGCTCTTTGCAAAGAACATTCAAAGGTGACAGGGACCCAGCCAAAAGGGGGCCACCACAGCTGGTTCCTCAGATGTGCGAGGCCACCAAGCCCATCCCTCCCCAGGAAGGGTGGCTGGCGCCCCCGACTGCCAGTCAGCCTCCTGATTAAATCAGATGACGGGTCTCAGGTGCCACCGCAGTCGGACCTGATTAAAGCCTTTCATGACGTGCCAGAGTGAATGCCAAACTTTCTAAAGCCAGGTTCCAATCAAGAACTGCTCTTAATGTTTCTATGCTGCTTTACTTCAAGCATAGCAATGACCCCTTTACAACAATTTTAAATGACATCCAGCGGGACCTGTTATGAGATGGGTGACCCTGTCTGGAAGTGAACCTTTCCCATACACCCCTCTGCTGCCTCAATTTCCCTACACACAGGTGGTGTGGACTCTTCTCCCAGTCTTCCCTGCCTCGTTTAATAGCAATTCCATCCTCCTAGGTGCTCAAATAGGAAACCCTGCAGTCACCCTGGATCTGACAGCAAATCTTGCCTGCTTCTCACCTCGAATGCTCTGGGCTGGGGCTCTGCCACCTTTCACCACTGCAGGGGCCTCCTCACTCCCCTGCAGCCTCTACTCTCTACCACCATCAGACCAAGTCTTTCCTCTGCCCCACCCTTTGCTTCTGGGACTTCACCCCTTACCTCCAGCATTCTCCTCTCTGCCAACTGATGCTGTCCACTGTTCCTCAACTATGACACCCCAGGGCTACGCCCCTCAGCCCCTCTGGGTCTTAGTTGACTCTCCTCAAAGCCTTCGATGCCACCCTATTCAAAACTGCAAACCACTCCCAAGACTCTGTTATCTTTCCTGTTATGGTTTTAATTTTTCCATAGTATTTGTCACCATCAAATATACTGTACATTTTACTTATTATTATTTTTTTTTATCTCCCCTCTAGAGCTTCATGGACAGGTTTTCCTCTGCTCTGTCTCCCTGCTCCGGGAACAGTACTTGGTCCCTGCAGTTACCCCACAAATGCCTGTAATCCAATGAACTGGCACAGGCAGTCTGGGAATGAGCCAATCCTCACCAGCCCCTGGGTGGCCTGCTTGCCAAGGACAGGCAGTGCGTGGGGGCATCTGATAGCCTGCTCAGCCAGGAGCAGCCAGAGAGTCAAGAAGGCTTCTATCATACTCCAGGGAAACCCTCTGAGTGGTCAAATCAGACTCTGAAATGTACAATCCCAAATGCAATTCCCAGCCAATTTTGGCCACACCTATTACACTTGGAAATGATTTGGGAAAATCCTGGTTTTGCAGAGACAATAAGCCTGGTTTCTGCAGGCTCCATCAAGCCCAGAGAGATCAGCTCTGGCTCTCCCAGGCCTCCTGAGATGGCATTGTAAGCCTGCTTTCAGGAACACCCTGCCATTTAACCTCCCTCCAGTGAAGCTGGCTTTGCCTGGCCCTGGGACCACCTGTGAACGATTGCCACATGTGCTTCATTGCAACACCAACACAGGCGCCTTATCAGCTGGCCCAGGGGGCAGACTGATTCCTCAGTAACCACTGGGCCATCGAGTCCGCCAGGGCTAGTGACCACATGCACAGGAAGCAAGGCCGCCTGGAAAAGCACACCGCCCTGGGGTGGGGTGGGGGTGGGGGCGACCTTGCTCAGACATGCAAGACTTTGGCCCCAGCCAGCCTAGACACTCTGTAGACCCTGAGACCTCCAAGGGCTGAGTGAGCAGCCGGCTGAATCCTCCTTCCCACCACCAGAGGGGCCAGCGCTGTCCTTTCTCTTCCCTGGGAACATTTACTGAACACCGCTGTGTGCCAGGCTGCCCAGGACCCTAGGCAGGGCTTGTTCTCTCTGTCCTGTGGACGGCCTCGAACTACTGGGCCTGGGCTCCTGGGACACTGTCATCCTGCCAAGTGACCTCTGCCTATCCCCACCCCCCCCATCTCTACTCCATCTCTCCCCTGCCCAGCCTGTTCCCTTGCTGCAGACTGGTTATCTCTGAAGGGCCACAGAGAACAGTTCTAGAGGCCCAACCTCTACAGTCCACACACTGCCCCAGGCAAAGGCCCCTGGGCTTCCTGGCTGAGGCTGACCTTGACTCAGGTTGGGGTCGGGGAGTTGAGCCTCCTGCCCCTTCTTAGGTGGTCTTGTCCCACGTCAGGAGGCAGAACCTTCTTCCTTACCTAGAATGGTCCAGATTCTGCCCTGCTTCTGACATTAGGTGAGTTGTCACCATAATTCATAATGAGACAAACATTCATCCTTTTTCATTTTCTATAGATACTTAAAAAACAAGAACTCCCCCAAATGACAGCTGGGGCGTCTTTGGTACCCTGCACTGTGCAGTGACAACTGCTGGGTTGAAAGAAGCAGCCCTCCATGCACGGCGCGGAGGTCACCCCAGCCAAGGGGCAACGAACGGGGTCTCTGGGGTCAAGAGCCAGGGGTCAAAGCCTGGCTCCTCTGCTTGCCGCTGACACAGCCTGGGACAGAGCGCTCAGTCAAGGTGTTCCGCACTCTTCTTCCTATAAAGGGGCTGAACAATAGTCCCTACACTCAGAAGGTTGCCACCCGGATGGAATGGGTTGTATCCTCATTGATCTAGAAGTGCACAGGGCCCAGCCTAGGCTGGAGTGCAGTCAGACCTCAGGAAATGCCCATGGGGCTGGTGCTGCTGCTCGGATCATGCCCACTGCCTTCTCCTCGAGAACTACGCTCTATGGGAGCAGGGCTGTTCCTTCACTGTGGCATCCTCAGAGCTCAGAACAGTCTGGCAGACAGCAGGTGCTTAATAAATGCTTGCTGAACAAAGAAATAGGTGGAAAGAAGAATAGTCTGACCGATGGTGTGTGCCCCCATCTCAGGGGTTTTATGTCTTGCATGCATCTCAGTCCCCCAACACCCCTTCACCCATCCTTGAGAACAACCATCTTCCTGTGCATGCTGTCACTGACGGGTTGTTTCGGAGATGCCAGAACTGCTGCACCTGGCTCTTCCCACTCCTCCACCTGGTTGGTGACCCCGCATTTGTGCCCTGTCCCTCTGGAGATCTGTACAAGTGCTGTCTTTAAGATCCACCCCACTTCCTGCCCGGGGCCTAAGGGGACCTGCACAGGCTGGGCCTGTGCACTGTCCAGCGGGCAGAGTGAGGGGAGGCACTTAATGGACGTGCATACCACATGCACACATACAAAGAGCACCCCCACCATGTGGCCCAAGGAGGGAAGAGTGAAGGGGCATGCTTACCGGGTCTGCACACATGCACACGTAAGGTAGAGACATGAAATACAGCCAGGCCCTGACTGGGAGTACAGTGCCAGGGCCCTGGGGATCTCGCCCGTCCAAATTCATGAGCCTCATAAAAGCACAGCCCCTGGGCAGAGCCTGTGCGTTCAGGCAGGAAACACAATGATTGGGAGGCAGGGACAGGAGGCCGGAGAGAAAGAAGTGAGTGCTGGGAAGAGCACCCGGAGCTGCCCGGACCACACCTGCCTGTAAGGGAACAGGCCGTGGACGCCGGGGGACCCGTGACTGCACAGCACAGCCCCCCACCACCCCACCAGAGGCGTAGGGCTCTTGCCACTCCTCCTGTCCCCTCACCCCCAACATCCAACCCCTCGGCAAGTCCCCGGCTCCAGCTTCAGCCCCAAACCCATCCTCCAGCCCATCCTCTCCTCCCACAGCCTGGCCGCCCAGCCTGGCGCCATGGCGGCCTCCTCACTGCCTTCCTGGTGCTGCCTCTGTCCACTCACCACCCAGAGCCCCCAGCCTCAGCCGGCCAAGTCGCTCCTCAGCTCACAGAAGCCTCTGAGGGACATCTGATGGAGACGCGGCCCGGCCACCTGTTCCTCTCTTGCCTGCCAGGCCCCACCCACCGCACCCTGTCACCATGCTGTCAGTGCCGGGCTACGGCAGCTCCTGGCTCTTGCCTGCATGCCAGCTTACACGGTTCGTAGTTCTCCTGCTTGTCTGTCTTCCTTTTGGGATGTCAGCTGAGCATCTGGCCCCTGAAGCCAGCCCAAGCCTTCCGAACGCAGGCACTGCCATGTCACCCGGTGAACCAGCCGACGGGGGACCACCTGGTCTTTCCAGGGACAGGACACTGTTAGGGGCTTTTGTCTCCTCCCCACATTTCCATGTTGAAGCCCTAACCCCGGGACCTCAGAATGTGCGTGTATTTGGAGACAGGGCCTTTAAAGAGGGAATTAAATTAAATTGAGGCGGCTAGGGGGGCCCTCTCCAATTTGCTGGGCATCCTTAGGATGAGAAGAGATCAGGACACAGAGAGAAACTAGGGGCACACAGGACACAGCGAGGCGGCGGCCTTCTGCAAGCGAGGGAGAGGCCTCAACAGGAACCATACCTGCAGACACCTTCACTTGGGTCTTCTAGCTCCAGAACTGTGAGAAAATGAAGGTCTGTCATTTAAGTCCCCCAGTCTGTGGCATTCTGTTATGGCAGCCTTAGCAAATGGACACAGGCACCTTCAGGCCAGAGGAAGGAGGGGTCCCAGAACTCTCAGGGAGGCTGTGCCCACAAACCACCAGGGCCGGAATCACCCACGACTTGAAAGCTGGAGTAGAGTCTCTCTAGGGTCAGAGCCAAGACCCAGGAGGAGGCCGGAGAGAGGATGCGAGGGGCCCCTCCGTCCACCCAGCTCCCGCCACAGCTTTGCTGCCTGCCAGAGGGGCCTGGATCTTCCCGGCAGAAGAGAGAAGCAGCCCTCCAAGCAGCCCTCCCCTGGTGGGGTCTGGCACCCCCTCGGCCCCCCAGTGGAGGAAGGGCTGCCAGTCAGAACTATCCAGGCTGCAGTCTTGGAGATTCATTTCTTTCCTCTTCAAAGCGTTACAGATTGATTGCCAAGTCTTGCCGTAAATCAAAAGAAAGTCACTACTCATTACCTACTCAGAATTCCCCGAGTTCTTCCTGGGAAACCATTTCTCAGCTGTTTGATCTCTGGGCCGCCGGCACTATCTCCAGGCGCGCCACCCAGCAGGGCAGCCACCAGGTGCTCCCTCCTTCCTCAGCACCTACATGGATTTTCACCTTCCTCCAGTCTCAAGAAGAGCTGCCCAGATAAATGATTCAAAGACTCCAGCTCATGCTGAAAATACATGGAGTGCGTAGAGCCTGTTCTGAATAACCCCACCTTGCGGGGAAAGGCACCAACTATATCTCGTTGGACAGGCCATGCTGGCAGCTGGGCCCTAGACTGACTCAGGCACCTGGTAACTCTTCCCTATGCCTTTTCACCTGCGGGATAGTAACACTTTTCAGCTTCGGCCAGCACCCACTGCCCAGGCCTCAGGACAGCTCCTCCTACCCCTCAACAGAACGTCACCGAGGACCCTAGGGACACATGCCAGTTGGCTGTGGCCAGTGGGAGCAAGGAGGTGCTCCATTTGCAAACTGTGCATCCAGGAGGAACTTCCTTCCCCAGTCCTGCAGCTGGTACCCCCTTCCCAAAGAATCCCCACCCCAAAAGGGCTACTCACCCAAAGGGGCAGGGCCAAGCTGACATCAGCCTCCCCGACTCAACACGCCATCTCTACAGCCACTGGCCCTGCTCCAGGAACAGCAGTCCAACCCCCACTTCTCTTGCTTGGATACACAGCAAGACAAAGTAAAACAGCAAAAAGCCCAGCCAGGCCCTGACCCTAACAGCCACCAGGTATCCACAGTGCAGGGGGCTGGACAGGCAGGGCCCTCCTCAGGCCAATAAGCCATGGCCACCCTAGCCTAGAGGGATGGGCACCATGCTCCTGGCCCTCGGCAGGACCCCAGGAGGCCACAGCGCTGCTCCTGAAGGTCACGACACGGGAGCAGCGCCACCCCAGGCCCAAAGAAGGTCAGCAACTGCCGCTTACAAAGAAGGGGACCCGAAGTGCAGTCCATTTGGCTGGAATGTGTGTGGGATACACTCAGGAGGGCAGCCCCAAGGGAAGGCACAGCCACACGACAGAGGAGCAGGGGGGCAGAAGAGGGTGTGGGCTCTGCTGGTCTGCTACCCAGTTCTGGCCTTCCTAGCAAAACAGTGTAAAGAATTAACATGAATACACCTGGCTAGATCTGTGAGCAGCAGTAACCACACCAGGTTCCTGCAGGTACGAGAGCCTGGGTGGGTCAGCCTTCGTGGCCAGGGCTCTGCCCAAGGGTAGGGGTCATTGTCTCATTCTGCTCAGAGAAGCAGGGGACAGGAGACCCTGGGGTGTGGCCGTGCCAGGGGCCTGGAAGGAACCCAGGATGCTTTACAGAGCCGACATGCTAGCCCAGACCCTGGTCTGAGGTCTGTCACTGACACCACATGGCCCACAGCCATCAGCAAGCTGGCCCCCCATATGTCCTCCCGTTTTCGGGACCTCAGGCACAGTGAGCAGAGAGGCCTGTCCCCTGAGACCAGCTGCAGGGCAAAGCTGCCAGAGCCCATCTCCTGATTGTGCACCCTGAGCCTGCACTTCCCTCAACCTGTTCTGGGGCAGCTGAGGGACGAGGCTGTGGCCAGGACATGCCCTTGGACAACCGGAGGCAGCTCTGAGGCTCACACTGCTCACACTGCCCACCCTCCACCCCGAGGACCGAGGAGAGCCTCAGCGCAAGGCAGTGGCTGGACAGGCCTGGGGTTGGAGGGCTCAGGCGGGACACAGCACCCAGAGCCCATTGTTGGGACCTCTAAGTGGGAAACCCCTCTCTGTGGCTGCATCATAAATTACCTCCAGGTTTCAAGAGCAGACATGCCTACTGCCAGATATGGAAACGGGCTTTCAGAGTTCCTGGATTAAACCTTCATGACATCTTCAGAATTCAGAGTTAGCAGAGAAAAACTCCCAGCCCAGAATAATTGCTCCCACAGGGAGCACCTTTCTGCACCAGAATATAATAGGTCTGGATGAGAATTTTCTAAAAACCAGCACCAAACCTCACAGCATAATCACAACTATCTTCTTCGGGAGCCAAACCGAAAACATGGCTGCTACAGGATAATTCCTCACTAGATGCTCCTG
Organism: Smutsia gigantea; assembly: GCA_032199065.1. NCBI lineage: Eukaryota > Metazoa > Chordata > Mammalia > Pholidota > Manidae > Smutsia > Smutsia gigantea. Next base: position 401,940 of record JAVSCE010009873.1, read on the forward strand.
AGATTTGGAGTCATACTTTCTGATTGTCAGAAAGAAACAGGACAGACTCCCCTCTGACACGGGCACCTGGCTCATACACCTCATCCCTGCGCCTTCCTATCCGCCACGGGACTCCTTCATGGGGGTGTACAGGAAGGTGTAAAGGCTCTTTTGGGGGGTGGGGAGCTAGGACACCTGGCAGGTAACTTGTAAAGGAGTGAAGCCGACTAGACATTCATACACAAAACACGAGAAAGTTTCTTTCCCCATAGCTCTTCCATTTTTCCTGCAATATGTGACCCCTTGACTACCTTTTATTTTTCCTTCTTTTGAAAGAGACACTGATATGAGAAATCTTTCTCAACTACGAAAGAGAGCAACGAACAGAATGAAGGGAAGGCTCTGCCTCAGTGCTGGGGGGGGGGCGGTCTGCAGTGTGCGCTCCGAAGGCTACCCAGCTCCCACTGCGTTGCTGCTCTGTGGGAATTCCAACCCAAGGTTACCACCTATTCCAACCTCCTCATAAAGCCAGAAGTCTCCAGTTTTTAATTGTTGACTCAAAACAACCAGAACAAACAAACAACCTCCATTGTTTGGGCCAAATAAAGCTGTCTGGGCACCAGGTCCAGCCCAAAGGCTACCAAGTTTACAGCCTCTGACCTTTGTCCTGCCAGAAAATTCCTTCTGTGGAGTGAGATGTGGAGACCCCAGGGTTCCCCCCCAACAAGACAGTAATCTGACGTAAATTTCTGGAAGCCCACAGGGGCTGCAGCCCACTCTCTCAGAGGCCCCAGGGAAAGGCAGACCTGACACCCTATTGGCCAAAGCAACTCCAGGCAATGACCCCTTTCAGGGAAGATGCCTCCTACTGCCCCAAAGAGGCGCTTGGTGCTGCTGCGTAGCTCACCCTGCACAAGGGGTCCACAGGCAGCCCAGACTCCCTCCCCTTCCCCTGGGCCTGAGCAGTTTCACAGCACTCCGCATCCCAGGGCCACAGCTTGCAGTCAGCTGTGCCGAAGGAACCTAAGCAAGACTCCCTGCGGGAGGTGGGAGGAACCTTGCAGCGTCTCTGACCCATGTGTGCATGGAGTCTGTGAGGACAGCCCATCTCAACAGCACCAGCAGGCGGTCACGGAGGGAGATGGGGCCAAGACAGGAAGGGGCTCTCTAAGATGAAAGGTGTGGTGGGCAAGTTATCAAATGGGCATAATTACTGAGCAGCAGAGCTGGTGGCAGGGGGTTATAGGAAGTGAGCAGGAAGACAGCTTGACGACATTTCACTGCTGCAGAAGTGGGAATTATGAGAGAAAAGACAGGAGCCTGGACGAGATGTCCAGGGGACCTGATACCTGTGGAACAGGAATTTAAAAGAAGGCCAGGAGGTGAAGAAGGTTTCATTGTTCAGATTAAAGAACCATATCGTAGATCACCACAGGAGCTCTTAAGACAACCCCAGGACTGTCTGCACAGCTTCTGGTCCCCACCAGGTCGCCACATTAGCTTCTTAACTGAGAAGGAAGACAGGGAGTGAAATCTGTCAGGATGACATGATAAATGATTACATCACAAGCCTCAGATACTGTGACTCAAGGGGATAAATACTTGCCCTGGGGAGGGACCAGTGGGACAACAGACAGGAAACAGTGTGTGCTGTGACACTCACACTTGGGTGTGCAAGTGGCTACTGCCACTGGCCTGTCCTCTGCGGGTAGACCAGCCTCACTGGTGGCCAAGCCCAAGCTGTTCCTGACCCCACAGAGCTAATGATGACATCACCAGTCCTGCCACCCGGGTCACAGTCAACAGGCGGGGTGTTCCTCCCACCCCATCTGGTTGGTGTGTTGGGTGTGTCTGCTTCTTTGATCTACACTTCACGGGCCTAGGTCAGAATCCACCTGACCTGAGTCTCACCACTTGAGTTGTATGGTTTACCCACCTGTGGCACCTAACACAAGGCCCCACTCACACCTCTTCTCAAGGGGCTAACCCAGTTAGTGGGGCTGGCAGGGTTCCGAAGCCCAGCAGACCACCAAGACAGATCCTCAGGAAATACTGCTCCTGTCAAGGGTAAAGAAAGAATCCCACAGATAGTAAATGAAACAAATCAGAGAACAGGAAAACAAAGAAGCTGAGGCACAGAGAGAAAAAAAGACCTCTAGGAATGAAAGAATAATAAAAAGAACTATGTGACCAATCCAAACAGAACAATATTCACATTATAGGGGTACCAGAAGAAGAAGAAGAGAGAAAAAGGGATAGAAAGTGTCTTTGAGGAAACAATTGCTGACAAATTCCCCAATGTGGGGAAGGAAATAGTCTCTCAGGTCATGCAAGTGCAGAGATCCCCCAAAACAAGGGACCCTAGGAAGATAACACCAAGACATAATAATTAAAGTGGCAAAGATCAAGCACAAGGAGAGAGTATTAAAAGCAGCCACAGAGAGAAAAAATATCATGTATAAAGGAAAGCCCATTAGGCTATCATCAGACTTCTCAGCAGAAATGTTACAGGCCAGAAGGACCCGCCAACCTAGAATACTCTACCTGGAAAGATTATCATTTAAATTTGAAGGAGAGATTAAACAATTTCCAGATCAGCAAAAATGGAGAGAATTTAGATCCCACAAACCATCTCTACAGTGTATTTTGGAGGGACTGCTATAGATGGAAGTGTTCCTAAGACTAAATATCTGTCACCAGAGAAAATAAAAACACAGTAAAGGAAGTAGACCAATTAATTACTAGCAAATGCAAAATCAAATAAACTACCCCCAAAGTCAGTCAAGGGATACACAAAAAGTACAGAATATGACACCTAATATATGAAGAATGGAGGAGGAAGAGAAAGAAGGGAGGAAAAAAAAAAAGAACCTTTAGATTGTGTTTGAAATAGTGTAATAAGTGAGTTAAATTAGACTGTTAGGTAGTAAAGAAGGTACCCTTGAACCTTTGGTAACCATGAATCTAAAGCCTACAATGGCAGTAAGTACATATCTATTGATAACCATCCTAAATGTAAATGGAATGAATGCACAAATCAAAAGACATAGAGTTATAGAATGGATAAAAAAACAAGACCCATCTATATGCTGCCTACAAGAGACTCACTTCAAACCCAAAGACATACACAGACTAAAAGTGAAGAGATGGAAAAAGATATTTCATGCAATTAATAGGGAGAAAAAAGCAGGAATTGCAGTACTTGTACCAGACAAAATAGACTTCAAAACAAAGAAAGTAACAAGAGAAAACGAAGGACATTACATAATGATAAAGGGGTCAGTCCAACAAGAGGATATAACCATTATAAATATCTATGCACCCAACATAGGAGCACCTACATATGTGAAACAAATACTAACAGAATTAAAAGGGGAAACAGAATGCAATGCATTTATTTTAGGAGACTTCAACACACCATTCACTCCAAAGGACAGCTCAACCAGACTGAAAATAAGTAAGGAGACAGAGGCCCTGAATAACACTTTAGAACAGATGGACCTTAACAGACATCTACAGAACACTCCACCCAAAAGTAGCAGGATACACATTCTTCTCAAGTGCACATGAAACATTTTCCAGAATAGATTACATACTAGGCCCCCAAAACAGCCTCAGTAAATTCAGAAGGATTGAAATTGTGCCAGCTAGCTTCTCAGATCACAAAGGTATGAAACTAGAAATAAATTAAGCAAAGAAAACAAAAAAGCCCACAAATACATGGAGGCATAACAACATGCTCCTAACTAATCAGTGGATCAGTAACCAAATAAAAAGACAAATCAAGCAATATATGGAGACAAATGAAAACAACAACTGAACACCCCAAAACCTGTGGGTTGCAGTGAAGGCTGTGCTAAGAGGGAAGTATATTGCCATACAGGCCTACCTCAAGAAAGAAGAAAAATCCCAAATGAACACTCTAAACTCACAATTAATGAAACCAGAAAAAGAAGAACAAATGAGGCCCAAAGTCAGTAGAAGGAGGGACATAATAAAGATCAGAGCAGAAATAAATAAAATTGAGAAGAATAAAACAATACAAAGAATCAATGAAACCAGGCACTGGTTCTTCAAGAAAATTAACAAAATAGATAAACCCCTAACCAGACTTTTGATCAAGAAAAAAAAGTACACACACATAAACAGAATCAGAAATGAGAAAAGAAAAACCACTATGGACACCACAAAAATACAAAGAATTACTAGAGAATAATATGAAAAATTATATGCTAATTAATTGGATAACCTAGAAGAAATGGACAACTTTCTAGAAAAATACAATCTTCAAAACTGACTCAGGAAGAAACAGAAAATATGAATAGACCAATTGCTAGCAATGAAATTAAATTGATAGTCAAAACTACCTAAGAATAAAATTTCTGGACCAGAAGCCTTTACTGCTGAATTTTATCAAACATTTAGAGAAGACCTAATACCCATCCTCCTTAAAGTTTTCCAAAAAGTAGAAGAGGTGAGAACACTTCCAAACTGATTCTACGAGGCCAGCATCACTCTAATAACAAAACCAGGCAGACATCACAAAAAAAGAAAATTACAGACCAATATCCCTGATGAACATAGATGCAAAAATCCTCAACAAAATATTAGCAAACCAAATTAAAAAATACATCAATGGGAGAATATATTCATAAATGACATATCCAACAAGGGGTTAACATCCAAAATATAAAAAGAACTAACATGCCTCAACACCCAAAAAGCAAATAACCCTATTAAAAAATGGGCGGAGGATATGAACAGACACTACTCCAAAGAAGAAATTCAGATGGCCAACAGGCACATGAAAAGATGCTCCACATCACTAATTATCAGGGAAATGCAAATTAAAACCACAATGAGATATCACCTCACACCACTTAGGATGGCCAACATAGAAAAGAAAAGGAACAACAAATGCTGGCAAGGATGTGGAGAAAGGGGAAAACAAATCCTACCATTTGCAACAACATGGATGGAGCTAGAGGCTTTTATGCTCAGTGAAATAAGTCAGGCAGAGAAAGACAAGTACCAAGTGATTTCACTCATCTGTGAAGTATAAGAAAAAAGCAAAAACTGAAGGAACATAACAGCAGCAGATTCACAGAACCCAAGAATGGACTAATAGTTACCAAAGGGAAAGGGACTGGAGAGGGTGGGCAGGAAGGGAGGGAAAGGGGAATACGGGGCATTGTGATTAGCACACATAACATAGCATGGGGGGGGGAGCATGGGGAAGGCAGTATAGCAATGAGAAGACAAGTAGTGATTCTATAGCATCTTACTACGGGGATGGACAGTGACTGTAATGGGGTATGTGGTGGGGACTTGATAATGGGGGAATCTAGTAACCACAATGTTGCCCATGTGATTTTATATTAATGATACCAAAATAAAAAAATACATCAAAAAGATCATCCTTCATGATCAAGTGGGATTTATTCCAGGGATGCAAGGATGCTACAATATTCGAAAATCCATCAACCTCATACACCACATCAACAAAAAGGACAAAATCACAGGATCATCTCCATAGATGCTGAAAAGCATTTGACAAAATTCAACATCCATTCATGATAAAAACTCTCAGCAAAATGGGTAGAGAGGGCAAGTACCTCAACATAATAAAGGCCATGTATGACAAACCCAAAACCCACAGCCAACATCATACTTAAAAGTGAAAAGCTGAAAGCTTTTCCTTTAAGATTGGAAACAAGACAAGGATGCCTACTCTCCCCACCTTTATTTAACATAGTACTGGAGGTCCTAGCCATAGCAACCAGACAACACAAAAAATTAAAGGCATCCAGACTGGTAAGGAAGAAGTTAAACTGTCACTCTTTGCAGATGACATGATATTGTACATAAAAAAACCCTAAAGAATTCACCCAAAACTATTAGAATAACTGAATTCAGCAAAGTTGCAGGATACGAAATTAACACACAGAAATCTGTTGCATTCCTATACAGTAATGATGAACTAGCAGAAAGAGAAATTATGAAAACAACTCCATTTACAGTTGCATCAAAAATAATAAAATATCTAGGAATAAACTTAACCAAGGAGGTGAAAGACCTATACCCTGAAAACTACAAGACCCTCCTAAGAGAAATTAAAGAAGACACCAATAAATGGAAATAACATCCCATGTTCATGGATAGGAAGAATTAATATTGTCAAAATGGCCATCCTGCGTAAAGCAATCTATAGATTCAATACAACCCCTAACAAAATACCAACAGCATTCTTCAACAAACTAGAACAAATAATTCTAAAATTCAAATGGAACCACAAGAGACCCCAAATAATCACAGCAATCCTGAGAAGGAAGAATAAAGCTGGGGGATTATGCTCCCCAACTTCAAGCTCTACTACAAAGCCACAGTAATCAAAACAATTTGGTACTGGCATAAGAACAGACCCATAGATCAATAGAACAGAACAGAGAGCCCAGATGCAAACCCAAGCATATATGTCTAATTAATATGTAATAAAGGAGCCATGGATATACAATGGGGAAATGACAGCCTCTTCAACAACTGGTGTTGGCAAAACTGGACAGCTACATGTAAGAGAATGAAACTGGATTATTGTCTAACTCCATACATAAAAGTAAGTGAAATGGATCAAAGACCTGAATGTAAGTCATGAAACCATAAGACTTTTAGAATAAAACAGGAAAAATCTCTTGAATATAAACCATGAGCAACTTCTTCCTGAACTCATCTACTCGGGCAAGGGAAAAAGCAAAAATGAACAAGTGAGACTACAAATTAACAAGCTTCTATACAGCAAAGGACAACATTAGCAGAACAAAAAGGCATCCTACAGTATGGGAGAATATATTTGTAAATGACATATCTGATAAGGGGTTAACATCCAAAATAAACAAAGAGCTCACATGCTTCAACACCCCAAAAGCAAATAACCCGATTAAAAAAATGGGCAGAGGATATGAATAGACACTTCTCCAAAGAAGAAATTCAGATGACCAACAGACCAAAGATGCTCCACAGTGCTAATTATCAGAGAAATGCAAATTAAAACTACAATGAGATATCACGTCATGCCAGTTAGGATGGCCAACATCTAAAAGACAAGGAAACAACAAATGCTAGTGAAGATGCAGAAAAGGGAACCCTCCTGCACTGTTGGAGTGAATGTAAATTAGTTCAACCATTGTGGAAAGCAATACGGAGGTTCCTTAAAAAACTGAAAAGAGAAATACCATTTGACCCAGTAATTCCATTTCTAGGAATTTACCTGAAGAAAACAAGAAGCCTGATTTTAAAAGACATATGTACCCCTATGTTTATCATAGCCAAGATATTGAAGCAACCTAAGTGTCCATCAGCAGATGAATGGATAAAGAAGATGTGGTACATATACACAATGGAATATTATTCAGCCATAAGAAGAAAACAAATCCTACCATTTGCAACAACATGGATGGAGCTAGAGGGTATTATGCTCAGTGAAATAAGCCAAGCTGAAAAAGACAAGTACCAAGTGATTTCACTCATCTGTGGAGTATAACAACAAAGCAAAACTGAAGGAACAAAACAGCAGGAGACTCACAGACTCCCAGAAGGGACTAGTGGTTACCAAAGGGAAGGGGTTGGGGAGGGTAAGTGGGAAGGGAGGGAAAAGGGGATTGGGGCATTATGATTAGCACACATAATGTAGGGGGGTCACAGAGAAGGCAGTACAGCATGGAGAAGACAAGTAATGACTCTATAGCATCTTATTATGTGGATGGACAGTGACTGCAATGGGGTGTGGAGGTGGACTTGATAATATGGGTAAATGTTGTAACCACAATGTTGCTCATGTGAAACCTTCATAAGATTGTACATCAATACCTGAATAAAAATAAAAAATAAAAAAAGAAAGAATCCCATAAGCACCAAGGCAAGAAAATAAAAAGTTCCCTAGAAAGGATGAAGGAGAGGATTTGCCTAAGATCTCAGGCAAAAAGAAAGAATCCCATAAGCACCAAGGCAAGAAAATAAAAAGTTCCCTAGAAAGGATGAAGGAGAGGATTTGCCTAAGATCTCAGGCAACAATGGAGGGAACAGTTTCATGGCACAAAGATTAACCCAGGGAAACCATCCATTACATAGGAGGCAGCAAAAGGGCTCCCCCGTATACAAGGTCATAGTGAAAAGCACTTGGGGAAAGGGAAAACATGGTACAAAACAGAGGTCCACCTTAGATTTGGTAAGAGTGCTAAGTCTAAATAACTGTAATTAAAATGATTATTAAATAACACAAATGTTGGAAATAACTGATGGAAAGATAAGTTATATAATAAGAAATTGGATGGTGAGGGAAAGAGATACAGAGTAAAACCATGCTAAATTTCTTATTTTTCCAAGGGAGGAATCAATATTCCTTAACTTTAACAGAGGTAGAGCATACACCTATACTGATCATTTTTTTCTTAACATAAAAGTAATTCTACAACAAAGTGGAATGCACATAAAAGAGAACAAAGGACACTTCACCAACTTTCCAACAGCAAAAAAAAAAAAAAATTTAGAAGCCAGAAAGGCAGAACAGAAACCAGAAGCATCGAATGAGACTCTGGATGAGAGAGAGAACATACTGTCTCCAAACACTGCCAGGCCCTCTATTTGGAAGGAGCAAACTGCAACAATAACAAAGTTAGAAGTAAAGGAGAAAGTGAAAAGACACCAAGAAAATGCAACAAAGGAAACATTTAATAGCAAAATCAGTATCAGATAAAGTTAGATTCAAGACAGAAAAAGATTAAGTCAAAAGACATTTTATGTAAGCTGTAAAAAGGCAAAATGATGCATAATAAAGACATGGCAATCATCAGCCTGTGTGCTTCAAACAACTTGGTATGGAAATGCATAAAACAAAAATCGATCAAGAATTACAAAAATGAATTCATAAAACCACCTCTCTTAATCCTAGAGTAAATGTACAAAAATAAGGAAGGAGGTAGAAGACTGGAGTAAGATAAGAAACCTGATTCAAGGTACACCAAGGAATGTACTCTTAAAAAAAAAAAGCTTTCCAATAAATGTTTAATTTTATCCCATAAAATACTGACAGAAATATTTCTAACTAGGCCACAAATAAAAAATTGAAGATTAAGAAAAAATTACATTTACAGAGACTACATTCCTAACTATAATGGTGACAAAACCAGAAACCAGTAATGAAAAGTTAACCAAGCAATTTAGCCAACTACACCTATCTGGAAATTAGAAGAAATGCTCTTAGTTTATTTCTTAGGTCAAAAATCAAATCAATCAAAACTTCTTAGGATATGGTGAAGGCAACATTCAAAAATGTCTTAGCCAGAATTCACTCATCACTAAAGAAGAAAGAATGAATAAGTTTTAAACTAAGATTCAACTAAGCAAGTTAAAAGATAGATGTTCAAAACAAGGTCCAGAGGGAAGGGAAAGTGCTCCAGAAACAAAATGGTGGTGGAGGAGGTCGGAGATATCAGAGAAGCACAGAAGTCAAATTAAAGAGCCGCCCAGGGCCAAAGATGGAATGATCTTAGCAACATAGTAAATGACATAATACTAGACGACAACAACCCAACGTATAAAATAAATATCCATGAGTCCACACAGATACAAGTAAATAATTGGCTGAATAAATAAATGGGGAAGAAGAGACAAATTTCTTGTATAGAAAAATTACAAAGAGTGTGTGTAGATAGACCCCCTAGGGGAAACAGAGCTCGACTCCCTCATTCCTTTTGTGTGAGCTGGGCACAGTCTTCCTTCCAAAGGGTACAGCATGGGAAAGGGGGAGAAAGAGTGACTGAGGCAGGGCAGGGAAGTGGGACGAGGGTCACACCATTGTAAAATCTACTTAGTCTGTGAAAAGACCTGGTTTATTCTTTAACTTAAGCTATGTCTGCTCTTCCTCTTCTTCCAGCCCCCTAATCAATTAGCTAACTTTGGAACCAGGAGGAGAGACAGACCTCTGGGGAGTAAATGATCCTAGGGGGATAAAGAATGCTGAGATATAGATCAGCACGGTCACTTAAGTAACCCTATTGTTAAGACAAAACTTCAAAGGAATTATGAATCACCTGTATACATCATGCCTTATGATGACCTTTACCCAACAAGCCCTATAAAACCCCAAACCTAAACCCTTAAGTGCACCTTATCTCAGGATGCACACACTCCCATCTGAGTGTGTACTTTCTTACATCAAATAAACTTTCTTGTTGCATAAGCCAGTTGCACTTATCTCTAAACTATTTTCCATGATAAAGACAAGAACTCTCCAACCTCCACCTCTGGTGGTAAATGTTTTTGTCACTTGCTATTTCATTCAGTTTTCTGGTCTTAACACAATCCTTTTCTCTCTCCTTGTTTTATTTCAGATCGGTAGGGAAGTGGAAGTTCTCAGAACATAAACTCTCAATCCAGTGCTCCGTGGCTCCCCCAAATCCTGGGGTGGCAGGGACGTAGTTCCCATGCCATGCAGATTAAGCAGACACTGGACACCAGGTGACCCTGGTTTTAGGAGTTGGCCAGGGACCTGCCCTACCCCGAGCAGGAGTATCATGAGCTTCCCTTTCCTCCCTCTGCTCTTCCTGCTCGCCTGCCTGCACACCTGCTGCCATTTGCGTCTACTGTTGCTTTAATGAATTCCTGCCTTATCTACACTCCACCCACCTGCTCGTGAATTCTTTCTCCATCAGAGTCAAGAACCCTCTCCCAGGTTGAGGTCTCACCAGGTGTGCTGGGAGGGGGGCTCCCCTGACTGGACTGCCTGACAACTTTGCAATGGAGAAACTTGACAAACACAACCTCAGCCAGGTGACCAAGGTCAACAGCAGTCTAACCATGAGAAAAACATCAGAAAAAAATAAAACTGAAACATATTCTATGAAATACCTGACCAGGACTCCTCAAAACCATCAAGGTCATCAAAAGCAAGAAAAGTCTGAGAAACTGTCACAGCCAAGAGGAGCCAAAGGACACAGGACAACAAAATGTAATGTGGTATTCTGGATGGGATTCTGGAACAGAAAGAGAGTATTAGGTAAAAGCTAAAGAAATTGGAATAAAGTGTGGGCTTTAGATAATAATAGTGTGTCAGTACCATTCATGAGTTGTGACATATGTACCATAATTGTGTTAACAATGGTGGAATATGGGTGTGGAGTATAAGGAACTGTCAGATATTCCTGTAATTTTCCTGTGATCTAAAACTATTCTAAAATAAAAAAACTAATTGTTTAAAACACACACACACACACACACACACACACACACATACACACACACACAAGGCCAAGGGAGATGCCAAAAAGGCAGCAGATAAAATTCAACACCCTTTCCTGATAAAATCTCTTAGTAAGCCAGAAAGAAAATGCTACTTCCTTGAACTGATGAAAATAATTATCGGAAATCAACAGAATCAAGTTCAATGGTGAAACACTAGAGTTAAATCCATAAACATGCCTGAGGCAACACTGTTACTTAATGGAATTTTTGAGGGGCAATTCCCCTGGCATTTGAAAAGAAAATGCCTATTTTTATTGGCTTTGTCCCCCAAAGCTCTAATTAGGGCTGCATCAACCAGGCTGCCTGTGTGCAGGAAGCCTTTCCCTCTGGTTCATTGTCTAGCTTTCTGGCTGGATACCAGCCAGGTAGGTTTACACCCTAAATGTGCCCAATTCTCAGTCACTCTTAGAGGCAAAATGAGCTATCCTTGCTTTAATCCACAAGAGTCCCACAGCTGCTCTACCCACCAAGGCCCCCCTGGGCACTGTGGAACCTCCTAGAGGGAGCTACACCTCCTTCATGTCAGGTGATGTGGACAGAGCAGGCTGGTTAGGCACACAGGACTGCCCTGCTCAGTAAGAGGCAGAGACTGCCCTGAACTCTGAGGCATTCTCCTAAGAGGGCCTGGCTCTTGGAAAGGGCTCGGTTCGTTGAGGTGTGGCTGGCTGGGTGCAGGACCCACAGGCTGCTATCCTGAGGGGTACACCAAACAAATGGGGGTTTCCTGAGCTCTCTCGTGGTAGGCTGTGTGTGCCCGGCCTCCAACAGCCACGGAAGTGCTGGCAGGAGACCCGCATCAGGCTCACAACACAAAGCAAAGAGCGGGTTTCCCCGCACCCAGCCCCCGGGTCTCAGTGGGCCCTTTGGATGAGCCGCGCCACAGTCTCATCCTCAAGGCAGCCAAGAGAGAGGATGTGTGCAGGGCACTGCCCATGGGCAGTGGTCAAGCCGCTGCAGAGGGTCCATCACACCCACTCTTACCCGAGGGCTCAGGTCTCTGCCTGAACCCAGACCTGTCCCAAAGGCCTCAGGCAATACTCTAGCAGCTTCATGGAGGGCAGTAAACTGAGGACAGCCTCACTGAGACCCCAGCTTGCCTCAGCTGAGCCCAGATTAGATCAGATCACTCTCAGGTGACTGGAAGCTGTACCTCTCCAAAACAAGAAGCAGGGAAATAAGGACTTCTTGGTGACATCCATCACCAGTGAAACCTGGATCCTCTGCATGACCCAGGGGAGGGGTGGTCAGGGCCATACAGGGCCATGTCTGCCTACCACACCGAGCACACCGGGCAAGACCCAGGCGCCTGAGAAGGTCCTTTAGGGGCTACGGTGCACCAGGAGGGACAGATAGATGACAGACAGGGACGCTAATGTGAGAAGGCCCAGGAGCCTCCAGAGAGCTGGAAATGCAGCCCTGCTGAGGTGACAGGGAAGCCACCTGGAGAGGGCTGGGGGATGGTTAGGGACAAGCTCGGGGGTCAGCTGTGCAAGGCAAGACTTGCAGGAGGAGACGGAAAGAGGCAGCTTGTCTGCCTCGCCTGCCTGTGCCTTCTGCAGCCAGTCACCACAGCTCAGTAGGGCTGGGTGTGGGGTTTCCTATAAACTCTCCCACCTTCCACTCTTTCTCACTGGAGTTCAATTTTCTAATCCTAAGGGTGGGGGGACTGGCCTTGTTTAACAAGAAAATAGCAAGGGTTTTGCAATCAGCTCCCTGGGGTGAATAAATTGAAAGATCAACCACCTGACCTAGCACCCCCGTGGCCTGGAATCTATGTGTGCGGCATGTGTGTGAGTGTGTGTGTGGTATGTATGTATGTGGTATGTGGTGCATGTGTGGTATGCATGTGTGGTGCATGTGACATATGATCATGCATGCATGTGGTGTAGCATGTGTAATATGTATGTGTGTCGTGTGTGTGTGTGCAGGGTGGGGGGAGGAGACCCCCTCCCTCTGGCCCTGGGGAGAAGCCCCTCAGGCTGGGTCCCCAGGCCCAGTCTAGACTCAGTGCGCAGAATCAAGACACTTTTCTGGCCAAAGGGCAGGAAGAAGCCACAAGACTTTAGCAGAGAGGAGCGCTCCTGGGCACGTTCTTCATTAACAAAGGACTGTAAGAAAACAGTAGGCTATTATTATGGGCTGTTGCCTGTGAGAGAGCACAGAAAACTCATCAAGGGTCTCCAGGTGGGGTGGGGGGTGCCATGTCCAGGTGCCATGGACCCCAGCCCAGGGAGGAGAACAACCATGCTGCCCCCAGCATAGCCCACAGACCCTGCCTTTTAAATGACTCCCACAACCCCCATGGAAGCTGTCATGGAAGAGCCCAAAATGCTCCATTCATGGCTTGGGCATAATTTCAATTAAGGTCCCAGGCTGTCAAAAACATTGTTATTAATCTCCTCGTGGCCATGTGAACAGGGACCTGCTAACACAGCCAATTGAGCATGCTCTAAATTAGTGTTTGCAGGTAACTGATTCAGCTGCCAGCCCCATGCCAGCCGGCTACAAGCCGGTTACGCCACTAACATGAAATAATATGAGGCAGTAAAATGCACTGCCTGATTGGGCCTGCAGTCAGATGCTGTTAGCGCCTGACTTACCCAAACATTAACATCTTATTGGTTTAACACAATTTACTACACCTCAATTGCAGAAAATGATTTTCATTTCCTCTGAAACGCTGCTCACAGGCACAGCACAAAGGAGGTGGTGTCTTAATAAATGCCACTGGCTCACTTTCCTTTTTTTTTTTAGATGCCCTCAAGATTTTATAATAAACCTTTGACAATAAGACGAAAAAAAAAATGAGACTCAGAACTGGGTCTCCTGGCCAGCATCCTTTGAGTCTGAGTACCACTGCCCTCCTCCTTCAAGAAAATCTGCCCACCTCCTCCTCCCCCATCCCTATCCTTGCCCTGCCTCCAGTCCCATTTCACTTCAGCCCCTGCCCTTCTTGCTTCACATCTCTCTGCAGGGCAGGTGCTGGCCGAGCTCCCCGCAGAATGCCGAGTAGGTTCCAGGGACACTCTTCTAGCCCTGTGGGTCAGTGGCGGGCATGGGAGTCCAGCTGCCCTAAACCTTCCTGAGAATAGGTCTAGCCAGTGTAAAGGGGCCATGCCCCAGGGAACCAACACCTGCTTTAGAGATTTTATATTCCTCATCTAGTTAAGAAGAGACTTCAAAAGGTCACAGTGGCACAGAGGACAGCAGAAAAATAGCTCAGTTCCCATCCATCCCTGCAACCCACACATACCTCCTGCCACTGTGGGGCAGACACTGCGGACCAATGGGATGGGCCCTCCAAGAAGCCTCCAGACTCAAGACACAGACCACAAAACTGTGCTGCAGAGCGACCTGGGCAGTGACAGGGGAGGCGCCATGGGGAGGGAGCTCAGGGCGGAGAGAAGCGTGCCACCTCACCACTGCCGAAGCCACAGGGGCTTGGGCTCCCACTCGCCCTCCTCAGAGCTGGCCAGGGACACCCCAAGATGTGACAACATCCTGGGGCGACCGTCTGCCTACTGTCTTAGTGGGTGACACCCTCTGCCCCCAGAAGGCCAACCCACCCACCGGTCCTTCCGGAATAGCCTCCATCCCTTGTTCTCAGCATCTCTGCCTCAGCTTTTCCCTCCCTGCTTCCACCCCAGAAGGGCCGGCATGGCTTGCTTCCCTCTGCATCCTCTTGGCCAGCAGCAGGGTGGGCACGGTGCACAACAGGGACACACAGCGTACACGCCTGCACGTGGAGCTCGGTCAGTACCACTCGGCAACCTCAGGGCGGCTGCTTCTGGGCTCGAGCTTCAGGCTCACTTCTCTGAGAGCCACCCTGATTGATGGACAGAGGACGCAGCGGTGGGCCAACCCGGGGAGTGGGGAGGTGGAGGAGCAGGCGGCGGGGCAGGGGGAGGCCCAGCAGTCTGAAGACCAAGGTAGGTTCTCCCCAGAGCTCAGCTAACAAGAGACCCTACTTCAAACAACAGCCAAACGCAACATGCAGACTGTGGACCCCAACTCAAATAAACCAACTCTAAAAAGAGCTCTGGGCCAATATGAACTAGACAGTAACCTGGTTAGATATAATAATTATATGACAGTCACAGAAAGGGAAAAAATTACCTTCATTGTAGCCTACCAATATATTTACAGTCAAACGACATGATGCCTAGGATTTGGTTACTACAATAAAACAGAACTAAATGTAAAACCCTGATGGGGACCTCAGGGTTCATTTTACCCTTTTTTTTTTTTAATATTTGAAATTTCCCATTAAAAGAAGAGAAAGACCTCCATTATCTGGTGGTGGGGGAGGGGGTAGTAAGGAGATGGGAGAAGTATTCTTGGGCCAGGCTGCTGACCCAGAGCCTACACACAGGCCTGTCCAGGCTGTGGCAGGGCTGGACTCTGGGACACTAGGACCCTCCCAGGAGCCACCTTTGAAGCTGGACTCCCTGCAGCTTAGGGTACATGGCTGCCAGCATGCAGTGGAGGAAGGCAGGGCAGGGCCCCACACTGGGGCAAGCCAGTCCTGCTTTAATTTCTTGGTTATTTTTATTTGAGGCATCAGCTGTGGGTCACTATGGGCCAATTCAATGGGGAACAGGTTTCTGGGACAGTGCCAATCTGAGGGAGCACCGCCTGGCTCACCTCCCCGGAAGCCCTGGAGAACTCTTCCTGTTCTGGATTGGGGCGGGGGTGGGGACCCTGGGAATCCCAGAGCAGACACCGCACTGCAGCATGAGACCACACGGAGGCAAAAACTAGGATGGCTCCGCATGCCCCGGTGTGTGACCTCGCTGGTTCCTTGATGAAGCACTTGTTCCATGCTCCCTCCTGGACGCCAAAGCAACAAGGGCCTTCAAGGCCAGGCTAACCTCTTAGCACCCAGGGTAAGAGGAGAGAAATACAGGGGCTCCTTTCAGGGTTGGGTTTGAAAAGACACCCATCCCTACAGTGTGAGGGTGAACACAAATGCCCACACTGCCCACTGCCGGCTCTGGCTGCACCTTGCCTTTCCCACACTGACAAGGTGGGCAGGCCAGAAAGACTGGAATGGAAGGGGGGATGTGGAGGCAGGACAGGCCCCGAGGGCACCCAGTGGGGACTGGGACCCTGTAAGGTGGGTTAGGGAAGGCAGCACCAAGTTCTTACAAGGCTAGCTAGAAAGGGCAGCCCCAGACCGTGGGTGGGGGTGGTATAAGGTGAAACTCTTTTTATCTATACTCACAAGGCCTTTGACACCCAAAATGTGTGGGTTTTCTACACCAAGCAATTTTCCAATTCTCTCTGGACATCAACTGGGTGTCCTACAACTTAATTCTAACACTAACTGCCAGAGTTGGCCCAAACCCCACAAGTCAAGGGCTCAGACCCCCAGACGGCCCCCACCTCAGGCACCAATCGCCAGTCTGGGCCTTCTGTACTTCTGACTGGCTATAAATCGGGGCTCCCACAACTCCCTCCTTGGGCTTGATGCTTTGCTGAAATGGCTTGCAGGACTCAGGAAAATGCTGTACTTAATTATCACCACTTTATGATAAGGAAACAACTCAGGAAGAGCTAGCTGGAAGAGAGGCACAGGGCAAGGTACGGGGGAGGGTGTGCGGCGCCCATGCCCTCTGAGCATGCCACCCTCCCAGAACCTCCACAGGTGTACCAATCCAAAAGCCTCCCCGACCCTGTTGTTAAGGTTTTCATGGAGGTTCCATGACGCAGGCATGACTGAGTATGTCACTGGTTAGCACCCAACCTCTAGCCCTGCTCCTCTCCCTGGAGGCTGGGGGCCACGGGTGGGAAGTTCCAACCCTCTGATCACCTGTTGCCTCCACTGGCAACCAGCCCCCACCCTCCAAGAGTCTGGCAGCAGCAGAAACTCAGGTGTGGTTGAAAGGGGCTTATTATGAATAACAGACACACCTCTCACCTCCATCATTCAGGGAATTCCAAGAAGCTCTGTGCCAAGAAATGGGGGCAGAAACCAAATACATATTTCTCATTATGTCACAGTGGGAGAAATGACGACCTCTTCATTATCCTCTCCCTAGGGAAGCTTCCAGGTAGTGCGGTCACTGGTAGGAGACCCTGGAATAGGAGTCTCCTGCCCCAGGACATGGGTGGGAGGGGAGCAACTGGGGCAGTTTGGGGCTGACCCAAGGGCGTTCTCTCGCCATGGGCAGTAGCCTGTTGACTCCTGGATCCCAGAGCAGGGCTGAGGGGCAGGGCAGGCAACACCCTTCGTGGCTGGGCAGCCCCAGGAAGCACCCCAGCTGGCACTGGCTCGCTGCAGGCCTAATTGGAGCCGAAGGCCAATGAAGTTCTCCAGAACGCTTTATGAGCCACTTAACCAGCCCGCGCCCCAGTTGCCCATGCACAGCAGACATAATGGCACTGTTTACACATAAAAATGGCAAGCTGTTTTACTAGCAGCTTTCAGAGTCACAATAGCAGCTATTTGGTAAAAAGTTTCCTGCAAATTGCAGACACGAAGTCCAAGAGTGGAACGATGGGGCACTGAAGCGCCTGAAAAGTAATCAAAACCATTACCAGCAATCACTCTGCCAAGAGCCAGGGAGGTGGCCCCAGCCAGAAGAAAAATCCTCTTTGCCCACCGGGCCGAAGCCCTGCTTATAATCCCCACTCAATCTGTGCGCGTGGCTGCGGAGCGTCATCTGTTACTCGCTCAGAGAACATAAATTACTGTTTTTTGCATTTTAATCTTTACCCAGAGAAACACAGCAGCTTACCTTTCCATCTCATATTCTTTCATTCCCACTTTTACAGCCTTCATTACCTGGAGGATGGATATTAAGCAAAGACATTTGTATTAAGGAGATAAGTAACACTGCCTTATAAATAATGTATAGCACTTTTTCAAAGGAATCTCTTCTTTAAAAAAAATAAAAGAATGATATGTGCACACAGTGGTGCAGAACTGTGGCAAATTAGAATTTTTTTTAAAGCTCCAAAGGCCATATAGTTTATTTAAACCACTCTGGAGCACTTCCATTCAGAAGCCAGTAAACACCAATCCGGGTCCTCACCAAGCTACAGCTCAGGCAGTAAGGATTTACCCAAGATGTTTGCTGAACACTTAATGCTAAGGAAGCTATGACAGCTATCCCAAAAGGTTTCCTTTGTTTAACTTTTATAATACACAGAGAAGATGAACTCATGCAAGAGATTCTATTGCCCACCAATGACCACATAGCTGTGATAGTCACTAAGCGGGTACCCAGCTATCCCAGTCACCCTGAATGTCTTTTGAGAAATACACTTCCTTATTTGTTCCCACTCCCCAGGTAAAGTGGGAAGTTTGGGAAGGAACCACATGAGGATGGTTTTAGGAAATGGAGGACAGTAATAAATGTGCTTGAATCATGGGTAAGGACAGAAGATTCTTTAAAAGGCACTGGAATGGCCCGAATGCCAGGAAGGAGAGCCCTGCCCTCCTGGAAATGGGGGAAACTTCTTGCTGGAAATTTCCGGAGGGTGGGTGCCTTACAGTGAGGAACTGAGGCAAAGCCTCTGCTGTCCTTCCCCTGGCCCCACTGGGGAACAGAATAGAGCCACTACCATGTCTCTGGCCTGAAGCGACACGTGCTGCCTGCGTGCACGGCAGCGCACTCCCGGAGACCATCCATCTCGTGCTGCCCTCTTGCTCCGCAGAGAGCAAGGCTGCTTGCCCAGCCCAGACAGATCACCATTCCAGCACGCCGGGGCCCAGCTTACCTCTCGGTGGGCCTCGCTGGAGATTCTATTGGTGTATCGCAAAACCTCCAGCTCCATGTCCGTCTTAAAGACCCGGCTGCAGAGGGGAGGAAAACAGAGTGACAAGTCAGTGACTTCCAGCAGGGGCTGGATGGCCCCTTCCAGGCAGACCTCGGGGTGGGCGCACCCTGGGCAGCCTGGGAAGGAGCACAGGGCCAGGTCATGCCCAGCCGGGCTGCCTGGGCATGGGGGTGGCAGGGTGGGTCACCAAGCCCCAGGAGTGATAAGCTCACTATGCTGCTGACCTCATGCCAGCCTCACGCACGTAGGCCATGTCCCAGCTACGAGATCTGGAAGCCACTGTGTGTGGTAGATGCAGCCCAGATTCTGCAGCCAGACCCATCTTGCCTCACCGAGACTCAGTTTCCTCATCCGTAGGATAGGAATAAAATCTACATGGCAAGGCTGCTGGACCAGAATCTTTAGTGTGCTCTCCCAGGGCTCTGCCCGGTTGGTGGAAGGGGTCTCCCATTTCCTCCCCGCCCCAACGCCTCTGGGTTCCACAGCAACTGAGGAATACCATGCGACTCAGGTCCCCCCACCCCCTGCCCGCCTGAGACAGGGATGGGGAGTAGAAATGGGCTGGAATGGGGGATGAGGGGTGCAGCCACTTCCAGCCTTGCGTGCAGGTATGAATATGGAAACAGCTGGTCTGCAGAGAGAAGCAGGGGAGGAGGAGCAGAAAAGAAGACAGAATCAGCAGTGACATGGAGCTTATGTGGGGCAGGGAAGTACAACCAAGAGACCCTGCTGTCCTTTTGAGACTCAGCTGTGCCTCCTGCAACTGGGCTCCAGGGGCTTGCCGGGTCCTCACAATAAACTCATGTTAATGCGCCAAATTTAGTTAGCTTTCAGGTCTTTGCAATCAATCTCATCCCCAGCTAAGACTCCAACAGAGTAGCTAAATAAATATTTGTTCTCTACTGCCACCATTTCAAATAGGCAAAAATGCCAGGTCATGCACACTTAAGTGGCAGCCATACCCAGTCATTAACAGCACAGAGTCCTCAGTGCACCCCTCGTGGCCAGCTCTGCTCCCTTTACGGAAGGTGACCCGCTTTCACCAATGCTCCCGCGTGGACATCTCTCCATCTCACAAAGGGAACGCACGCACCGTCATGAGCAGCCCGGCCCTGCCTCTCCATGCAGTGCCCCTCTCATCCAGCACCTCTGGGGCCTGACTGCCCTGAGCTGGCCTCAACTGAGGCGGGCCAAGGATGGCAGGAAAGGTGCTCCCACCTCCATCAGGCCAGTGACCCCTCTCCGTGGTGCCATCCAGCTGGGAGAGCTAGCCATCTGACACCAGGGAGTGAAGAAGTCACCTTGTAGCACAGCGACGCCCTCCTAAGACTGTGAAACCTTCTGGGGGACATGGGAAAGACAAACTTCCACGCACAGTGACTTTTTCCATCCTGACTTTCTTGAGAAGGCAGGCCCAGACCCGGATGCCTAACAGTTTGCTCTTTATCACTATAGAGGTGCCTCTGATTCTGCACGGGACACCACCTGGGGAACAGAAAGCTTGTTCCCATGCTAGGAGGCGACGGTCCTGGGCCATGGGCAGGACTCAGATGAGCAGCTCAGGCTCCTGGGGTCCAAATCCACTCGCAGGACAACCTAGCAGCCCCTGGTGCTTTGCTCCTCACTGCTGCCCAGCTCGGCACCAGCCCCGGGAACTGGTAAGCGAAGAGTGGCCTTTCTATCCTTGAATGTAGTGATGACCAAGCGACAATACAGGCAGAAACCAGGCCCAGGCTTCACCGGCCTCCAGCCCTCTGCCTCTCTTATCAGCTTAGAGCCCGGTCCATCCTTCTAGTCACCCCTCTTGCCAACATTTTAGACCCAAGGCCCCATGCCCATCCATCCACTCAGACTTGGCCAAACCCCCCGAAGGATGAACCAGAGCCTGTGCCTGCTTCATGCCTGCTCTGGGGCCACAAAGGACCCCAGGAAGCTCCTAGTCACCACCCCACTTCTCCCCGAGGCCCCAGTTCTGCCCTGAGTTGCAGGGAGACATGCAGAGAGCTACTATCAACTGTCTCTACTTTCTGAAGATCTCTCCCTTCCCCAGCTCAGCACCCCTTTCCGCTACTCAGCAGAAGAATGAACTCTTCTCTTATCAACTCCTCAAACCCCCAGGGCTTCCCTCCCCCTTCCCTCTCCTCCTTCCATCCTTACAAGGGAAGGGGTGCCCTCTGCCCCATCAGGCACAGCCCCATAACACATGCACCTGGGCCCACACCCTCCATCCACCTGACCCCTATTACCATGACCACTCACTTCCCTCCTCCTCCTCCAGCCAAGCTTTATTCCTCACTTCCCAGCCACAAGTCCAGAAAGGAAACCCTAACAGTCCTTGCCATGGGAGAGGAGGGAGAGCAGCTTTTACATTTTATCTCAAACATCTTCACCATCTCCTCACCCACTCTCCTCTTCTCCCTTCAGGCCCACGACTCTGCCAGGTACCCTCCCACCATGGCGTGGGATAATGGCCTCAGGCTGCCAACTCCACAGGCACTCCATGACCTTCCCGGGGGAGAGCGGCACAGAGACCCCTGCCTCCGCTAGCACCACTGGGCGGCTTTCCCTCCTCCATCTCCCCGACAAGTCCCCCCTGTGCATCTGCTCCCAAACCAACCGGCTCCCCACCCGTCTCTAACACAGGCCTCCCCAGTGCATTCTGCCTGCAGGTCCCCCAGGGACCCCCCAGCTCAGTGTGGCAGAGACTCTCACCCATCCATGTGCCCCATTTCAAACCACAGCTCTGCCACTTCTATTGCTTAAAAACAGAGACCTGGGCAACATCTCTCCCTGTGCATCTGCTGCTCACACATCCAAATGATGACCAAGAGCTGTGAGTCCACCTCACCACCTCTCTCAGATCCCAGACCCCATTCTCTCCAGCCTGGACAACCTCTCCTGACTCTTCTGGCCTCCAAGCCTGCAGGTCTGTCTGCTCCCAGACAGCGGTGGGGGATCTTTAGAAAATGCAAATCTGACCATGTTTTTCCCTGCGTAAAACCCTTAGTGGCATCCAGATGTCCTCAGGATGGAGTCAGAACTACTCACACACAGGTTCTCCAGGCCCTGCTCCTGCTTGTCTCCACCTCCCCGCCCCGCCCCCCCAAGGCCGACCCCTCTGCCTGGAACTTGCTCCTGGCCCGGGACCTCCAGCTCCCTGCTGAACCACACCCTTCTCAAGGCAGGGGAGGGGCTTCCTCCATCTTCCCACCAGGCTAAACCCCCTCCCTAGGTTCCCCGGGCAGTCTAGAGGAATCCTCTGGTCACTATCACACTGGTCATTTCTTTTCCATTTAAGTCTCCTCCCGGAAGGCAGTATGCCCTAGAGAGCACTGTGCCCTGTCCAGGTCAGACCCACACAGAGCTGGTTGGAACCTCACCTGAGCTGGAACACGGCTCACTTCAAAAGGAGAAGGCGGCGGCCCCCTCCACCCCACCCCTGGGGAGTCACCAGGGGCGGTCACAGGGTCAGCGAGGGATGCCAGGCCCTGGCAGGGTGGGGAAAGGCCTCCCCAGGCCCCAGCAGCCCAAACCCCCACACTGCCTTGCCACAAGCACACAGCTACGAAGAGGCAGGCCCAGGATTTGAAGCCCAGGAGTCCACCTCACGGGCTCTGCCCTCTGCCTCCTCCCTCTGCAGCATGAGCACCATCAATCTAGAGATGAGTTGAGGAAAGCGTGCCGCTGGCCCAAGGAGAAAGCAGACTTGGAGCCCAAACTGTGCGCTCTTCCCATTGGAGATGACAGGCGTTTTCAGACATCGAGGCCCAGAGTCCTGTTTCTTGTCCAGTTTGATTTGGGGGAAGATGACAAACTAGAGCCTCTAGCTGGTTTACTCAGGCCTTATTTTTCAGTTACATTAAAAAAAAATCAAACTGAACCAGGACGAATCATCCCACTAAAGCTGCTGACAAACCCAGCCTGGCTGAGCGCTGGCCTGGCCCAGTTTAATCCAAGCTTTAAAGGGCCTGAAATAGATGCCTCTGTGTGCCGGCTTCCCCAATTACCCATAGGTCCTCTGGGCCTGAAGCCTCACCCGGGTGCCAGGAGTCTCAGCCTGGCCCAGTTATCTCCGTGACACAAGCACCAGAAATTTTTAAGATTACTGAAGAAAATAATAAGGTTTCCCAGCATTCTGCAGTTTCTCCTCATCTTCAGGAAGAATTCACTGCCCTGAATTTGATGAGGCTATTTCCATTACTTCTAAACACAAAAAGATAAAGGGGATTGAGTCATGGTCAAGCCTCTTTAGGCCCAGCGGCCTCTAAACTGAGGGATGCCTCATGTCACACTCAGCCCCAGCCTGGTTTGACTTGAGGATATGTGGGGCGGTGGTTAGGAAATGTGATCTGCCAGGTTTCTACCCCCAGGAGAGGATGAAGGCCACCTCCTCCATGAAGCATAGAGGACCCAAGGCTGAGAACAGACCAAGACTGGTGCCACTTTAGTCTGGGCAGAAGACAGCTTGGGCTCTTCGACCAGGAAGGGGGGAGGTGCCTGATATGTGCTGGAGCCTCGAGCGCTCACACAGAGTCCCCTGGCTCATGGCGGTGCAGTGACCATCAGCACACCAAAGGGCTGCTCAAGCAGAAAGGCACAGAGAGGCGAGGGGCGGGGCGAGGGGCAAAGCACCTTCCCCCTGTGGATAAAATGAAGGTTCCTGTGGCCAGGATTCTCACCTGGCCCTGGTTGGCTGGTTCACTACACACGTGTGGGCAATGCATCGTTATTGACTCTATATAAAGAGCCCTGCCCAGTGCTCTGGGCGACAGGGTGGCATGGCTGTAAGGCTGCAGGAGAGCAGAGGCTGGAGTGGTGGCAGCACCAAGGACAGAGGCCCAGAGGACGGCTGTGCGGGCAGAGAGACACAGAGGCGGAGACTGGCTTGCTGTGTGGGGACTCGCTCTGAGTGGACAAGATTTTAGTGACTGACCTGCCACCGTGGAAATAAAGTTGGGTATAACCCTTTTACCCCAAGAATGTTCTACTGTCATTTCTTTGGTCACCTTGAATCCATAGTGAACTTGCCCAGGGCCGAAACCCACTGGCAAGACAATTGGCGACAGTCGGCAGGGTTCATTGTTGACCAAGGAAAAGAACAGGCTGCCCTCATGGGAGGAGTGTTTCAGCAGGCTGCACCTATGGACAGGGAGACATTCGAGTGCCCCCCTGTGGACATGTGGTACTGTGAAGGGGTGGAGGACTGGGGTCCACCCCAAAAGAAAGAAAGTTTGTTGCTGGCTGAAATGGCATCATTACGAGGGGCCGTGGAAATAGTAAAGGATGTGCGGTCGCCTGAGAGGAAGCAGCATGAAAAGGAGCAGCGTGAGAGCGCAGGCTGCCAGGTGCCGTGGGGCAGGGGAAGGATGTAGTGGAGCCGTCAGCCCCAGAAATGGAGGAGCGGAGGTCTGACAAACAGGTGGGGGTGGAGGCCCTGCCAGTGCTGAAGGCATCGGCCCCTCCTCAGTTGAGACCCCACATGGTTGAAGGCTAGTGGAAAGCCAGAAGGACTCGGCGACCGTGGGTTCTTCCAGGAGAGGCGCAGCCCCCTCCCCAGGTTGTGGGGCACTCCATGCTCTGCTTCTGTCCTCAGGCTCAAGCACAGAAGGAAATACGGTCTGCTTCTTGAAGGAAGAATTTAAAGAGCCCCATGAAGGTCCTTCCCCCTGTGGATAAAATGAGGACCCAGATGTGGGTTGGTTTGAAAAGGCAGGAGCAGACAGAAAGAAATTGGATGACTGGAGCAGCGGTTCCGGCTGCTGAGGATGAGGCAGAGGCAGAGATAAAGCAATAAGATCGGCCTGGGTGTCTGCAGGACTTTTTGCTGGAGAGGCTGGAGAAGGTGGGTATTGTAAGGCCCACCACCCATGGTCCTTTTGGTTAACTCCTTTGGGTAGAACTGGTTTGAACACGGCCAGGATGGCCACTTGGTGGTAACGGAACTCCTCAGGCTTGAGGGTTATTGTAATTTGTTGTAATTTTTGTTATTTGTATTATGGAATTTAGTTACGATGTTCTAGCTTCCTCACACGGGGAAGGATTGAGGGCACAGAGACTGAGAGGCAAGAATCCTGGAGGGATGGAGTGTGGATAAAATGAAGGTTCCTGTGGCCAGGATTCTCACCTGGCCCTGGTTAGCTAGCTCACTACACACATGTGGGCAATGTGTCATTATTAACTATATAAAGAGCTCTGCCCGGTGCTCTGGGCAACACGGTGGCATGGCTGTAAGGCTGCAGGAGAGCAGAGCAGAGGCTGGAGTGGTGGCAGCACCAAGTACAGAGGCCCAGAGGCAGAGACTGGCTTGCTGCGTGCAGACTCGCTCTGAGTGGACAAGATTTTAGTGACTGACCTGCCACCGTGGAAATAAAGTTGGGTATAACCCTTTCACCCCAAGAATGTTTTACTCTCATTTCTTTGGTCACACTGAATCCATAGTGAACTTGACCAGGGCCGAAACCCATTGGCAAGACACCCACCCAACACCCGGCCCACAGTCCCCTGCTATAAGCCAAAAATGACAAGAACTGGACGAGGCTGAGATTTATTTGTGCAATCTTTTTTTCCCCTTAAATATTCACAGGTCACAAAACTGCCTCTAGGCATTAAAGCCAGGATTAAGACATGAATTAACTGAGGTCTGAATGCTCCACTGATTAAAATAAAAGCAAGACAGGATGAAGTATTTCCAAAATCAGTCTCTAAGCATCAAAGTGCCACAGTGCTGAACAAAACCCATTTGAAGGAACAGGAATTCCATCTTTCCTGGAGATGAACAAGCAGGAGATGGTTCTGCAGGAGCAGGCGGGTGGGAATTCAATACCACAGGACGCCCCCGACCATTTCTTCCACAGCCGGTGACCCAGGGCTACAAAGGGTAAGATCCCAGAACAACAGGAGGGACAGAGAGGAAAGAGCTGGTTGGAATTACATATCCTCAGGAGGCTCAATCAATAAATCCTCTCAAAGAAATGAGAGCCATGGAGAAAATGGTGGTTTAGCTCGGCTCTGAGCCAAGTGTGTTTGAGCCCTGACTGGGGCCAGCAGACATGGGCCATGTGGTGAGGGAGCTCAGAAGGCTCCGCTCTCCACCTGGACCAAGGCCTGGCCTGGCTTCCTCTCTGCCCGATGCTCCCTCACTCTGCTTCCAGAGCATGGTATACGGTGCATGCATGGTATGTCGAGTTCTCACTGTGCCCTAATCCCCACCTTCCACTTGACCATCTCGTTAACTTAGGGCTAAATGCCTATTCATCGGAACACAAAGGTGGCAACATTAATGAAATACTTTTCACATACAGACCAAGAATCTAGGTCATGTACATACCTTTTCCAGTTTGGGACACTTTACCCAGGATGTAGGGTCCTGGTGCACTTCTGCCCCAAACTATCCACGCCTCACCATCTCCAGTGCACAGAAAGGCAGGAGAGAAGAAATGTTACCACACTGCCTGATTAATACATTCAGGACACCTTCGCTCCGTGTAATTAACAGTTCTAAAACCGGCATATGACTCAATTTAACACAGTCTCACTTAAAACCCAAGGAAGCACACGGCAATTGCTGACTGACATGCTTGCTGTTCTGTGATGCTTCTAGATGTACTTAACTGAAATCCAAGGCACTGAGCTATTAGACAGTACAAAAGTATCTCCTTTTATTTCCTACTCTACCTTCAGATCAATTTAATCATCAGCAGAACAGGCAAGTAGAACCACAGCCTAAATTATGGAAGTGAGGCACCTGCTCTTAACTTTCAACTTTTGACCTCCCCATTCAAACTGCAATACCCAGCACAAGAAAAGAAATTATCAGTTATGATCTCATGTTTGTGGGGAAGAGTATGATTATAGAGGAATTTACAGGAAATCAAAAAGGCACTGCTTGAGAGAATGGAAAGCAATAAAGCAGTCACAGAGAGGAAATGAATGGCACCCAAACAAAAATGAGAAAGGAAGCTTCCCCATGCTCAGAGAGGCTGCTGTGGCCTCTGAACCAGAAGGCTCGGGGAGGGATCCCAGAGCCCCAGCCCAGCTGCTAACTGTGACCTGCGGAGCATGAATGGCCGGGGCCAGGGCTGAAGGGAGCTTAGCTACATAGTCCCCCCACCTCAGTGCACTCTGGCCTCACACAAATCCATTCCACGGGCTCTGAGCACGGCTGCACATCCAGTGGCCGAGAGCGACCTGAGAGACAGGTTGACATCAGGCAGCTCCCTCCCTCCCTCCGCCCCTCCTCCAGGGTGCTCCTCAGAAACACAGGGGGCAGCACAAGATCCTGGAACCATCAACCTGCGCTCAGCTTCTGGCATGTTCTTGGGCAAATCCCTCCCCTGTGCCTCAGTTTCCTCATCTGTAGAACGGGGATATTGAGAGCACATAATTTATATAACAACTCCAAATAAGGTGACATGTATCATGTGCTTAGTTCAGTACCATGCACACAGGAAGTCACAGAGGTGACAGCCATTATTATGATTTTTTTTTTTTACTTATTTTGGTATCATTGATACACAATTACATGAGCAACACTGTGGTTACTAGACTCCCCCCATTATCAAGTCCCCACCACATACCTCATTACAGTCACTGTCTATCAGCGTAGTAAGATGCTATAGAGTCACTACTTGTGTTCTCTGTGCTACACTGCCTTCCCCATGCCCCCCGCTACATTATGTGTGCTAATTGTAATGCCCCTTATTCCCCTTCTCCCTCTCTTCCCACCCATCCTCCCCAGTCCCTTTCCCTTTGGCAACTGTTAGTCCATTCTTGGGTTCTGTGAGTCTGCTGCTGTTTTGTTCCTTCAGTTTTTTTTTTCTTAGTTCTTATACTCCACATATGAGTGAAATCATTTGGTATTTGTCTTTTTCAGCTTGGCTTATTTCACTGAGCATAATACCCTCTAGCTCCACCCATGTTGTTGCAAATGGTAGGATTTGTTTTCTTCTTATGGCTGAATAATATTCCATTGTGTATATGTACCACATCTTCTTTATCCATTCATCTACTGATGGACACTTAGGTTGCTTCCATTTCTTGGCTATTGTAAATAGTGCTGTGATAAACATAGGGGTGCATATGTCTTTTTGAGACTGGGAAACTGCATTCTTGGGGTAAATTCCTAGGAGTGGAATTCCTAGGTAAAATGGTATTTCTGTTTTGAGTTTTTTGAGGAACCTCCATATGGCTTTCCACAATGGTTGAACTAGCTTACATTCCCACCAGCAGTGTAGGAGGGCTCCCCTTTCTCCGCATCCTCACCAGCATTTGTTGTTCCTACTCTTTTCTATGTTGGCCATCCTACCTGGCATGAGGTGATATCTCACTGTGGTTTAAATTTGCACAGCCATTATTTTTAAGAGGAGTTTTAGTACTTGACTTATGCTCTCAATCAGTCCTGGAGTCATCCATCAAGGGAGACCATGTCTACTTGGCAGGGGAACTGAGGCTTTGTGCTATATAGACTGCAGAGTCGTCTCCCTGCAAAATTTATGTTAAAACCTCATCTTTAGTGTGTTGTATTTGGAGGTGGGTCATAATTAGGTCGCAAGGACAGAGCTCTCGTAAAGGGGATTACTGCCCTTGTAAGAGGCCCCAGACCGTTCCCTGCCCCTCTGCCATGTGAGGACACAGCAAGACAGTGGCTATGAAACAGGAGGTGGTTCTCAGCAGATTCTCAATCTGCCAGCAACTTGATCTCAAACTTTTCAGGCTCCAGAATTGTGAGAAATAAATTCCTGTTGTTTATTAGCTTCCCAGTCCATGGTAATTTGTCGCGGCAGCTAGAACGGTCTAAGACGCTCAGTGAATCTCCACGTCCACACTCTGAGTTGGTCTTACTGATTAACCATTTACAGATGAAGCTGAAGCTCAGAAAGTTAAGTGATTTCTCGAGGCGGGCGGGCTGGGTTAGAATTTGGGTATGCCTGAGTGGATGGGGCCTAGAGAGAGGGGGGGATAAAAGCATTTTGGGACACAGGGGCCCAAAGACACCACGGTGAGCCATAATTTAACATCTGGAAAGCCTCCTCTCTCCCAGAGATGAGGGCCCTGCCCACTGTTCCATCCAGAATCTGTCCTTCAGTACTCGAAGAGGGCAACAATCCAGACTACCAGGGATTTTCCCGCGACACTACAGTCACCAGAGGCCAGAACCCGTGCTATTAAAACCCACCCCTGAGGCAATAAGGACAAGGTGACATTTCTAAACTAGTTCTACCACCATCAAATGCCAAAGAAGTCCTTCCTGCTGCTGGCTTTAATAAAGCTGGGTAGTATTCTTATAAGCGCAGAATCCACCTCAGCACTTGGAAATGTCATGAGGATTAACGTGTGCTTTTTATAAGTGACAAACTAATTACTTATCCCTTATGAGATGCTGGACTGTGCAACCCAGCCATGGTCTCCGAGGCACCTGAACCGTAAGCAGCCAGTAAGAGGGAATGTAAGAGATTCCAGGGTGTAAGTGAATGTGAGCCCTGCTCCTGAGTATCCACGATTAATTCTTCTGCCAACTGGGAGCTACAGATGGGCAAGGCACTTGTTACCTGATAAAAACAGAAAGAGGAAGCCCTGAACTGGAAGGACACAGGCCCCCATCCTCACAGAGTGTGTGACCGTGCTGGGCGCTGGGCCAGGGCTGCCAGCAGGGCTGGACAGGGCCACCATCCAGCTCTCCCAAGGGTCAGTACTGACGCCTGTCGACAGGTCTCAGATCCTCACTGCTGGTGCAGCCTTTCTCCCACTGGCACCTTCCTCAAACCCAACACTCCCCAAACCAGTCCCTGATCTGCCACAGCTCCTGCCCTTCCCAGTGTAGGAACCAAGGGCAGGCTGTCCAAGAGGTGCTATTGTGACATGCAGATTATTTGAGTTGAGAATAATCAAGTCCCAAAGACTCAGAAAGAAACTTTGACCCCTATCCCACAACTGCATAAAAAGAATTTGGATGGAGGACCTGCTCCAGGAGGAGAGCTACCACCACAGTAGCCATATTGCAGCATAAACTAGGGGTGGAAGACAGGGAGGGATGTGGCTAAGTCTGTTAAAATTCCTCTTCGTGACCCCTCATTGTTTCTGTGGGGCCCACCAAGTATTTCATTTATTAAACATTCACTCTTCTCATATTCCTGTGAATAACTTTCTTCTCCCTTTGAAGTCTCAGACCTGTACCCACTTCTCCTGGGTTCAGGATGACATATGTACCTCATTCTCTCTGTCATTGGACCCCATGTCTATGACTTTCCTGTGCATATGTAATTAAACAGTTTTTCTTTTTCTTCTGTTAATCTGTCTCATGTCAATTTGATTCTTAGACCAGCTAGAAAACCTCGAGGGGTAGAGGGAACTTCTTCCTCCCCAACACCAGCCATCTCCATCTTGGTGACACACTACCCAGCCGTTCAGGACAAAAATCCAGAGTCAGCCTTCAACTCCGCCCTTCACTCAGGTGTCAGAGCGGGCTCCTCTTCAGAATGACTGCCTCCTCACTCCACTCTGTCACACCTTCTCCACTGCAGCAGCCTCCTAACCAGGAGGCTGTTCCCACTCGTGCCCTACAATTAGACTCCAGTCTGAGGCCAAAATGAGTTTTATAATGCAAACCTGATTCTACCATTCTCTTGCTTAAATCCTTTAAAGGTTTCCCAAGACTCGCTTTCTCAAGACAAAGTCCAAGCTGACACCATGGCCAAGCCAGGCCCGGCCCATCTCTCCGGCTGCCCTTGAGCACCACTTCCCCAGTGTGTGGCTCTACACAGGCTACAGGAGGCCACGCCCTGTCTTGTCTCCAGCCTTTGAACAGACAGTTCTCAGCCTGGATCATTCTCTCCTTCTCTCCCACTCTGCTTCCCCAGTGTCACTAACTGACTGATTCTTGCCTTTCGTTCCTAAGCTCCTAGACTAAATGAGCAAGATCTCCCAACTGAAAAGGGAAATGTGACCATATGGCCTTAGGATCAGATGTGAGGGGTCTACACACCTCCCATGAGGCAGCAACGGCCTGGCCTTGCCTCTCTGCTACATTCAGAATAAGTGCAGCTACACCACAAATGTTTTGGTGGTATCAAAGAGCAGCTCGACGGCTTAGGGAGAAAACCGGTGGCACATCAGAGTTGGAGGTCACTTCCAAGGCCCACAGACGCTACACCCAACCTGAGAAGGTCTGCCTTGCTGCAGCCTAGCAGAAACCAGTCATGCTGCAGGTAGGGGCTGCCAGTATCAACAAAGGAAGAAAACAGGCAACACAAGAACATGTATAACAGGACGCCAACTGGGCAAGACACATGCATGACATGAGGAAAACATGTTTACCTTTCTGGCAACATGAAGGGTGTTTTACGGAGGGTGTTTACTTTTACTTTTTTCACTATCTACTTTAAGTTCTATAAGTTTGGCTTATTTATGGTAGGAGTTTTCAAAAGACTCCTGAATAAAGGACAGAGAAATGTAATCGACATTTGAGTGATTAATGCCATTTTGGAAAAACAAACCAACTGACAAACAAAAAAACAAAATAGATGAGGCTGAGATAAAAGGTTCCAGGGACCAGCTTATCTGAGGGTCTGAGATGGAGTGGACAGGAACAGCAGGGTCTCTCATCTTCCTGAGCTGAATACCACAAAAGCCAAGGGGGCCACAGGCCATACTTACCACTCCACGATCTCTGGATGAAGAATGGTATTGTTGACATTGAACCTAATGGAGGGAAAACAAATCAGCCCATTAGTTCAACGGTCTATCATCTCCCAGCAAGAAATACCTCATTCAAGACATACCAAGAGAGGGCTTGGCCAAAAGAGGGCCTCAAACTTTAACTTCATGACTTCCTGGCCCGTGGAAGGGGTATTGCTCACTTCCTGCAGCAGACTTCATGCCTAGATCATGTCCTCTAACTGCAGTCAGTTGAAGAGCAAGCTAGTTGGTTGCAAAACACCATTCTCCATGCTCACCAGGCAGACAGCATAGCCTCTTCGATCAAGTATACCAGCATGCACACAAAGGGAGTCCCAGAAAAAAAAGAAGAGAAATAAAGGAGCAGAGGATATTTGCAAAAATAATGGCTGAAAACTTTGCCAATTTAATTAAACACATTAATCTACACAACCATAAAACTCAACGAACTCCAAGTAGTATCAATTCCAAAGAGTTCCACACCTAGACATATCATAATCAAACTGTCAAAAGACAAAGAGAAAATCTTGAAAGTAGTAAGTAAGGGAAAAGAAATTCATCATGTACATTTCTCACCAGAAACTACAGAGGTCAGAAGGCAGTGGGATGACATATTCAAAGTAGTGAAAGAAAAATTTGTCAACCAAGATTCTATATCCAGTAAAGCTGTGCTTCAAAATGAAAGAGAAATTAAAAAGTCCCAGATAAACAAAAACAGAATTCATCATTGGAAGACCTATCCTACAAGAGACACTAAAGGGACTCTGTTGGACTATAGTGAAAGGACACTAGAGAGTAACTCAAATCACATGAAGTAAAACGAAAGGGCACTGGTAAAGGTACTTACAGAGGCAAGGATAGAGACAGTGTAAATGTATTTTTTTGTTTGTAACTCCTTTTTTTCTCGTATCTGACTTAAAAGACATCTGCATAAAGCAGTAATCATAAATCTTTGTTGACTAGCTCATAATGTATAAAGATGCGATCTGTATGCAGTAACACCACAAAGGAGAGAAGGAAATGGAGCTATGTAGGAGCGAAGTTTTTGTATACTATTGAGATTAAGTTGACATTAATGCAAACTAAGTTTAAGAGGTCATTTGAAATCCCCTGGGGAACAACTAGAAAATAATGAAAACAGAGAAAAGGAAATGAGGAAGGATCAAAACTGTATAGTATGAAAAATCAATTAAGTATAAAAGAAGGTAGAAATGGAGAAACTGATAAACAAAAGTGACAAATGACATGTAGAAACTAATAACAAAAGACAGTCCTTCCTTATAAGTAATTACTTCAGATGTAAATTGATTAGTTCCTCCACTTAAAAGGCAGGGATTGGCAGAATGAATTTTAAAAAATCTGATCCAACTATATGCTCTAAAGAGATACACTCTAGATTCAAAGACACAAATAGGTTGAAAGTATAAGGGTGAGGAAAGATACATTATGCAAACAAACAAAAAACAACCTGAAATAACTTTACTAACATCAGAGTAAGCCTTAAGAAAAAAAAGGATATTTTATACTGATAAAGGGTCAATTCATGAAGAAGATATAATAATTAAATGCATATATGCACCTAACAACAGATTCCCAAGATATACAAATCAAAAACTGACAGAATTGAAGGGGAAATGGATAATTCAACAATAATAGTTGGAGACTTCAATAATCCACTTCAAGTAATGGATAGAGTAACTAGACAAGATTAACAAGGAAACAGACTGAACAACAATATAAACCAACTACATGGAATAAACATCTCTAGACATCCATTTTCTCAAGTGCATATAGAACATTCTCCAGAAGAGACCATACATTAGGCCATAAAACAACTCCCAATAAATTTAAAAGAAATGAAATCATTGCACCTCTGAATGAAATTAGAAATCGATAACAAAAGGAAAATTCCTGAATATGCAGAAATTAAATTATATACTCCTAAATAACCAACAGATAAATAAATCACAAGGAAAACTACAAATACTCTGGGACAAATGGAAAGAAAAACACAACATACCAAAACTTACAGGATGCAGCTAAAGTAATGCTGAGAGGGAAATTTATACCCATTATTAAAAAAGGAAGAAAATTCTCTCAAATCAATAACCTAGGCGTCCACCCTAAAGAACTAGTAAAAGAAGAGCAAACTAAACCCAAAGCAAGGAGAAGGAATGAAATAATAAAGATTAAGTAGAAATTAGTGAAGTAGAGAATAGAAAAACAGTAGAGAAAAATCAATGAAGTAAAAAGTTGGTTCTTTGAAAAATCAACTGAAAATGATAAAGTTTTAGCTAGACTGAACCAAGAAACAAAGAGGAGGCTCAAATTACTAAAATCAGAAATTAAAGAAGGAAGAGTACTACTGACTTAACAGAAATCAAAAGGGTTATATGAGAATGTGATCAACAAATGTACGGCAACAAACTGGATAACTAAGATAAAAAGGAAAAATTCCTAAAGACACTATTAAAACTGACACAAGAAATAAAAAATCTGAATAGACCTATGACAAGTAAAGAAATTGAATTAGTAGTCAAAAACCTCACAAAGAATAGCTCAGGATCAAATGCCTTCACTAATGAGTTCTAGTGACTATTTAAAGAATTAACACCAATTCTTCACAAACTTACCAAAATGAGAAAAGGACAGAACATTTTCCAATATATTCTATGAGATCAGTATTACCCTGATACCAAAATCAGACAAAGATATCACAAGGAAACTACAGATGAAAATCTCCTATGAACATGGACACAAAAAAATATCTTCAACAAAATACTAGCAAACAGAATCCATCAACATATAAAAAGGACATACACCATGACCAAGTGGTATTTATCCCAGGAATATAACGTTACTTCAACATACAAAAAAAAATCAATATAATATACCTTTATTAGAATACAGGACAAAACCACACTGATGTTGAAAAGGCATCTTACAAAATCCAACACCTTTTCATGATAAAAAACAATCAATGAACTAGGAAGAGAAGGGATTTTCTTCAACCTAATAAAAGGTACCTACAAAAAGTCCATAACTAACATCATCCTGAATGTTCAAAAACTAAAAGTTTTCCCCTAAGATGAGGAACAAAGCAAGGATGTCCTTTCTTCTCCACTTCTATTCGACATTGTACTATGTGTTCCAGCCAGGGTAATCAGGCACGAAAAAGAAATAAAAGGCATCCAGATTGGAAAGGAAGAAGTTAAACTATCTCTATTTGTAGATAACATGATCTCGAAGATAGAAAAATCTTAGCAATCCACAGAAAAAAAACAAACCTATCAGAGCTAAAAAACAAGTTCAGCAAGTTTATGAGATATATGATCAATACACAAAAATGAATTATATTTCTATACATTAGAAGTAAAAAATTTGGAAATGAAATTAAGAAAATTTAATTTGTAACAGTATCAAAAAGAATAAAATACTTAGGAATAAACTTAACAAAAGCTCAAGACTCATACACTGAAAACTACAAAACATCATTTAAAAATTAAAGAAGACCTAAATAAATGGAAAAACATCCCATGTTCATGGATTGGAGGAGTTAATATTGTTAAGATGACAATACTCCCCAAATTGATATACAGATTTAATGCAATTTCTATCAAAAACTCCAGGTGGCTTCTTTACAGAAATTGAAAAACTGATTCTGAAATTTATATGAAAATTCAAGCGGTCCAGAATAGCCAAAACAATTTTGAAAAAGGTAAACAAAGTTGGAGAACTGACACTTTCCAATTTAAAAACTTACTATAAAGTAATAAAGACAGTGTGGTACTAGCCTAAGGACAGACATAGAGATAAATGGAATAAAATGGAGAATCCAAAAATAAACCCATACATTTATGGTCAAATGACTTTTTATTGTGGTAAAATACGCATAACATAAAATGTACCACTTTAACCAGTTTTAAGTGTAGAGTTCAGTGGCATTAAGTACGTTCACATTATCGTGCAACCATCACCACTATCCATCTCCAGAACTTTTCTGAACATCCCATACTGAAACTTTGCGCCCATCTAACAATTACTCCCCATTTCTTGTTCTCCCAAGCTGCTAGTAACCACTGTTCTATTTTATGTCTCTATGAACTTGACTATTTTAGGTACCTCAAATAAGTAGAATTATATAATATTTGTCCTTGGTCAATGAATTTTGACAAGGGTGCCAAGAAAATGTAATAGGGGAGAAGTTAATCTTTTCACCAAATGGTGCTGGAACAACTGGATAACCACATGGAAAAGAAGGAAGCTGCTGGATCCCTACCTAACACCACACACAACAATTAGCTCCAGATGTAATTAAGAACTTATACGTAAGAGCTAAAACTATAAAAATTTTAGAGGAAAACATGGGTCTAAATTTCTATGGCCTTGGATTAGACAATGGTTTCCTAGATGGTAACACCAAAAGCAGAAGCAACAGAAGAAAAATAAATAAACTGGACTTCCTTAAAATTAAAAACTTTTATGTGTCACAAGACACCTCAAGAAAGTGAAAAGACAACACAGAGAATGGAAGAAATTGTTTGCAGATTATACAGGTCTAGTATCAATATGGAAATAAAATATCTAGTATCTAGTATCAATTCTTACAGCTCAGTAAAAGAGACCAAGAACCCAATTTAAAAATGGACAAAGCATCTAAATAAACATTTTTCCAAAGGTGACACACAAATGATAAATAAGCACAAGGAAAAGCGCTCAATATCATTAGCCATCAGGAAAATGCAAATAAAAACATCATGAGATACTACTTCCCAGCCACTTACATGGTTATAATAAAAAGACAAGTGTTGGCAAGGATGAAGAGAAACTAGAATTTTTATACATTACTGGAGAAAATGTAAATTGGTAAAGCTACTTTGGAAAATAGCACAACAGTTCCTCAAAAAGTTAAACATAGAGTTGCCATGTGACTTAGAAATTCCATTCCTAGGTATGTACGCAAGGGAACTGAAAGCACATGTTCACACACAACTTTTATACCAATGTCCACCCCAGCAGCTAAAAGGTGGAAGCAACGAAGTATTCACCAACTGATGAATGTATAAACATAATGCGGCACATACCCATAGCCTGGAATATTTTTCAGCCGTAAGAATAAGCAAAATATTGATTCATGCCACAACATGGATGAACTCTGAAAACATGCTAAATGAAAGAAGCCAGTTATAAAAGGCCACATATTACATGACTCCATTTATATCAAATGCTAGAGCAGGCAAATCCATGGGGACAAAAGTAGATAAGTGGTTGCCAGAAAAATGGGAAATGACTGCTAATGGGTACTGGGTTTCTCTTTGGGTTATGAAAATATTCTAAAATTGATGGTGATGATGACCATACAGAAACCATTTAATTGTACACTTTAATGGGTCGATTGTAAGGCATGTGAATTATAGCCCAATAAAGTCATCTTTAAAACTTACTGGATTATGTACATAATGAATCTTATTGCATATAAATTTCATTTCAATAAGGTCAATTTATAAAAATCGACAGAATGAAAAGAAGAAATAGTTTGAGATTTCCTCAAATGTGTTGTGGTGACAGACTACACAGAGAAACAAGGAAAGATGTAGAAGATATGAACAACACAACTAACCAACTTGACAACTGCCATACACAGCGCTACAGCCAACAACTGCAGAACACACGCTCTCTTCAAGTGCACGAGGAACGCATCGTAATGATCATATAACTGGAAGTTACAACAAAATTTCAAATAAAATTTCCCAATGCTGCAATACAGAAAATGTTATTTGATTACAGAATTAACCTAGAAATCAGTAACAAAAAACTATAAAATCACAAATTGGAAATTAAGCAATAGACTTCTAAATACCCACTACTTCAAGAATAAATAATGGAATTAGAAAATAAAAACACGAACTATCATAGCTGGTAAAATACCACTGAAACTTAGAGGAAAACTTGTAGCTCTAAATGTATTTAGTGGAAAATAACATTGAAAAGAATGATCTTAACTCCTATCCCAAGAATGTCTCTTTCTTCTTTTTCAAGATGCCTGAAAAAGAATAAACCTAAAGAAATTAAAACACACAGAAATTAATGAAATAAAAAGCAAACATACAATAGGGAAAAAATTTCAAAGCCAAAAGTTGTTCTTTAAAGTTGAATGTAATGGGAGAAGGGACCCCAGTCGGGTGGGGCACCTCCCTGACACCCAGAGCTGAAGCTATTGGTGAGACAACTGGAGAAGCTTGACACAGCCCAGCACAAAGTACAGGCCTCAGCAGAGAAGCCGTGGCACACCTTCAACCTTCCGGATTCTGAGGCCTGCTCGATCCCAGGACAGGATGCTACACACAGGGCCTGCAGGCTTGTGACCAAACAGCGACTCTCAATGACCTCATTACTACTTGAAAACACCTAACTAATGCTGTGGTTGTAAGGCTGGCATCCCTGCTGAAGGAGGGGCAGGGCAGGGAAAGAAGACAGAAGGTGTATTAGCAGGCTGAGAGGATTCCAGATCTTCTAAGCTTTTGGGATTCCTAAATACACAAATAAGACTACTTACTTCAAAATCAACCAAAATGTTGTAGAATCAAAGCCTACTTGTGAAATACCAAAGAGACCTGAGACAGCCAACATGGTTCAGAGTGAAGAACAGAGGAGCAGATGACATAAATCTAGATGACAACACAGACTCTGCCTCCCGTTTCACCAAATGTCACTTTGACATTAGGAAGAGCAATGGCCTATCTACTCAACAGCCAAACGCACCAGTAAAATTTCACTATATAAAATGTACATATGTATACACACATGCACCCACGCACATGAGCAGCAAAGTGACCCAGCACAAACACAGATACACACAGATAACATGAACACAAACAGAACAAATAAGATGAACACACACACACAGGCAGGTATGCACTTAGAAAGAGGTGCATGCAGACACACACACATGTACACAATAGACACACACACAGATGCAGAGATATATATTCACAGACACAGGCAGACACACACACTCAGAGATATGTAGGCACACCCAGACAGGCATACACTTAGACTAACACACAAGATCCACACCTGAAATACTCACATACAGTAACACACAGACTCACACAAATGTACACTCAGACACAAAAACACTAAGACAGAGAAACACACTCAGACACACAGAAGAGCCAGGGGAGCCCCAAAGCTGACAGAGTTTAACTAGGGTAATGACATTTGGATGTTCCTTTCACTTCTGTGCTAGCTAGAGGTTTCTATGATGAGCAAGTACTAATTATACAAAAACAACCACAAACTCACCAGTACCTTGAGGACACTGTCCTAGAAGTAGAGGGCAAACCCCAGTGGGCTCTGCCTGGCAGCTGGGTGATGAAGGGGGACGTAGTCCCACCCACCCCCGCCACAACCTCTGGCCTCCTCCCTGCAGCTTCTAACCCAAGAAGGGAGGCGAGGCCGGCCTGGAGAACAGGCCCTGGCAGCACCCCGCATTCCCCACCCTTGCTAGGGGCTGGGGTGGGGTCTTGTCCCTTCAGGATCCGTCCCCTCGTGGAAATTCCATGTGCCATATTAAAGCCCAATCCTAAATATTAACTTGATACATAAGTTAACAATAACCAGAAAGCCAAGGTCCCCACACCACAGACGCATTTTGTTGTAATTGTCAAGTTTTAATAATGTCCCTCTACTTCCTGGCTTTAAAAATTCACATCTTTGAATATTAATACTCCTGTATTAACAACCCCTAAATTCAGTAATTTCATATTTAACTGCTTATTTAAATGGAATTAATTCGTAACCAATTGTCTTCAAATATGCAAGGCAATTTAAGTAAATGCCAAAAGATAAGAAATATGCTTATCCTGAATAACCAGCTGATGTGAAATATCGACCACATTTCTCTCTCAGACAGCAGCATGAAACAGAGCCCTCTGTAACTCACTGCCCTGGCCCAGGGCTCCTGGGCAGAGCGGGCCGGCTTGGGAGGGAACTGTCTCATGCCAGGAAGGCACCCCCATAGCCCACCTGGCCCTTCTCGCAGGAAAATCTGCTCCAAAGTCTACCTCCTCAGATGCTAACAAAGATTTATCATGTCTTCCTGTGTTCCCACTGCAGGAACCAGCTGCTCCAGGCAGCCATGGAGCCTGCAGACCCCAGGTAGAAGTCCACGTCCTCCTTATGGCAGAGCTACCCTCTTCAGCTTTGCTCTGCCTAGCAGCCGCAGAGCAGCTCTGGCCATGTCCTCACTAGGACCTGCGAATCAGCACTGGCCCCATCCTCCAGCCAGAGCCTGCAGCAGGGCCTGCTCCTTCCACACCTTCTGGGGGAGCTGTGCCTGCTCCAGTCCAGCCAGACACTGAGCCATGGCCAGGGCTAGAGCCCAAACTCGGCACAAGGCCTGTCAGACTAACCCCTCCGGCTCGTTCATCCCAGAGAGAACAGAGTCCCTCCCTCGGTGAACCCAGGAGCCCCAGGCCATGCGGCGGACCCAGTGAACATCTATCATCCACCCCACCTCTGCCTTCTTGTCCCCTCTGCTCATGGTCCTCCACTGTCCCCACCACTGCAAGACCTGGCACACTCGTGGCCATGGCAGCAGGCAGCCTGGCCCGAGCTGGGAAGGCTGAGGGACTTTCTGGTCTCCCAGGACCAAACCCACAGCCCCATCAAGGTGAGGGCAGCCAGCCCCAAGGAGACACAGTCGGAGAGAAAGTCACAGGCCAACTGCCCTGGTGGGTCAGGACCCAGAGGGTCTGGGATGGGTGGACTGGTGAAGCCGCTGCTCTACCGCAGCTCCCTCCTCCCCACAGGCCAAGGGACACAGGTGGCCTGGGATGGCCCATTAGCACAAACTGAGAGGCCAAACCTGAACTTCTGACAAAACAGGTCAATTTAAAAAATCCAAGATAGGAGGTGTTTCAGAGAATTTCAAAAGGATCAAAACTAAAAAAATTCTAGAAATAAGGTGTTTGTTTAGGGCAGTAAGAAATGACGGGTGATAGAAGCAGCTGCACGCTGCAAAGCAGGACAACAGTAAGATTCATCCTGCTTAGGAAACAGCCACTATCATCCCCAGCAAGCAGCTGCAGACGCTCATGACAGCAGGTGGGTGTGGTGGTCGAGCTACAGTGGCCCTCAAGGACAGGGGCCTCCCCAGCCTGGCACGGAGGCCAGGAAGCGGCAGAGTCATGGTGCTGGCAGCAGGGCGGGAAAGAAGCAGAAGGCTGCGCTGCATTCAGACTCCAGGAGTACAGATATGGCTTTCTGCAAGGGAGGCACGGGTGGGCAGTTGAAGGCAGAGACCATGGCATGTGGGGTGGGGGCCCCCACCACAGGCTCCTTACCCCAACAGAGCAACCAGAGGGCCCAGCTTTTCTACAGATGGCACAGTGGGGTGGAAGCATGAGGGGATGAGTCCCTCAGAGGTGGGAGGGAGTACTACCCTCCGGCCAGGGAGCCCCAAAGCAGAGAGACGCGCAGGAGGGCTCCTGCCTGCAAACATCAGCCAGATCACAGCACTCAGCCCAACACATGGGAATGAAAACAAATCCCGCAGCCCCAGAAAGTGGGGGCAATCCCTCAGCCCAGCGGTGAGGGCTCTGGAGAGGGCCCCACTGCCCGCCTCCATCTGGATGGGACCACAGATTGGAGAGGGACCGGCCCAGTGCCTGGGAGAGTTTGCAAAGTTAGGCCAGTCCCCAGATCGCCAACAAAGCCTTCCAAATGCTGATGGGGTGGGGTGGGGGGTTGGCAGAGCACAGGCTCCTCTGGGCTCTTGGCAGGAGCTGCTGAGTCTCGGGCAACAGGGGACCGAGGCTGGATCGGCATACTGGAGGGAGAGGTCAGGTTCACGGCAGGACTCCTCCCAGCGGGGTGGGGAAGAGGCCTCAGCTTCTAGTGCCCACTGACTATGATGATGTCACACTTCTCTCAAAAAAACTTCAGGGAGCAAGGAGCAAAGCTCTGCTCTGAGAGGCCCCATCCTGCGTTCCCTCCCAGGAACCACACCCGCCACACCCCCTTCCAGGCCTGTTCCTGGGGTGTTAAGGAGGCATTCTCCACAGCGGAGACCTCTATGTGGGGCAAAGCAAGACCCACAGCTGGGAAGCCCCACAGCTCACTGACATCTGGACTCTTGTAATCAGTGATCCTGGAGCCCCAACTGCACAGATGGGAGCCTGAAATCTCCGAGGGGCAACAGGACTCGACAGGGATCTGCTGTGGAAGGGCACTTACTGGGCACTAGTTCCTGCTAGGCTCCGAGGGCGCAAGGTCTCATTTCCTGCCCACGGCAGGACCAGACAGCGGCCTGCTACACGCTGGGGAGCTGAGGCTCAGAGGGTGAATTCTGCTAAGGGCAGGGAACTGGCCAGTGAGGTGGCCACCAGGGCTCCCTCCTCCCAGCTCGGGGGTCCGTGGTGTGGGTCGAGGCAGGGGGGCACTGGGGCCCAACAGTGCTGGGGAACAGGGGCTCAGCTCAGGCAAGACAGCAGCGGCTGGGCCCTGCACCTCCCCTGGCAAGGGCCTCGGGAAAGATGGTGGCTCCATGGCCAGCATTTCAACGAGCTGGGCTAACCACCAGCATGGGAGGCATGGCTGCGCTGGGGAAATTCCCAAGAGGATGCGGAGGTTTGAGCAGTGAAAAGCAGCCAACTTGATACCGCTCCCCCTGCCCCATCGCTCTTATCACGGGGAGTGATACATATTTATGAGCTCATAATCCTTCCTAATCACCCCTACATCACACATAGGCAGCACAAACTCCCCATGGTTCAGGCTCATACATAATTATAAGGCACTTCCTCTGTCACCACTTTGGTCCACCGAAGGACGACAGAGGACGCAGTGGCCCAGAGTAAGCATGGTGGGGGGTGGGGGCTGGGATGGAGGGACAGGACCAAGGCGGGGGGCTGGCCATTCTCTGCAGCCCAAAGGAGCAGGTGCCTCCTCTCAGGGGCTCCTGTGGTGCATCCTGGGCCCAGCTTCACAGGCTCCATAGACCTCCCAGGGCCAGTCACCAGCCAGCCCAGGGACACAGCACCGCTGGCAGGCAGCACTCTCTAGGGACCTCGGTGTGAGGTGACAAGGAAGGCGAGGAACTGTGGTCCCTGTGCCTCACACCTGCCCTCCTTCCTGGAGGAGGCTGGAAGTGGGGATGGGGACCCAGTCTGGAGCTAAACTAGGGAGTGAGGGCAGGTAAGGGGGTCCCTGTCTGGGACTGGGGCAGCAGGGGACACAGTGAGGGAAGTTAGTGGCTACGACCGAGGAGAGAGGGCTGATAAAAACAAAGACCACAGAGCTCAAGCAGGGCTCTACAGGGAAAGTAGCCGCTCACCTGCGCCTGGAGCTCTCAGCACTCACAGGGCCTGCAATTTCTTTATGGGCTCAACAGAGAAGTAAAAGTCAAAGTGATTTTAGGCAAATTGTTCTTTTAAGCAGTTCCTGGAAATGCCCAGTCTAACTCCTTTTTAGTGTCCTCCTGTTTTGTGTATTTTGTGTCTAGTTTGTAAACTGGGCAAGGGCTGCTGGAGAAGATGCGAGCTGGTGGAGGATGGGAGACCGCTCCCAGGGCCCCAGGACTCACTTGCTGATGCCCTCAAAGGAGGCCTCCCTGCAGATACTGCCACTGTCGGTGTTGACGCCACGCTGGAGAGACAGAGGGAGTATAAGGGCACAGATTAGTCACATGGGGCTGCACAGCCTGTGTGGGAGGCCTGTCTCCACCAGCCACGTCCAGGACTGGGGAAGAAGCTGGCAAACACATCCCTTCCTTTTCAGGTAACTCTAGGCAGGGCCCTGGCACAAGGACAGGCCCTCCTTTCTCTGCTGTAGCTGGAAAAGCAGAAGAAGCCAAGCCACCACAAACAGCATCCCAGGTGCACCAGCCACCCATCAGAGCACTTGGCTGACACCAGCTCAGGCCACACAGGCACAGTGGGGGGCTAGGCCAGAGGACTCAGACCGTGACCAAAACATCCCCCCACCCTCCACTGTCTGCCCTCCCAGGCTGGCTCGTCATGTGTGTGCGCATGCTCCCTGCTGACATTGTGATAAGGGGCACTGCCAAACCTAGCCCTTCCAGAGATGTGGACAGGACTCAGCTCAGGCAGGATGGGCCTCTCTCTGTGACACATGCCTCGCTTTCCCTGTTTGCAAGGAGACTCCAAGGGAAGTTGGATGAGGGGATCAGAGAAAAATGTGCCATCCCCAGAGAGGCAAGGCCTTTTAAATCAGCATTTCGTCCTCGAGAACAAATCGATGTCTAATTATATCCCCCAAATAAAGCACACTGGACCACCTTTGACCACACTCATCTAACATCACCAACAAAACAGCGGAGTGGGCAAAGAGACCATGTGAAGTGCTAAAACAAATAACCAAGGAAAACTATTTCTGTAAAAATCAATTAACACAGGAGAGAAGGGTCACTTTGGAGGAAAGAAGGGTTGTATACTCTTCATAGCTGAAACTCCCCAAGTTTAAAGAAATGCAGAAAGCAGGGTTCTTCTCTAAGCCATTTCATAGTCCAAGCAACCCCAGGCCCTGTAAGGCACCAGGGGCCCCTGAACACCACCATCCAGGCTGCAGCAGGTCCTTGGTCATTCAGTGCACCAGGTTCAAAATCTGATGCCGTGCAGCCCGGCAAGCTCACGGGCAGATGCCATGAGTGTATTTCTAAAATTCTATGAACAGTGGAGGAGACACAGGCTGGAAGCAAATTGACAGTCCACATCCACAAATCCCATGAGCTCAGCCTGACACCCTCTGCCAGGTTTTAACTTGTGGAGTGGGTGTGGTGTCTTGTTCACAGTGGCCTTATGACAGGACACAGCACATCCAGAGGAGACTGGACAACCGAGGCCTGGACATGTTCAGCTGTTCAGACTGAGACGGTACCACTACTTGTCAGGGTGACTGTTCCTCTTGGTTCCTCAACCCTCCCCTACAGCCTGAAAGCTGCAGGGACAACTGGCTCCCTAAGACCCCTCCCTGCACCCCAACACTGCCTGGTCCCTGGACACCAGCCACTTACCAAGGTGAGGAGAACAGACGGGCTCTGTGATGTCAGGATACTGGCGATCTGCAAGGTCAGAAAGAAAAAT
Source organism: Smutsia gigantea (assembly GCA_032199065.1). Classification (NCBI taxonomy): domain Eukaryota; kingdom Metazoa; phylum Chordata; class Mammalia; order Pholidota; family Manidae; genus Smutsia; species Smutsia gigantea. Next base: position 446,777 of record JAVSCE010009873.1, read on the forward strand.
CCACTTTAGAGCAACCACAAAAATATCTGATGGAAATATATATTACTTAACGTCACTGCACATTTAGGAAACAGATTGTTAAAACACAGGGCATGTTGCTGTCCCAATCCTGCAGATGAGGAAACTGAGGCTTACAAAGGATAAGGGACTTCTGAAAGCCACACGGCTATCAAGGGTCAGAGAGGGAATCAAACCTAAACCTGGCAGGAATTTCCACACGCTGTCCTGCCTCCAGGCCCTACACAGACCCTGGCTCTGAACAGCCAGACCCGCCCTCCCTCCAAGGCCAGCTTCTGCCAAGTCCCTCCTGAAAGACCTGTTTCAGCAACCTCTTAGGCACTGACCCACCAGCCGGTCTCCAGGAAGGACACCTTCCTCCCTGCCCCCGACTCATCTCCTAGACCACGTGGAGCGAGCCTTCCCCAGCCCGACCCCAACCCCCACTGCACACGCCTGCTCTCCACCCCTCCTCCTCAGCCTACTCAGGCTTCACACCCCCTCACGCTGGTTGCTTCCCAGCCCGACCCCTCCAATGAGCGTGCCGTGCAAGCTCATCTCTCCATGCCTGGGCTCGGGCTCTTACTTCTGCCTGGAATGCCTTCTCCCCACTTAGCCATTACATCAATTTGTCCTAGGCTGAGATCCCTCGCCCCACTGGCAGGGTTGCTCACTCCCTCCTCTGCAGCCCCACTGACAGCCACCATTCCCTCGGCATATGCCCATCCCACTGCATCCGCCATGATGTCTGTACCCCAAGGGTGCCCACCATCCTGGAGGGAACACTTTCCTCCTCCCCTGGCCCTCACTCCTCAGTCTGTCTTGCCTCTTAGCTACTGCAGCCTTTTCTGTATTTGAGCCCCACCTACATGGCCCCACCCTAAACTCCTGAACACCCTGACACAGGAGAGAGGGAGAAGGATTTGTTGTTGTTTTAATGGTTTTATTGAACTATCATTGACATACGCTACACGGCACGTTTAAAGTGCACATTTGGTTAAGTTATGGCATACATATATATATATATGCTTTTTAATACTGAGAGGCTCCCAGAGAAAACCTGGCATATACTGAAAACTATGAAAAGATAAAATATACCTAACATCCCATCTCCAGAGACTTTTATCTCTGCACATAAAAAGAGACATTTGTAATGATGTTTGGATCATACGAAGTTACACGTTTCACTTATTCCCTGCCGTTAAATATTCTCCAAGCACGTGATTTTTACCAGTCCCTACCCGCCGGGGATGGTAAATGTCCAATGAGCCCTTGATTATGGCCTGTGCCAGTCACTTCAGACATCATCTCACTTAACCACCCATGAAGTTGGTGCTACAATGTCCATATTTCACAAATGAGAAAGCTTATGGGTTAGATAATTTGCCCAGGTTCACAGTTTAAAAAGAACAAAGTCCAGCATTGAACCTATGGCTGTAGAATTCCCCCTTAACAGACACAGCATAGTTTATTCATTCTTCTATTGGACACTTAAATTATTTCCAATGACTAACTCTTAAAATAATGCCCTGATAAAGATCCTTGCATTAAAAAAAAAAAAAGATCACTGGAGGTCCTAGCCACGGCAGTCAGAACACGCAAAGAAATAAAAGGCATCCAGATCGGCAAGAAAGAAGTTAAACTGTCCCTGTTTGCAGATGACATGATATTGTACAGAAAAAAACCCTAAAGAATCCACTCCAAAACTACTAGATCTAATATCTGAATTCAGCAAAGTTACGGGATACAAAATTAATACACAGAAATCTGTGGCATTCCTATACACTAACAATGAACTAGCAGAGAGAGAAATCAGGAAAACAGTTCCATTCACAGTTGCACAAAAAAGAATAAAATACCTAGGAATAAATCTAACCAGGCAAGTAAAAGACCTATACTCTGAAAACTACAAGACACTTATGAGAGAAATTAAAGAAGATACCAATAAATGGAAACACATCCCGTTGTCATGGATAGGGAGAATTAATATTATCAAAATGGCCATCCTGACTAAAGCAATCTACAAATTCAATGCAATTCCTATCAAAATACCTACAGCATTCTTCAGCAAACTAGAGAAAATCATTCTAAAATTCATATGGAACCAAAAAAGACCTTGAATAGCCAAAGCAATCCTGAGAAGGAAGAACAAAGTGGGGGGAATTACGATCCCTCACTTCAAGCTCTACTACAAAGCCACAGTACTCAAGACAGCTTGGTACTGGCACAAGAACAGAACCATAGACCAGTGGAACAGACTAGAGAGCCCTGATAAAAACCCAAACATATATGGTCAAATAATATATGATAAAGGAGCCACGGACATACAATGGGGAAATGACAGCCTCTTCAACAGCTAGTGTTGGCAAAACTGAACAGCTACAGGCAGGAGAATGAAACCGGATTATTGTTTAACCCCATACACAAAAGTAAACTCGAAATGGATCAAGAACTGAAGGTAAGTCATGAAACCATAAAACTCTTAGAAGACAACATAGGCAAAAATCTCCTGACTATAAGCATGAGCAACTTCTTCCTGAACACATCTCCTTGAGCGAGGGAAACAAAAGCAAAAATGAACTCATGGGACTACATCAAACGAAAAAGTTTCCATACAGCAAAGGACAAGGACACCATCAACAGACAAAAAGGCATCCTACAGTATGGGAAAATATATTTGTAAATGACATATCTGACAAGGGGTTAACATCCAAAATATATAAAGAACTTACACGCCTCAACACCCAAAAAGCAAATAACCCTATTAAAAAATGGGCGGAGGATATGAAGAGACAGTTCTCCAAAGAAGAAATTCAGATGGCCAATAGACACATGAAAAGATGCTCCACATTGCTAATCATCAGGGAAATGCAAATCAAAACCACAATGAGATATCACCTAACACCAGTGAGGATGGCCAGCATTGAAAAGACTAAGAACAACAAATGCTGGCGAGGATGTGGAGAAAGGGGAACCCTCCTACACTGCTGGTGGGACTGTAAGCTAGTTCAACCATTGTGGAAAGCAATATGGAGGTTCCTCAAAAAACTAAAAATAGAAAGACCATTTTGACCCAGGAATCCCACTCCTTGGAATTTACCCAAAGAACACAACTTCTCAGATTCAAAAAGACATATGCACGCCTATGTTTATCACAGCACTTTTTACAATAGCCAAGAAATGGAAGCAACCTAAGTGTCCATCAGTAGATGAATGGATAAAGAAGATGTGGTACATATACACAATGGAATACTATTCAGCCATAAGAAAGAAATTCTACCATTTGCAACAACATGGATGGAGCTGGAGGATATTATGCTCAGTGAAATAAGCCAGGTGGAGAAAGACAAGTGCCAAATGATTTCCCTCATGTGTGGAGTATAACAACGAAGCAAAACTGAAGGAACAAAATAGTAGCAGACGCAGAGACTCCAAGAAGGAACTAGTGGTTACCAAAGGGGAGGGGTGTGGGAGGGCAGGTGGGGAGGGAGGGAGAAGGGGATTGTGGGGTATTATGTTTAGTACACATGACGTGGGGGATCGCTGGGAAAACAGTGTAGCACAGAGAAGGCAAACACTGAATCTGTGGCATCTTACTACACTGATGGACAGTGACTGCATTGGGGAATGGGTGGGGACTTGATAATATGGGTAAATTTGGTAACCACATTCTTTTTTCATGTGAAACCTTCTAAGAGTGTATATTAATAATACCTTATTTAAAAAATCACAGGGAAAAAAAAGATCAAGTAAAAAATTTGACTTAGTAAGACTGTTGGGCAAAAAGCCATGTATGTTGTGAAGGTCTCTGGTGCTAGCGGCCAGATGACCCTCCACGTGTGTACCAGCCACCTCCCCCCAGCAGTGTGCAGGCCCTGTCTCTCTGGGCCCTCCTCATTTACTCAGTTACTGCTCTGAGAACAAATGAATCCCCCGGGCCTGTGTTACACAAACCAAAGGCTTGGCTGTGTCCCTGCCACTCCCCCAGGCCCTCCTGGAGGCTGGGGAGGCTCATTAAAAGGAACAAGAGCTGTACATGTCAGGCCCTGGGTGTGTTGTTCTATCAACATAAAGGGTCTACATTCATCAGCACAGAACAATTGTGTCAATTACAGCAGCAGAACCAGAGAGCGAGCAGGCACTTGGGGATTGTCTGTGCTGCTGTCCTTGGTAGAGAGGAGGATAACAAACGTGTGGTCTGATGGTTCTTCTCTCAGCAGCGAATTGGGACATGCTGGTTGGGAATAATGGAGGCGAAAGCAGCCCTCTCAGTGCCTGATGCGCAGACGGATTGAGGCCTGACACAGAGCCGCCTGGGTGTCCGCCAATTCGGGCAGGTCATCTTTAATTGATCACAACCACTTGAGTGGGCCCTTGTCACCTCCCCCAACCTGGCAGCACCATCCACCTTCCCCACGGAGACTCATTAGCACACCCTGATTCCATGCCTCCGATGAAGGGGACACAGGGCGCCTATGTGTTGCTGGCTCAAAACGCCGCTCCGGCACTCAGGACAGCATTGCTCTGCCAACACAGGGCTTCGTTTCCATAGAGCGGTGGTCACGGGGCACACATCAGCTCTCACAAGCCAGTGCTGCTGCATGCCCCTGCCTTGCTTCATGCCATGGCCAGCATCAGTTTCTGAGGCCACCCAGCCTCCCTGGCACGTTGAGGTGGACAGCACATGTAGATTCAGCAGAGCCCTGAGGAAAAGGATCCTCCCCTGGGGACCATCAGAGGCTTCCCATGAACACTTCACACACCCTCATACTCAGGGCCCCAAGCAGGCCTGCAGGCCACTCTTCATGGGTGATGATCTAGAGGAAGGGGCAGGGCAGTCCCTGACCAGAGCTGTCAAGAGAGCCTGCGCTGCTCCAGGGAGCTGGGCTTCACCCTGCAGGCGCCAAAGCTTTAAAAAATGAACTGTTTTTCCCAGCGGTCTGCAACAGGGGTGCATACTGGTACCCAGCACTGCTTTTACATTTTTTAATTTGTTTCTAAAATTTAAACATTAGTTAAGGTCACAAACAATATGGATTTGAAGCTACTCCTAAACACCCAGAATATCCAGCAACCCCAGGCCAGCAGTCCCACATAGAGGCCATCTGCTCAGAGGTCCCACCCCAGGCCCCACTGCTCCCTAATGCCTCTCCACACGGAGGCTGAGAGGTGGGCGGCATCCATCATCATGCTGCCACAATGCTTTGCCTTACATCCATCTTGCCTGCATCTGAGCTCGTGACCCTGGCCTCTCCTAGCCTCTGCCTGGTGCCATAAGGGACAACAAGTGCATGAAATGGCCCTCCGCCTTGCCATTGCACATCCTGTCATAAACACCAGCCTTCCCACTGCACCTTAAAGGAATACCTAGAAGCACCATCAAAGCTCCCGAGTGCCCCCTCGTCAGGGGAACTATCATTGGTTCTACCTTCTGGATCATAAAATCAGGATCATCTATGGGGAGGCGGGGAATTAGACAGCCAGGGTTGCCACATCAGTCACCTGCATTTTATACACGATATGAAGTAACCAGCCATGGGCTGAGTTCAGACGGCATGAGTGTCAGCTGCTTCCCATCTGATTTGTCACAGAGAGATGCGGCTGCTTGAACTTAGATGGAACTGAGCTGAGGAGCGCCTCTCTGACATACGGGCTTCCTGTCACCTTCCATGGTGAAGTAGGCCCTGGGTACCTCTAGTGTCTCTCAGGGCCTCAGTCCAGTAGTCTGTATTTGTGTCAGGCTTCACTTTGAGCCACCAAAAGCCAAAGGCACTTGGGAGCCTGTGTCATCTCCTAGAGCACCTCCTCATTTCTGACAGGGCAAATACAGAGATGGAGGGTCACGTCTTGGGGGTCCAAAGGTCCTTGGGTGGCAGCTCAACCCCATTATTCCTGGGTTGTGGGGCTGTGGACAAGGCCCTTCAACCCTTGGAGCCTCGGCCTTCTCCTGTAACAGGGCGGGAGCTGGGGCCCACCACGGGACAAAGCAGGAAGCCTGGGGGATCCATGTGCACTGTTGATGTCACCGGAACCCACAGGTGCCGCCCTGTCCCACAGTCAGTATGAGCCCTCACTTCTAGTAAGACCCACAGCAGTGACAGTCATGTCAAAACTGATAAATGATGGCAGTGCTGACGACAGGGCACTGCTGCCAGCTCCCGAACCTGGAAGAGATTCTGTCCTCTGATGCCACTGACGCCCTCGTTTAAGACTCTGCCTCAGAAACAGACTGACAGTGAGCTGGTCTGTGGAGCGGTAATTCTACACAATCATTACTGGCTTTCCCAGTGTTCTGACACTCAAGACCTCCTCTGTTTTATTGCAGCTAGAAGCCAGTTCTCCTTCTCCCCAGAAATCACAACCGAAAGGGAGCTGAGTTTCTCCTAGTCATAAAAACAAAAACGTCAGACACGGCTGGGGAGGACATGCACAAAGACATGTAGGCTCGGTGGGCTACATCTCCCAAGGCATGTAAGTGCCCCAGGGCTACCCCCTCTGGATTTCACACTGAGGACACCTGGAGGAGCAAGGTCCCAAAGGGCAGTCGTGTTAAAATTCAGTATATGGAGATAGGAGGACTGCACCTGCCACAGGAGAGTCAGAACAAAATCAGAATGAAAGCGGGGTAGATCCCTCTTTCTCTAGTACTTAGAAATACAAGGTAAGTAGCACATGGCCTCATTAGGGGCATGCAAATAAATGTGCAGACTACTTGAGATCCCACACCCAAAAAGATGGTGACAACAGATCCCACATGTATGAACAGACTCTTTAGATGCTATGAGTCACCCCCAATAACTTGGTACTGAAATCATATGGCATAAAATAGAGATGCACCCAAAGATCCCCCCTCTCCACAATCCAACAAGGAGAAGGTACTGCAGAAACAGACATGACGGCCCTGTGGATGTAAGCCGCATGCCTTCACCGAGGCCCTCCCGATAGGCACCACCCTGCCACAGTGACTATGCCCCCAGTCAGTCACCTTCTGCATCAGACTGTGACCCTGGCTGCCGAGTTCAACCCTGGGTCTCAATCAGCTTTGATGCCCATGTTTCCCTGGGGCTGGGCAGGGAGAGAGTGTGAGAATGATGTCTGGGGGAAAAGAATTGGGCCTTAGTGACAAATATAAGACAATAAAGGGCAGGGTACAGACCAGAACACAGCCAGTCTCCACCATCTCACAACTGGTCTCCAGAGCCAGGGAGGGGCATTGGTATGGACAAGAGTCAGCAGGGAATGCAGTGGGCTGGCACAAGGCCTTGGATATGGGGAGGATCCAGTCAGTCGGAGAAGCGGGCATGGTGTTCCAGGACAGCAGAACCGGAGCAGAACCGTCTACACCATGGTACTGACACTGACCTGCCTGGGGCCAGGCACACATGCTCACCAAGGTGAACTGTCTCCCCCCGAGTAGGTGGGTTGGGCCCCTGACACCAGGCTGAAACACACTGGTTCCTCTCAGCTCGGTGAGTTTGGCCTGGATCCCTGGGAAGCTGCCTCTCACCCAGGGCTGCCATTCCCCAACACAGCCTGTGTCCTGACCTGGGAGGACAAGGGAGCAACTTGGCATCCAGCTGGCTAGTTCCTCTGCCCACTTCCACCCTGCACCCCCTGTTGTTAGTGTTCACATGGGGAAATGTGGCACAGAGGGCCCCAGCCAACTGATCCTGCCCAGCAGGGTTGGATCGGGCAGCAGGCCTCTCAGTGTTTATGCTCTCTACTGATCTGCACAGACGTGGGGTTGTGACAGTGCCCACAGACAGAGCAGAGGCTTCCCTGTGTGCCCAGTAGTGGCTGCAGTGGCAGGGGCCTGGGTCCCCATGGGAGGCCAGAGGGGCTCAGAGCTGTGCTTTCACCTCTACCCTATCAGCAGTGGGGGTCAGGGGCAGCCCCTTTTGATTGCCTGGATTGGGACAGATTCAAAGCCCCAGAATGATAGTCACCCACCCAGGCCACATGACACTTCTGGACAATCATGCTGGGGCAGTGGCTCAAAGCCAGGGAACCTCCACCTCCATCCCATTGGCCTCTCACAGTCTAGGGCTTTTCTGACAGCAACGCCTACAGATGGTGAGGGCCTGTGGGCAGAGTCTCCCAACATGTCAAGACCCAGGCTGAGTTTGGGGGGGCACTTAGATCAGACCTTCCCAGAGATGTACTTCCCACACACAGCTCAGCAGCCGCAAACCGGGGACCACTGTGTCAGGGGCACTGCCCAGGCAAAGGAAGGGCCTCCTCAGGGAGGTGCTAGGTGCAAGTTTCCTGCCTGCTTTTTCCAAAAGGAGACACTGCTGAGGGGGCTGGAGGCTGGGCAGTAGCATCCTGAGATGTCCAGCCGGGTGGCGGCAGAGTGAGGAGAGGGAGTTCAGAGCACAGGGGTCATGGGGGCCCTGAGCTGCTCAGAAAGGAGGAACTGGCTGCTGCTGACCTCGTCTGCATACTGGACGTCGTCCACAGCATACTTCTCCTTGAAGTGCTCCTTGGAGTGGATCCTCAAAGGGAAGCAGAAGGATGGCAGGTCAGAGTTTGGCCACAGCTCAGCACAGGCTGCCTTCCCATCCCCAAGCCCAGACCACAAAGCCCCAGGCCCATCCCTGCCCCGGCTAACGCCTGGCACCAAGTCTGCCCAGCACAGACTCAGGGGGCAAAGGGCGCCACGGGCCACAGAGTGACTGGTGAACTCCACTTGCCTCCTTCACGCTTCCTCAGCCAGCCTCCACTCCTGCAAGTCTGCGGCCCTGGTGGCCCGTGACAAGCAGTCGCAGACAAACCTTCTCCCTCCACTGCCAATGAGAGCCCACTGGGCAGCCAGCCAGCACACCCTACCCTTTGGGGCATGAAATAAGCTGCTCACAGGTCCCCATGGAGCCTCTTTAAAGGAAAGTTTAAAAATTAACATCTTAAAGAAGTCAGTATCAGTATTACTCACTGTGATGAGAAACACTCAAGCTTACTCATCATCTCTGAAAAATTGGCCAGTGAAAAGACAGACACAGGGCGGAGGAGGCTTGGCCCACCTGGCGAAGGGCTGCTGGTCACAACTGTGCTGGCCAGGGTTCTGGTGGGCCAGCAAGCCCCGCCCCACTCCCTTCTCCCCACCACTTTTTAGTGGAGGAGTCAGTGTCACTGCTGGTGACAGAGCTCAGAAAAGGTACACTGCCAAGTGGGGGAGGGTGTCACAAGCCAAGTCTAATGACGCACACACACACCATCCTGCCCCATCCCACGCCTGGGCACCCCATCAGCCCAGGGGGGATTTACCCCCATCCTGCCTGTGACCACATGGTATTCTAGTCACCAAGCGTTAGGTCCAAAAGAGTCCTCAAAGGAAAACAGCAGATGGTTTTCAAACCGTGCTTCCTGGGCTCTCGAGGGTGAGCAGATGATGTGTGTGTGCGCGCACACACGCACGTGTGCTCAACAAGGACAGTGTGCCCGGGAGGCCCAGAGAGCACTGCAGGACTCAGAAATGACCCCCTCGAAGAGCAAGCTCCACGTGCCTTTGAGACACCAACAGCCAGCATCACTGCCCAGGAAACAATCCCCCTCTCCCTCTGAGCCCTGCACCACTTCCCTCTCTACCCAAACAAGCACCCTGGAAGCACAGGGCACAGAGCCAGGGGCACATGGGTGGGCCTCAGGCAATCAGCAGTAGGGAGCTCACAGCGACACGAGGCACGCTGGTCCGAGGAGATGGTGGTCTCACTGCTCTGGGCCCCAGAATGCTCTTTACTTTAGCTCCCTTTGCCTTCTCTGAAGTGGGCACGAGTGTCAAGCTCCTGCTGTCATTAAATTTGCACAATCCAGTCATGGTAGCTTCCATGTTTGAGACAAGATTAAAAAATTAAATGGCCAAAGCCTGGTGCCTCCATCGGCACTACCTGAAGCAGGTACAGGGCAGGAGAGGCGGAGAAGCACCTCCCCTAGACTTAGGCCCCGGCTCCACAGCCTAAAGCAAAAGAGCTCACAGACCTTACTACTAAGCAGTGACACTGTCGCATGAGCTGACCGTGCGGCTGGGCACAAAAGCACGAGCTGGAAGGGCAAGAGGCAGGGCTGCCAGCATCATCACCATGTCCCTCTGACTGCTCCAGCTCCAGGACAGATACCCTGGTTCTCAACTACCTGCGGTCTCCAGTCAAGTCACCACCTCCATCTGTGCCAGGCACCAAAAGCATACTCTCAAATGATTTGGGAAGTGCCAAGGACCTGCTTTCTGGGCCCGTCTGATGCTCCCCACAGAGGGAGAGGGGGATCTTGGCCATTAGCCTGGACTCTGACCTTTTCACTTCCACCCCCACCAGAGACCCTCACCGTCCTAGCTCATCTAGGCCGCCTCACCAAGGGACATCCCAGGAAACATGTTCTCGCCCACCTTTCCCAGGAATCTTGGTGGTCAGGCCTCAGCAGAGACCTAGAAGACTTTGAGATCTGGAAACATCTCCGTGTACTCAGCCCGTGGTCAAGATCTTAACAATGCGGAACCAGAGGAGGTGGGGGAGAAGAAGGCAAAGGGGAGGTGAACACGAGAGAACTGTGATCCGTGGGGGACCTCAGGGCTGGGTGCTTGCCTGTGTGCCCCTTGTGACCAGGCACAAGGCATTCCACTTGGCACAGAAGCCAAGGGGTGGCAAGGACCAGTCAGCCCCCAGGAGAGCCTGCTGCTGCTTCTGGGATGCCCGGGAGGACGTGAAGGCAGGTGCCAGCCCCACCAAATGCCCTTTGCCCTGCTAGGAGGTCAGGCGACAGTCCAGAGCACACAGTGAGCTTCAAAGGCCCAAATCGCTCAACTAGCCACAGGCCTGGTTCTCAGGGGGAATAACCATTTAACAGATGCAACCCAAAAAGCAGTGAGTGGGCATCTTTTGTGGCATGTTGCATGTCATTCTTTTCTAAAGGGCAGAAATAATTAAGTTTGAATGGTACTAATTTTTCATATTTTGGGGCTTATTATAGTTAAAATCATTTAAATGTCACCCCTAGGGATAAGTAAGCCAGGCTGCCACCTCAGGCCAGCCCCGAGAGGCTCACAGCCATGGTTTGGTGGGGTTGGCGGGAGGAGCGGCATGTCCGCATGGGCTCTGCAGAGCTGGCTGGGGGGTCACTGGACAGCTGCAAACCCACTGAGGGTAAGCACCCTGCCCTATCTGGAGTTTGGGATCCAGCCGGGAGCTCATGCCAGATCCCATCCCATGGGAAACAGAAACAACTGCGTCTGGAAGAGAGGTCGACCCCACTCTAGGAGGGCCCTTCTGATGGGAGGCATAGCTTTGGTACCCCACTCAGAGTCTGTGTCCTCGAGGCTGCGGCGGCAGCCAGGGACCTGGCCCGTGCAGGCCTTCTCTACCAGCAGCTGGGCTGGCCGGGTCAGAGGAGGCCTCCTCAGAGCTCAGGGTCAGGGTGGACGCCGCAGGAGCCAACACCCCGGGCAGGGCCTCCTGTGGGAAGGAGACATTAAGTTCATGTCCACAGTGCACACGAATGAACACTCTCAAAACTGAAATGTCCAAGTGCAGGTCCTGCTGGCTAGCTGACCACTTGCATGTAGGTAATGAATAAATAAAGGGCCAAATTACAGCAGTCCCCGCCAATTTCCAGCGGCCAGAGTCTGCCTTGAGCTACACACCATGCTGCTGCCTTTCATTCTGTTCCCTGCACAGCGCCCAGCACTTGCTCTGGAATGGAAACCTGCAATCCTTTCAAGTTTCTACTCGCCTGTGAGGGGAAAGCAGCTTCCCCAAAGCAGTGTGGCACTGACGCTGGGGGCCATGGCTGTGAGGGACGCAATGCAGCAGCAGTTCCCAGAGGCCAGGCAGTGGGAGAGCCCAGGGGCCCAGGCGGAGACAATCAGCAGCTCTGTGACAGGCGCCCGCCTGAGGACAACGCAGGTGCTCAGGGTTAGGCGCCCCCCAGACCACCCGGTAAGGGCCAAGAAATTCCCTCAGCAACCCTCAGGAAGGCCTGCACCCCTCCTCAAAGAGCGGGGGCCAGGGCGAGGCCACCAGACACGCTAAGGCCGCTGTCCCTGGGACCCAGGTGTGTACACCAGGTGAAGGGCAGTGGCTGTGAAAAGCACACACATTCTACACCCCAGACACACCATGTACCCCACATCATACACTCCCCACACTGAACACATACAACACCACACCACACATAACACACCACGGCCCCCACGCTACACCACACCCCACATCACACACACACACACCACCCTCCCACATACTGCAGATGCATACACACCACACAGCATACACACACGGGCTCCCGTACCAGAAAGAGCAGTGCTCAGGGCCTCAGGACCTCAGCCTGGGGAAAGCCACTCACCCCGCCCTGGGCAGTGCCCTCACTAGGACAGCCCCTCTCCCCACAGTCTGCAGGCCCGGCACGCTGTCTCACGTTCCGAGCCTGAAAGGCAGAACACAGCCAAGCGGCAGTTGTTCCGGGAGCGTCCAGCCCGAAGCTGCTCACCCTTTCAGTGCTGAAGCTGTCCAGGATGTTGAATCAGAGGCAACCGTTGCCTGCTCAGAGGGCTCCAGACACCCTGGCAGCCACAGCTGCTGTCAGCTAGGCCTGACTCTGATGAAAATGATGGGAAACACCCTTACATCAAGAGGCACCAGACTTTTGTAAGCAAAGGCTCCAGATAAAAACAAATTAGAAGCTACCGCACTCCTGTCCCCCAGAAGGCCTGGAGTGAGGAACAGGTCAGGCACCAGGCTGCCCACAGGCCCCTGGGTGTCACAGCCCTGGCCACAAGACAGGCCATTCCTTCAGGAAGCAGCAGATCCGCAGATCAGGGTATGGTTTCCCTGGGCAACTCTGGACTGCAGTATCTACCGGATGGATTTGCAAAGGCCATCAGAGAGAGGCTCAAAAGGAAACTGAGGAGCTGAAGGTCAAATGTTCAGTCTGATGGGTTTTGATTGCAAAGGCCAGGTAATCCCATCAGCCTCACTCCTGAGCTCTATTGATTATGAGAGCATCTAGAAACAGCCGCACACAATCAGATATGGCCATTCCCCAACTCCAGCCCCGAATAACCAACTCCTTCACCACTCACTGCCTTGTTACAACCACGCCTTTTCTCTCAAAGGCTGGGACATGGGGACTAGGAGACAGTCACACCAGAGCAGAAGAA